>BSBK01001437.1:0-600000 GCA_027943335.1 Chamaecyparis obtusa
GCATCTTATACCCCCTTTTTGGTCCCCCATCTTTGTGCATTACCCTATCTTGATATAATATGGCTTCAATCTTTCAAACAATGTTTGCCCAAGGGTATGTGCAGGATGATGGTATACCAAACTATGGCCTTAAGTGGCAATGAAAAATTAGAAAATTAGGGTTAGTCAACTTGATGTAAAAGGTTGAACATCTTATGAACCTTATGTGAAAAATTTGTAAGAATAGAATCTATAGGAAATTGAATGTAGTTTCTAAACTACTAGCCCTTCTTTAAAAAAAATTTTATCTAATTGTTCAAAATTTTAGATTTCAATGCAGTAGTATGAAAATTTCAAGGAAGAGATAAAGAGTACGTGTATTTCTGACCACCTTAATCACAATCAAATGATGATATATTTTCCCAAGTAGTAGACTCATGCTCAATGTGACTCATATTTTTTTGTAATTTTTGGCCAAATAATTAATTAATTATGAATTTTCTGTTACAACTTTTTTAGAATAAAAAAAATCTCTTGTCTAACCACCTTAACTAATTCAAAATTTTACAAAATTCAAAAAAAAAAAATTCTTATAGTAGCTGAAGCATAGAATGTGACGCATGTTTCAGATTTCAAAAGGTTACACGATTTGAAAGTTATAGTTGTTTTTCAATCAGTATGTCAATTACGACTTTAAAGATAACTCAATTGAAAAATAAGTAATAATTATTTACTGAACTTGAAATTTGATAGCAATTATATTGATGGAAATCTGATAATGTCTTTAAGAAACCCTTTTCGTTTCATCAATTTCGGGTGAAAAAAATAGTCATCAGCTACATGCCGAAGTCTTGGTATCAAGAACTATCTCCTGAAACATGCCTAAAGGGTTGACCACCCATGTTTGGTAATGCCCAAGCAAATACCAAGCCTAATTAGATATCCGATAAAATCGGATATCCAAAAAAAAATTTGGATATCCCAAATTTTTCACTTATTTTGAAATTCCAATTGCACCTCTTTTTTCAAATTCAAGTTTCATATTAAATTATATTTTTGTTATGTTTTTTATTAAGTAAAACAGGTTTTAAAGGGATCCTGAAACCCACAACAGTGTAAGATAAAAAAGATTAGCATGAAAATAAAACAGAGTATAACAGTTCAGAGTACCAAGGAACAGGCCACTACAGGGGTCGAACAAAAGAAACAGTCAAAACAAGGCAAAAAAGAAAGGCACCAGAACAAGTTATGCCAAGCTCCTGAGCATGACAGCCACATTTCTTTTGAGGCCCTCCATCAGTTGAACAGTGTCTTTCACATTCTGAACTTGGGATCCTTGGGGGTCAATTTTCTCCATTTTTTTCCTGATTCTTGCCCTGGTTCTTTTTCTTGGTCCTTCAGTGGGCTTCTTCTCATCCTCCCTAGTCCTCTGATCAGTCGTGGTTTCCATTTTTTCTTCCATTTTTTTGATTAACAACTTCAAGTTCTCGTTGGACGTTTTGAGGATATTGAAATTTTGCTTAGCTATTCCCTTTAGGGTTTTTTCAAGGCTTATCATTTTGGATTCCAAGTGATGGATCCTAGTTTCTAGGCTTAGCTTTCTCTCTATGGTGTGTTCCTTGTTGCCCGAGCTCTGAATTTTTTCTTTAAGGTCCTCAATCTCATGGTAGAGCCATTTGAAAGATCTAAACTAATCCAGCATGTTGTTCTTGGTGTTGTTGAGGAAATCCATATCCATTTCCTTGGCTTTATCACTTAGAACAACTAGTGCTGGGTCAATCAACTCTTGTGGAATTTTCCTTCATTTTCCTCCAAAATCTGTGGGTAAACGGCCTCCCTAATTATTCCCATACGCACTATGTTGATGTTGAAATTTCTCCAGACCTTTTTGCCTTTCCTGGTATCCTGACTATTATACTCCCCCCCAGAGGCATCATAAGATTCATCTATCCTTATAGGTGACTAGTTAGTACCATGCTCATCATTATGGTCTTCGATAACAAGGTCGTGATTATTAATATTGGTGCCAATAGGGGACTAAGGAGGAGGGTTTTTCTCCTCACTTATACTAAGATCAACTGACAGGCAGCCCGAGAAGTCCTGCATTGATTTGGGGATTTCCTCTTTGACTAGTTCCTTCATGTCAGCAGCTTCCATTTTGGGATTACCCTCATCATCTTATGTATCCATTTCTTCCTCCTTGTCTTTGTACTCTTCCTCCGAGTGAACTTCCTTCCTATCCTACTTTTTTGAGGGTTTTTCTATTTTGATGGCTTTCAGGGGTTGCTTCTTGGAAGGGGATCTCTTGTTCCATTTCTTATTTTTGACTTCCTCACTGTCATCTGAAATTTTTCCCACAGAAGTGCCCGAAGGAACATAATTTGACCCAGAGTCCATGCTATTAGCTTTGCTATCCTCAATTTCCCCTCCCAGGATTTGGGCTTTAAAGAATTCATAGATCAATAGAAGCAATCCTTCATGCGGGGCGAGGTTAGCAATTTTCTTATCTCTAAAACCTTTGATATTCTTGTTCATAGAAGAGAAGAGATAAAAAGGAATGCAAATCTTAATACCATGCCTAAAATGATTCAGCAAGATGAAATGATAGGTGTGGATTCTGTCAAACCTGGTATCCAGGGTGACATACAAGATGAGGGCCTTCAAAACATACTACCAAAGCATCTTCAAGCTCCCAGGAAGGTAGTAGGTGCCCGACTTAACTATGGCTTTTGTCTCCTTGTCATCCCTCGCAAGCTTTTTGACAGCAATGTCTGATAATTTTTGGTCTCTGTAGAATTTATTTTTGACGATGGGAATGTCGATGACCATTGATATAACCTCCTTGGTGACATTAAATGACTTTCCCTCAATCTCCATCGTCCCTTCATTCCAGGGTTTTGATGAAGATTTTAGTGATTTCCTTCCTACAACCATGGAGTCTTTCAATAAAAGTTGTAATATCCCCTTTCTATAAGGTATTCCAAACGTTTGTTCACTTCTTCTATTTCTCACTGTCGCACTCCAGCTCCCTTCTTAGCCTTTCCCCAACCATGGCTTTCGTGTAGGCTCTGGTTTTCCTCTGGTTTAGCCAAAAATTGTTGCTTGCCTTCTTTCTAACTTCCTTATCTGAGGGCTTTCTAAAAGTTGGCTCTTTGAAATGATTACAAGATTTGGGGAAGGGGGCCCTAAAAGCGTGTGGAGGCGATGCATTATTATTACTCATGAAATTCCTCCCCAGCTCGACATGAGTGAAAATATTAATTGTGTTGTGTATTTTTTTCAATTTTAAAATATATATTACAAATTATTTTTTTAAATATTAATATTAAATAAAACTAGCATATCATTAATATTATAATATAATTTTTTATAATAGTATGTATTATATCATTTGATATACAAAATGATTTTGAAAAAATACTTGCACAGTTGATTTGATGACAAACAGTTTCAGCCCAAGTCCTCTTGAAAGTATCCATCATAGGATTTTTCTATAGACTCCTTGTAATTTTGGTGGTTTGACTATACTGAATAAGTAGATGTCAATGGACTTCCCCTCGATTGAATACAATCAATTGATTTTTAACTCTCAAAAAGAAATTTCACACACATGTAGAACCACCATACGCTCATCATCTATTCTAGAAACTAACAATGGCATAAAAATTGATGTAAGAACATTTAAGATACATTGTTCACAAAAAGGTATATGAAACCTTTAAATATACATTAAAAAGTGGAGATGAAGGCTCTAGATTTGAGAGAGAGAGGGGGGGGGGGGAAGGCAAGAGTGTAGGAGAGAGAGAGAGAGAGAGAGAGAGAGAGAGAGAGAGAGAGAGAGAGGAGAGAGAGAGAGAGAGAGAGAGAGAGAGAGAGAGAGAGAGAGAGAGAGAGAGAGAGAGAGAGAAGGGAAAGAGGAGAGAGTAGGAGAGAGAGAGAGAGAGAGAGAGAGAGAGAGAGAGAGAGAGAGAAGGGGAAGGTGAGAGATAGATAGAGAGAGAGGGGGGAAGGGGAGAGAGTAGGAGAGAGAGAGAGAGAGAGAGAGAGAGAGAGAGAGAGAAGGGGAAGGGGGGAGAGAGTAGGAGGGAGAGAGAGAGAGAGAGAGAGAGAGAGAGAGAGAGAGAGAGAGAGTAGGACCCCATGAGAGGTATTGGCGATCTGTAAGATGCTACAGGACCATGTTTCTGAGGCCTACAATAACCTCTCTTCATTCTGGGAGATTCAAATTTGTTTGAATTTGGCACTCCAGTCTCGCTTGATGCCAAAACTTGCAATGAGGATCATTTGAAAGTTGCACCAATGGGTTTCTTCCAATATGTTTGTCTCAGCACTGAATGGACTGCGCCATTAGCTCCAATTGTGTGGGTAAACACTAGGGACAACCCCGTTTCGACCACTGAGTCACTAGAACATTTCGGTCCACGCCGAACCAAAGTGTCCCCAAGGTGCACTAAGCAGGATTGGTTAGCAAATTTTTGAGGCTCATATCTCAAACCCGTGAGAGGTATCGGGGATCTGTGAGATGCTAGAGGACTATGTTTTTGATGCCTACAATAACTTCTCTCTATTCTAGGAGATTCAAATTTGTTTGAATTTTGCACTCCAGTCTCGCTTGATGCCAAAACTTGCAATGAGGGTTAGTTGAAAGTTGCACCAATGGGTTTCTTCCAATCCGTTCATCTTGACATTGAATGGAATACACCATTAGCTCTAGTTGGGTAGGTAAATGCTAGGGACAACCCCATTGTGACACTGAGTCACTAGAACATTCCGGACCATGCCGAACCAAAGTGTCCCCAAGGTGCACTAAGCATGATTGGTCAGCGAACTTTCGAGGCTCGTATCTCAGACCCCGTGAGAGGTATCGGTGATCTATGAGATGCTAAAAAACTTTATTTCTGAGGCCCACAATAACCTCTCTCCGTTCTGGGAGATTCAAATTTGTTTGAATTTGGCATGCCAGACTCATTTGATGCCAAAACTTGGAGTGAGGGTCAGTTGAAAGTTGCACCACTAGATTTCTTCCAAACCGTTCATTCCAACACCAAATGGACTACACCATTAGCTCTGGTTGGGTAGGTAAATGCTAGGGATAACCCCATTTTGACCATTGAGTCACTAGAACATTCTAGACCACGTCGGACCAAAGTGTCCCTAAGGTGCACTAAGCACGATTGGGCAGCAAACTTTTGAGCCTCATATCTCAGATCCCATGAGAGGTATTGGAAATCTATGAGATGCTACAAGACCACAAATCTAAGGCCTATAGTAACCTCTCTCCATTTTGGGAGATTCAAAATTGTTTGAATTTGGCACTCCAGTCTCGCTTGATGCCAAAAATTACAGTGAGGATTAGTTGAAAGTTGCACCAATGGGTTTCTTCCGATCCATTTGTCCCAGCACCAAATGGACTGCACCATTAGCTCCAGTTAGGCGATTAAACACTAGGGACAACTCCGTTTCAACCACTGAGTCACTAGAATGTTCCAGATGATGCCGGACCAAAGTGTCCCCAAGGTGCACTAAGCATGATTGGGCAGTGAACTTTCGAAGCTTGTATCTCGAACCTTGTGAGAGGTATCAGTGATCTGTGAGATGCTACATGACTATGTTTTTGAGGCCTACAATAACCTCTCTCCATTCTAGGAGATTCAAATTGGTTGAATTTCGCACGCTAGTCTCGCTTGATGCTAATACTTGTTGTGAGGGTTAGTTGAAAGTTGCACCACTGGGTTTCTTCCAAATCGTTCATTCCAGCACCGAATGGACTGTGCCATTAGCTCTGGTTGGACAACCTCATCTCAAGTCTTTAAGTCCTAGAGATAAGTGGGGATAGGAGTTACTTCTTTGAGCAATGGATAATTAGGCCTAGATGGAGAGGTAGAGGGTGGAGAAAGTATTCACCGGTCAAATGATGAAGGACTAAGATTGAGATGAATTTAGTAACTCTAAAAAGGGTATTAGAAAATTTAAATACCTTGTTAGGTTTTTTGGTGAGTTTGAGAGTAATTTTTTGATTTCAGTGTTTGTAGGGCTACTAGACAAGCCTAGAAAGGCTATATAAGAGAAATGGTTGAAGTTGAGGTTAACTCCTTGAGTGGATTCCAAGTTGTTTGTAGAATCCTCGAGTTGAGTTAGACATTGAAGTCACTTAATGCAAATCAGAGGTTCAAGAAGGTCAAAGGCATCATCAATGGTGAAAATCACATAAATTATGATTTTTATTAGTTTTCTTTTGTTTTGGAAGTGTAACTTGTAACCTTGATCATTTCCATGCACTCAAAGGCCTAGATTCCATGGAAGGATGATACTAACAATGTATCATCCTTATATAGCTCAAATGATGAATTACACATGTGAACACATGTAGCACATAAAGCGTACACATAAATTTTCTTAAGTCATGAAGCATACATGTAGCACATAGATTATAAAGCATACCACATGAATTCACTTAAGTCATGCATGTAGCCCATACACATGAATTTAGGTTATGAAGAATGTACTTGAATATATATGAATATACTTAAGGCATAAATTATACACATGAGTATATACACCAACCTTTGGACTATCTCTCCATCCACTCTAATATGGGAAATTTGGAAGGAATGAAATAGAAGAATTTTCAAAAATGAAAAAATGGAATGGAAACAACTATGCAATAAAATAGAAGCAGCAATTATAGAAAATATGAATAATAGGATGGCCAAAAACCTCAAAACTAATCTTAAAATGAGTCATTGGGATGGGAAAATGAGGGGAAAATGGGAGGGTCTAGCCCTCTCTCCTTTTATAGGATCAAGCTCACAAAACAAGTCATCAAAGAGAGATGACTGCACTTGGAAACCTCCAAAGGAGGGCTGGTACAAGCTTAACTTCGACGGGGCTTCTAGGGGAAACTCGGGGAAGGCAGGCATTGGATGTTGCATACATGATCAAGATGGAAAAGAATTAGTAGTAATTGCTGCTCCTATTGGAATTAAAACTAATA
The DNA here is from genome assembly GCA_027943335.1 of Chamaecyparis obtusa. NCBI lineage: Eukaryota > Viridiplantae > Streptophyta > Pinopsida > Cupressales > Cupressaceae > Chamaecyparis > Chamaecyparis obtusa. Next base: position 6,974 of record BSBK01001437.1, read on the forward strand.
ATTGGGCAGAATTGTATGCTTTAGTCAAAGGCCTACAAAAATGTGTCTCCTTGGGATTAAAGCAATTAGAAATAGGTGATTTGGAAATTATCATCAATGCACTAAGAAAAGGTGAGACTCTGAATTGGAAATTGAGCTCCCTGCTATCTCAAGCACTGAATCTATGCGGAACCTTTCTAGAAGTATCATTTAATCATATCTATCGGGAAGGGAACAAGAGAGCGGATGAATTAGCTAATCTAGGAGCATATGGGATTACTATATCACAACTAAAACCTCTATCCTTAGTCTGGAATCCATCCCTAATCTAGAAAATATAGTTTTCTTTAAGAAAATGTAATCAGTATTCATCAAACAAGGGCCAAACCTTTTTAAAAATTAAACATTTTAACCTCTAGTAGTAACATATCCCTTTCAACACACAATTATCCCTTTAGTACTTTATTTCTACGAGCCTTAACTTAATAAAAAATATCATTCCATTTCATGTAAGTTAGAGTTTTCACCCACGAGCTAAGGTACTCAACCTTACGCCACCATCTCATATAGAGACTCCCATGTATCAATTATAATAATGAGGCTATCGTCACCTTTCTGAGTTCGTAGATCCAAGCACTATCACCTTAATAAGATCAATCTGTGCAAAAACTATCTCTATGAGGAGTACTACGCATTAATGATGATCTATTATGGTTCATAAATTCACATGCTTCCAGACTTCACATCACAATTAAGCCGATCTTATCAAGAACATTTATCGGCTTTGTTTAACTTTAAGAAGGAAATTGAAGTGTTATTTCTCCAACTACTTGTCGAAATAGGGATTTCTTTGCTATGTGTCTTTGAGCAACAATGGAGTCTAGGATTAGCACCTTCCACAAAAGGAGAACCACCAAATGGCATTTCGAGGAGCGATGGAACATAATCTTGAAACCTTTATCAAACACAGTTTGTAGGGCTTTGATTAAAGGGCTTGGCGAGGAACACTTTGACAATGACTTTACAATTTAGATAAATGGGCAAGTGATTGGGCTTTTCATATCTTTAGCAACCTTTAATGGAACTACTAAAGAAAGAGTCATCAGGGCGGAAAGAGAAATCTTTGAGGAAGAATTCTTATTGGTCTTGGAGAAAGTGGTACACGGTATTGATAAGAATCTTACCATTCCCTTCCCAGAATTATATATGAAGATGGATTTGGAAGCCCTTCCTTCCATCCCTAGCTTCCAGAGGCTTCCAATTCTTCTTCTCAAAGATGAAGATAAGTTTGATGAAGTATGGCCCTCAATGAGGAAAAATTTAGACTTCCTCATTGCAACGGTGCTTAAGGAGGAAGTAGATCTCGACGAAGTCCTTGATTATTGGTGGGCGGAAGGATTCGAGGTCCCACTGGATATGGACATGGAATTGCCAAGCAACATTAGGGTCATAGCTCCACCAGTCAAAAGATCCTCAAGGGAATACAAAGAAAAGCATGAAGAAATTATCATCGTAGACAAGAAGGATGTTGACTGGTGCTGTAATATCATCCGTAAAAACTAGTAGGATAAGTTAGTCATAAGAATATAGCTGTCAGTATTTCCTTTCAAGATTTTGAACATCAGTCCTTTTAAGTATGAAATTATGGTATTCGGTTACAATACTAGTTTAAAGTAAGAAGACTATATCAGGAATGGATAATTTATGTTTTTTTTTCAGATCTTTAATATTAATCTAGCATAGTAATTAATATATTACGGCAGATCATTCCCTAGATTTTATTTTATACCAGGAATCTACTATTTATTTATGTTATTAACAAGCCAAATGTGATCTCCCAGCCCTCTGTTTTTCTTGTATCAATTATTTAGTCGAATAGTTGGGATTCTTTAAATTTCGGGTATGGGATAGATAGGGAACAATAGGATTATAAATATTTTTTCAAGATCTATAAATTTTTTTCTAAAAATTATATTAATTGACTTATCTTTTAAGGAATGAAATATACACTATACAAAACATATTTCAAATTTTTAGAAATGATCATTTTAGGCTTTTTAGGGTCAATTAAAATTGATTAAAATTCTAAAATTTGGACTACCCTTTCAGGCAAATATTAAAATTTACACCAATGAGGCAGGAGACTAGTTCTTAAGAATAATCATATTTAGGAAATTAATAAAGAGGTAAAGAAGGATTTTGTGAAGCTAGACCGCCAATGTTTCATCTTCACCTTTAGCAAAAATAGCCAAGAACCTCGGTATATAGAGAGGGGGCTTCCCCATTTTACCACAGCATCTCTTCGATACAAATGGCAACGCCAATAAAATTGAGGTGCTATGTTTTTAGCCTCAACTCTACAAGTTGACCCTGATGTGAAAGCTATTGGAAATCTTTGCAGAAGAGTATTCAAAAAAAAGTATTTGGTAGATCTAAATAAAGTAATCAAGAGTATTTGAACAAATTTAACCATTCCGAGACCCAAAGACTATAATAAAAGGATTGTCAACCGAAGCTATGTTTCCACATTTTCGATACTAGAGATGGAAGATTGGGATCGATATTTAGAAGAAACCCCATCTATTAGAAGGAACTTAGATTTCCTTTTGTATTTTACCCATGTTAGATCCCCCCCAGATGGTTACTGGATGACTGAATTTATTACGGAAGATGACATTAGGTTGAAGCTAGTAAAAGAAGACAATGCATCGACGGAGTTATCAGAGTCCTCAATTGAATCCTAAAAAATTCATCCTTCCATAAAGGAAAGAAAGGATCCTTATTAATACATTGCTATATTTCAGGATATGTATCCTTTGTACTTGTCCCCTGGGATTCAAGTTGTTCTACTACTTCTTATCCTTTTTTATTCTCTAATAAGGATTAAGGATGAATTTCAAGAAGATATTTCTATCTAATTGTAAGAAGTAACAAGGATGAATAAATAACTGTCAAGCACTAAGCTTTTAGACTCGGGCATGTAGTAAAATTGAAACATGGATTCATATATAAACCTTCAAGAATAATTTATTTGATAAAAATGGACATAGGGTAGAGAATAAGGTTGTATGTAATAATCTGATGTACTTTTCTTGTCATAGCTTAACCTGTCTCTTAAATCAAAGAGATCTTCCTATCTTTGTTTGGGTAAATAGTTGTAACGTAGTATTTCTTTCAAAACACAATCAAATGTAAATAATTTGGATATACAAGCAATAATATGCTATCTATCGTTACTTAAGTAAAACTTAGCCAGAGTATTCTGTGAAATTATTCCACAAGATGGATGTAATGGATTTTTAGGAAGTATTGAATATGGATAGGTATATAGGTATTGTATGTTTGTATAATTTAATCATTTCATCCAATCCAAGCTTCTTTTTAGATTAATTCTTTTAGTAAATCACTATATAACAGATATCTAAAAACTTTTACTTTCCTTTAGTCTCCCTATGTCTATTGCGTAGTCTAGGTATCTCCGATTTTTCCGTCAAAAGGATTTCTATTTTTAACAGTTCTTATCCATTGGCATTAGTAGCATGACTTGTGATTAGGCCACATTTTCCTAAAAATAATCTTTATTACAAGTCAGCAACCAAAATTATTAGAATTCTAAGGAATCTGAACACACCTGTAGCCTTTTGTAATCTAGTTAGGTTCTATTTGGAGATTTTTGGCAGTTGTAGCTGTTAAGGTAGGCCTTAGGAATTTTTTACCAGTGTCAATTACTTATTTCTTTGGATTCTCAGGGACTTTGTCACCTTGTATAAGAGCTTCAGGTTTCCTTGGTTGCCTTTAGTTTAGTTATCCTTTCTTTTTTATGGTTCCCTCGAAAGCTAGCTTCAGATTCACTTTCCTTGATAATCGGTTATCTTGAAGTTGGAACATACAAAAATTGACTTCAAGTAGGCAATTACCAAGGGAATTATTTCTACTTCATAGATTGGGAAGTCTTTCTTATCCTTTGGGCTTTTTGTCCTCCTGGAGTTTCTTCGAGGACTATAGAATTTATGGGTTTTCTGCCTTTTCTCTCCTCACTCTCTTCCCTGATTAGTCCTAAGCCTTTAAACCTTTGGATGATTTTTGCTGCCCTTTTCTTTTGAGCTAGATGCTCCAGCAGCTGGTTATAGGATAGATATATATGTCAACCATGATAGTCACTAATCTTGAAGTCAATATATATGACGATATATTGACTTCAGATTAGGGTTTATCTTGGTGTTCTTATGTGTGGTGACTTTATGATGGCTCCTTTCCTGATTTGATGAGCTATGCATTATATAGGCTACTATTTTTGTTGAATTGGGAGAGAGCAGATAGATGCATGTTACTCCTCTTTTCTTTTAGTTCTAGTAGTTTGAGATAGGGCAGACATAGATATGTCTACCAGGATAATCATTAATTTTGAAGTCAGTATATAGGGGTTATATACTGACTTCATATTAAGGTTTATCCAGGTACTCTGATGTCTAGAAAAAGCAGGATGGTTCAACTCTGGGTCTTGCTATCAGAAATATTGAGCTTTGGGTCTTGCTATCTCCTCTTTTATGTTGCTTTTTTTCTTGATATTAAGCCTTTTATGCTAAGATTAAAAGAGAAACATTATTTCTTACGTTTGTACCTTTGTTAACACAATGACGATTTTAATATACTCCTATGATTACTATTTATCAAGTTAAGTCATTACTTTCCTATAGACATATTAAGGGATATTAGAAAGGCTTGTGGTGGTTTTTTGTTTCATTAATAAACATCAAAATTAAGGTCAAAGATAACATGGATAAGAGATTAGACTGTATATTTATATAGACCTTTCTTTTAGAAGGCTAATTATGAAGTCTTCTGAATAGACATAGTAGGCTAAGCTAAAAGTGGTTTTTTCCTTTTTTCATGCATGATTAACATAGGTTTTGAAGTACTTTATTAATTTATAATGATCAAATTTACCTCTAAGTTTATCACTAGCCCATATTAGATTAGAACAAGATTTTGTCCAGAGAAGCACAAATTGGTTTATGACCAATAATGCAGGCACAGGTATTTCCACTTAAGCTTCAAATTTTAAGTTCCTTATGAATTCTTTACATAAGCTTACAAAATGTGATAATCATAATATACTGACAATGATCTTAGTCATATTAGTGTAGTTTTTTCCCTTCTAGGAACTTTGGAATCTAGAAGCATTCGAAAAGTTTTAACAATCAAGAGATAAAATGGAATATAGTCTGAAGATGTTTCTACCATGGTGGAAGACTACTGACTACGTTTAATTCAGGCATGAATGGAAAAACTTAGAAGGCAGTGTCTTCAACCAAGCTGTGTTGATGAAGTAACCCGCAATTAAAAGACTATTTGGTGGCCCAGACTTTAAGCAGTTTTCCCATGAAGTTCATAATCTCTTGTAATTATGTTATTGAAGGGAATGCCCTCTAAAGTAATTTTGTATTAATTTTCGGACCATGGTCCCAGGGTAGGCTGGAGGGTTTCTCTACCCCGCTCTTCCCTACCAGCGCCTGCACTGAGCAGGGTTTCTGTATATATATTGATGAGCTAAATAAAATTATTGGCTTCGGCCTTTTACGAAAAAAAAAAAAAAAAATTCATACACATGAGTACATACACACAAGCATATTTACATACTAACAATGAATAAATGAACACATGTAATTAACAAATTGGATCGAATATCAAGTTTCATATATATCAAAATGAACAATAATTTTGTACATATTTACATGTCAACATATCTAGATACAATGTGGCATAGGCCATCTCAAAATGTGTCATATGACATCTCAAAATAAGAAGTTCAACTACAAATGTTTCTAGGACATCCTATTCTACTGGTGGATCATCAAAATGCAGCCTCTTTGAAGTACTCTTTGGCTCTGATGGATCCTGCATTCAAACACAAAAGTGAAACCCCAAGTTAGATTAAAATTCATAATCATAGTCAACAATAATAAATAAAATTTAAACTAAAATTGAACTCTCATATACCTTGCCTCTTTATCTCCTCCCGCGGACAGGAGACCTAATATATGTCCTTGGTAGCGCAGGAATAGTGCCACCAATGTTGACTCCCACTTGTATATGTTTACAAACATGAGATTGATCTACGAGTTATACTATTTAATGTTAAATACTTGGTAGCAAATATATGTTTACAAAATAACTGAATTAACATTAAAACTTACTTGTGTTGAACTTTCTTCAGAGATTTTTGGCTGAGTCATCAACGATACAAACCCTTGGCATTCTGGCTCCCTCAAACTAGGAGTGACCTACAAAAGTTAAATAGATACTTCATACTATTATAACTTGACCATATTATATATACTTGATAGTAAAATACACACAAATAACTTTAGAAATGTATGTACCATGGGGCTATCACTGCGAATGGATATGCCTGTGACTCTATCGTGACAATAGGATCTCACGGCATCATCATATGCCACACTCTGTCAAATAAACCATGTAAATTAAAAATGAGTAGGCACAACTGACAAGTATACATGTATGCATAAACAAACTAAATTACTTAATTACCTTTCCCTTGTCAACGGCTGACACCTGCACTCCCTCACATTGCCCCTTGGTGGCAACTGGTGACACCTGCATCAGTATGTAAAAAATGATCATAAAAATTAGAAAACAATGTAGATATACTATTATCATAATTTAAAAGGAAACCAATGAGTACATTAAAACATATGTACCATGCAAGTGTCAAGACCCAATGATATGGCCGAAAGTGTGGACCCCTCCACCTGTGCCATCTCCTCCTCTGTCATCAACTAAACATAAATTTAACACATAAAAAGACATAGGTGGGAAATTATTATAAGGAAATTCTACTAAAAATACGAACAATAAAATTTAAAAACAATGTAAAAAGTGAACTGTTTATCCTTATCGTAACAGTGGGAGTCTGTGGCTCTGAAGGCCCCTAATGGACATCTCCATGACCTGCTTCAATGCATGTAGTGTGCTGTGTAGAATCGTCCACATCGAAGGTGAAATTATATGCATCACTATCTGTCAAGGGACCTAAGCACATATTCTTTCATATAATGTGAGTGTGGGGCACACAAACATGTGAGCTCGTGGAGGATGTGGAAGCACCAGAAACATCAGGACGAGGAGGCAACAATGTCCTACTCTGTGTAACCAGTGATCACTCAAGGTTTGAATGGATCAAATAGTCTGTGAGCCTGCCTTAGCAATAATGTTAGGATGTTGCACTGTGGGAGGTGGTGAAATCTCGAGAGGGGGGACATATGTGTGGGATTTCACCTATTGTGCCCATGGCCTGTCCTAAGGAGTGCCTAAACCTACACCCTGGTTTGGTCTCATACTCCAATAATTCACCTTGTGACCAAGCACAAATTCAGCATACAAGTTTTTAATAAATTAAAATGAGACATCCAAATTGTTGTGAGGTGGTCTATCAAAAACCATCCACCAATGGTCCCAAAATTTGTCACATATTGCACTATTTGTGCACCATTTAATTGACAACTTGGTTTTTTTATGGTCTACTTTTAGACCGATTTTAGGATCCACAAAAAGATTAGTTGTGTCATATTTTTTTATATTTAGGTTCATGACTTGATCATAATCAAGCCCATCGTCAAACTGGGGGTGCATGGAATCGCACCAAAGAAGTGTAGCACTATGTTGTTGTGTAAGTTTCTCCATGTTTTCAATAATTTAGTTCAATGTCATAAACATGGGGTGCGATGTGGGGACATTGGCATAGGTGGCTTGAAATTCTCTAAGTTCATTTAGATTATCTCCTATTAGATCCTCTAAACGGTGAGGGTTTGTGACAAGGACGTCTTCTGGAGGTGGGGGGTTGTTGGGAGGTGGTTCTGGATTGTTTGTGGGATTATTAGGAGGGTTTTTTGATTCCATGTCTGATTACAATGAAAAAACAAATAGATAATTACAATGAATTTTAAAAAACAATACAAAAACTCATTTAAACGGCTAATTTTTATATAAAAACTATAAATTTCTATTAAAAAATAATAAAAACAACAAAAATTTGAAGATTGGACTTACCTTAGATTTTTAGACAAATCGGATAGGGGATTGCAAAGAGGATATCTGAAACCCTCAGCCGCGTTCACGTTTTCACAATGAGAAAATGTTGAACGTGGTTGGGGGTACAGTGTTATATTTACTGGAAAATATTGGATATCTGATATTATCGGATATCCGATTAAGCCTTTTGCTTTGGCTTTTGGCTTGGCCAGGTGTACTGACACCCAGGCCTACTAAAAAGTCAACATATGCATTTGTGCTTTTGGACGAGTGAAAATAAGTTTTTTTCACATCGCCACTTTTTGGCATACCATGATCATGCACATACCCCCAATCTTTATATTAGGATTTGAACTACAAAATGACACATACATTTCATGTTGTGTTGTGTCCAACCAATGTTTCGTATGATATTCATATTGATTAGCTGAAATTCTATGTCTGATAACATCTCTATTGTTTGATGAAGGACGTGTATTATCATTCCAAAATAATGTGATCAAATTCTTGATTCCTCCATCAATCCTATCACAACGAGGAGCTCTACACATGATTGCTAATTTCCTTCCAAGGTGTTATCATTGAAAATTATTCTCCTATTAACATATCATGATATTGTTTTCCTACTAAAACCAATCCGAGATGAAACTAAAGATATCTGTCTTTTTCGGAGCATAGTGTTACCTACAATGGATGTCAACATGTAACTTTTCTTGTAATGGTCTTATCTTTAGTTCGAGATCACTTCCCTACCGGTTCAAACCTTTCCTAAGATTTTCAATCATATCAGTTTGCATGTCAACAACTTTTCTCTTCTTTGATGTTGTGTCTATACCAAATAATTTTAATGCCCCTTCCAACTTTTTGTTTATAAGTACAACTGAAAGCAATTGGGTTTGTTCAAGTGTTTCAAAATTATCAAATTTAGCCAATATTTCTCTTGCTATCATATTCATTGATCTCTTCTTAGCAAGACTTAAGGGTTGAACATTAGAAAGTGATCTCAAATTATCCACATCCATTGTAAGTAAATGATCTAAGTTTCTATAATTAATATTTCTCTTTGTAGTTTGAGCTAAATTGAAAAGTTCATCCATACCATTAGGAGCACATGATCTTGACCCTTCTCCAACATCAATTGCTTGAGCTTTCGTAGGGAGTGATCTCGACCCTTCTTCAATGTGCAATTATTCGACTTGACTTGACCCTCCTACTTCAGCTTGTCCTTCACCTTCTTTAGTTTTATGATAATATGTCAATGCAACTTCATGATTTCTTTGTTCAGTACCAGTTGACCTTTTTCTAGCAGATTTACTTTGTCTTCCCTTCGTTTTCCCCATTTCTTCTCTCCAAAAAATGTCTTCCACAAGATCGCCAATAAAAAATCTCTTCTTCAAAAAATACTTTGATCTAATATTTTTTCTCTCCAAAATTATGCCTTCGTAAAAAATAGAAATAGAAATCCTCCTCCAAAAAATGTCTTTGTAAAAATTGATCAATAATAGAAAAAGTGAATTAATTTATTGCAATTTGGTGGAAAATAGAAAGAAAATGTTTTAGTTTTATAACATTCTAAATTTGTTTACAAAACAAATTCATAACTAGTCGACCTACTTCGCTCGAAGTATGCTGGGAAAAATTCCGGCGAGGTGTTTCTCCCCCGGACTTTTCACATGAGGGTCTTCGAGCGAAGACCCCTCACATGAAGCCCCTCGGGTGTCTTTGAGCGAAGGGGGTATTAGCTCGAAGACCCCTAAATTGAAATTTTGCCCTCAGAAAAAAAGTAAACTACAAAAAATGGCCTTTCAAGGCCTGGGACAAGGACCAAACAAGATGGTTTTTTCAAACATACGATGTCAAATGATGCTATTCGGAATGAGCTTTCTAATGAATATAATTTTAATACATATTGATTTCATTATCACTTTTAAATATTACTTTAACTAAACATAGGTTGTTTGGTCATTCAACAACCTGTCTCTTCAAGACTTCGGAAAAAATAGTAAATTACAAAAACAAAATTATGAAAAATATGTGGGAAAAGAGTATTTGTGTTACCTTTCTATAAAAAATTTAAAAAATGAATTTCGATATACACGGATCAAGTTAGAGTGATCCAAGTGACCTTATGTCTAAATTAGAGTTACTGTCACTTTAAAACTTAATAAACTATGAAATATTGACCCAAAATGAATAAAACCAATTGCATCCTTTAGATATTGAAGTTACAAATATAATCTCGAAATAATTACATCATTATCATATTTTTTTAAAAAATTATGATAATCCAAGTGATAGTAATTCTTTAAAAACACAATTTTTTTATGCAAACCACTTTTCGAAGGATAAGGAAAAATGAATTTAAATGAATTTTATTTTATTTTTTTAAAATATATTTAGAAACTAAAAAGAAAATTTTAAAAGACTCTAGTTTACATCATCTTAAAATTCCTAATAATTTTGCGGCAACAGGTGTTCGAAAGTGAAGTTTTTTCTCAGAATGTTGATCTTTGTGTCAAAGTTGGCCAAAAAGTGGGACACACTATTATAGGACCACCCTTTATTTTGTCAAAATCATTTGTTCATGATGCTTCATGATGTGATGTTAAAGATCCAAACCTAAAAATCTAGGTTGGGGAATGTCCCTAGTTAGTTATAAAACCACTTATTATGGGATGGGTGAGATGGATTGACTTTATTATGACATGGGATGGAAGAATGTGAAATTAAACATCAACAAATCTTAGGCCATGATAGGTGTAGAAAATTTTTATTATGCATGGACGGAAATGGGGTCCTATTATGGAAGGATGTACGCTGACTTTATTATGGATCAAGTGGAAAGTTAAATAGAATAATGATATGCATAAGAGCATGACCTAATACACATGGTGCCTACAAGAGGTTTTTACCATGTTACTTGCTCAAGGTGTCACTAAAGTGATTTTCACTATAGGATGGATTATTTCTCTTGATTTCTAATTCTTTTGGTGTCACACAAGATGCTTGTTTGCCAAGTTTTCATCAAGGTGACTTTTTTTTCTTTTAATCTTTTTTTTTTATAATTTATTTTTTGAATTTTTTGAATGGAACACCCTAAGGGTCATAAGTAGAACTTATGAAGGTGCAAGCTATTAATAGACTCTTCAATAAATTCACCTTTGGGATTAGCAAGTTGATATTTGTTAAATCCATACAATGTTGTGATAATATAGGAACCCAACCAACTAGCCTCAAATTTTATTGGCTTTTCTCTATCAAACTAATTCTTCTCATTCACGTTGAAGACTAAGTCATCAATCTCAAAGTTTCAAACTTAGACTCTTTTGTTATAGTTATGAAAGAGATTATTTTGATATGGTTTAGAGTAGTACATCATCTCTTTTCTAGTCATTCTAGCTCATGTAGTCTAGAAACTTAGTATTCTTCATCATCAATAAAGTATTGCATGGAGACCCTCAAAGATGGTAACTCAGCCTCAATAGGAATGATTGCTTTGAAACCGATGGCTAGGGAGTATGGTATGGAACTTGTGGGAATGGGGATGTTAGTGCGATAAGCCTCATAAGGTTGGGTTTAGTTGGATATTCCAGTCATGATTAGTGTCATTGATTGTCTTTTATAGGATATACAATATGGTCTTGTTAGATACCTCATCTTGACCATACTTTTTGGATAGTAGGGGTGGAAAAGAGATGTTGGATGTGAAATTTGTCACAAATCTAAGGGACATCTTGATTCTTGAAGTGATGACTATTTCCTATGACAATGGAAAGAGGTACATTGTATGGTTGGCATATAATATAATTTAAGGACAAACTTTGAAATTTATTTGTCAATGATGTATGTAAGGGGAGTGGCTTCAATCCACTTTGTGAAATACACAATGATGGTGGTGATGAATTTATAACTATCAAAGGAAGTAGGATGGATCTTTCCTATGAGGTCAAATCCCCATTAGGAGAACCATGGAGACATAATAGGTTGAACCTCCTATTTTGGTGCATTAATAAGATCTCCATGAATCTAACATTGTTGACATCTCTTGACAATTTAGTAAGCATCTAGTTCCATGGTGAGCTAGTAAAATTGATTTCTCATGATTTTCTTTGCTAGGGTTGGAGCATTGGAATGGGCTCCACATATACCATCGCATACTTCATGTCAAGTCATTTTTCTTCTGTTGAGTTGAGACATATAAGAAGAGTGCTATGCAAACTCTGCCGAAATGGGGTGTCTTCGATGATAACATAATGGGAGAATTGAAGTATAAAGGTCTTGTGTTGGTTAGCAAACAAGTCACAGAGAAGGATTTGAGCATGAAGGTAGTTGTAAATATTTTTATATGAAGGGGAACCATGAACAACAATTTAGCACATGAGTTTTGATTTAGGAATATAATAAGCAAGGATTATACGGTGTTCCACCAAGAACTCACTATTTCATGTTATGAAGCATGCCAAGTAGACATCCAATAGTAGCCATAGTGTAATCTACTTTATTTTGTACTCTAGGAACTTGCTCAAGCATGATTGATGTGAAATATTGTTTGAAGCTATCAACCATCCTCTTATAAGGCATAAACTTTTCATCTTTTTTCATGTTGTCATCATTGACTTGTCGAACTACTAACTAAGAATCACCATAGACCTGGTTCTTGATTTTCTATTTGATATTTTTCATAAGTCTTATGTTGAGAGTTTCATATTTGGCAATGTTATTTGTGTAGGGAAATGCTAATCTAAAGACTTAGGGATGCAGTCCCCTTGTGGTGTGATGAAAATAATTCCAACTCTAGAATAATGTTGTGTAATGCATCCATCAAAATATAGTTTCCATTGAATGTTTGATGTCTCTATAAACATTGTTTATCATAACAATCTAATATTAAAGGGTGATCTTCTATTGATGGAGCATTCACTAGTTGATTTTCTATCATTTGTGCTTGTATCGCTTTTTATATTAACATATTCAATGTCAAATTCATTGAGGATCATAATCCACTTTGTAAATCTACTAATGAGTGTCGCTTTGTTGAGGAGATACTTCAAGGGATCTATCTTTGCTATGAGTTTGGTTTGATGATTTAGCATGTAGAGTTGAATCTTTTGTGAAGAAAAAATGATGAGACATGCACGCTCAATAGTTATGTAGTTAAATTTGTAACATAGTAAAGTATGATTGATATAGTGAATAGCTCTCTTTTTTCCTTCGTTATCATGTTGTGTTAAGAGAGCTCCTAGTGCTAATAATGTAGATGATATGTATAAGATAAAAGGTTTTTCGTGTATGGGTATGTAATGTCCCCAATAAGTTGAAAGTAAATTAATTAACTAAGTGGTCCGTGAATTTAATATAATATCGTAAGGACTTATTTAATTTATTATTTTAATTATAAAATAAAAGGTACTAAAGTAATAAAATAAAGTGATGTATGTCTGGCCTATTGTAATGTTCTAGACTCTTCTTGGAGGTCTTTGTAAGGAGGTAGTTGGGTAATGTGTTGATCATTGTGGAGTTGTCTATTTCTTGTGTATCTACAATTCCAGTTGGAATTAGGTTTTTTGGTGTGCCATTTCAAAGGTGCAAGACCCTCCCTAGCCTAGCATTTGCAATTTCGGTGGGAGTAACTTCTCACCCTAATTTGTCTATCTACCTGAATTTGTGAAGTCTTCAATTAAGACAAACTTGTGTAGCTCGATATATCCTAGAAATACAAGTATTATGTTGCTAGAAAATCACTAATGTTGTTATATGCTTTGTGGTCTATTCTTGCATTAGCGATTATTAACTATGATTTGATTCATAATCTTGAATATTATATTGGTGTGATTAATATTACAATGTATATTGACTAATGTATGAAGTTGATAGTTATGCTCGAGTATTGACGGATGTGTTACAACAAATAAACATTTGAGCAAAGTCTTATATCTATCATAAATCATTTGTGTAAAAAAATAAAGTCAAGAACCATTGAATTGGAAGACTACGACAACATTGTCAAGTGTCGAGTATTGAGTGTCGAGTGTGACTTGTAAGGATACATTGTCAAGTGTTGAGTGTGACTTGTCATACAAGTACATTGTCGAGTGTCGAGTGTGACTTGTCGTATAGGTACATTGATGAGCTTTGAGTTTTGAGTGTGTCTTCCATACCGGTGTGTGGGTGGAGTGTCAACTAAGTGTCATATAGTTGTGATAGTAAAGTGTAGAACAAATATGAGGAAACTTGACTTGATCTATCATTACATTTTTAGCACCAAATTGTGATTGGTACATCATAGGGTAGCATTAGCATTGGCAAAGATAGTAGATAACCTTTTCAGTTCTTGGAAGGCTTGTTAACACTAATCAATCCATTTGAAGAGAACACCCTTGTGAAGAAAATGTTGGAATGGATGACATTTATCTAATAACTATGTAATAAATATGTGAATGGTTTGTGATTTACCTTGGAGATTGCGTAGCTAAGTCAAATTAGTTGGTGAACAACTATCTATGATGACTTTTACTTTTGTTGGGTCCACTTGAATATCTCTATGGGAGACAATGTATCCAAGGAGCTTTCCGGAAGAGTCCCCGAAGATACATTTTTAAGATTTAATCTAACTTTGTATTGTTCCAATATTGTGAATATTATAGCTAAAACATCAAGATAGGTCTATTGTTCCAAGGACAAGCAAAAGCTATCTTGTGTTGATCCTCGAGAGAAATTTTGAATTGGTTATATCTAGTATATCCATCCATCAATGACAACATCTCATATCTAGCTATAAGATCCGCTATCATGTTTATATTTGGTAGAGGGAAGTCATCTTTAAGATTGGTGACTAGTATTAGATTTGATATCCATTTAGCATAGTACATAGGTTGGATGAAACCAATATCCAACAAATTCTACGACTCATCTTTGACCAATAAGACAATTTTAGGGTACATTTTTCTTAGTTTTTTTCTTAATAGACTTAGTGCTAGAGTAGAGTGGTAGATGATGTAGGACTAACTCTGCATCAAACTAGGGCATGTCAAAATAAGACGAAGAAAAGTTGATATATCTCTCTATAAAGAATTTGATGAAATTTTTTCTTCCTATTTTTGGCAAGTAAGTTACAAAGTGTATGATTTGTGGATTTGCGGTTTTACTGATGTTGACTCCCTCTATTTTGTCTACCAAAAGTGGGGATCTCTCTTGATTTGTGGGGAGTGTATCCAACCTTCCATCCTCAAGCACCTTAGAAAGGTTATCACCCTTGAATACAACCTCTTTTTTCACTATTTCTTCATTTAAAGGTGCCTTTGATGGTGAAAATAAAGGAATTGTGAACCATAAGGTTCACAAACTCATCAAAGTATCCAATAGTGTCAAGATATATAGAAAATCCATCTTTATGATCTCCCACTGGTATACCCTCTTGAATTTTCATCAACTCAACAATTGATTCATCATTTTCAAATATGTCCAAACTTAGAGGTCCTTGTTGGTCCCGATCAATAAGCTATGGATGGACTAAGGGAAAGTTATCATCGGTTTAAGTAAAGGCTAAGGACGTTGAGGTTAAGATAAATATGGAGGAATGATTAGGCTTCTAGAATGTTCTGATCCAAGCATGGCGATCTATATCAATACCCTCATCAAAAATCTCAACAGCATCAAAAGCGTTAATGCCCTTACTCAAAAGTTACTTAGTACTAGAAGCCAAAAGTGTCAATGGTGCACACCCCGACCATTTGTCAATAGGCAGGCATTTAGGTTGATTAGGTTTTTTAATTTATTGTTTTTAAAGTCCTAGACCATTGTAGCCATCATATCCTTTTTGCTCCGTGATAATAAAGCCTGTCATATTTTTTACGGTAACTTAGCATTTTTGTGTCCTCTTCATTGTTATAAAGCCAAATAGAAATATATTCGTCTATGTTCTCCCTATGTAGTTCACCCCCACTTTGTAAAGGTAGTGGGTTGGCATTGTATGATGACTTTCATGTCCTTTTGAATCGGATGTGTTTTGCAATAAAATTTAGGTGAGGTGGTCAATTTGCCAATGCAAAATGAGTCATTGTTGTATTTGCCACACCCCTTGTCATGGACGTGGACCTTAATCTCGAGGAAAGAGGTGAAGAAAATGGAAGACTTAGATAATGAAGAGGGGTCAATGTAGGTACATGAGCTGGAAAATGAAACTTCTTAATTGATTGGGCATGTTGAAAGAGATATTTGAGAGCATCAACTATAAGAAAATAAAAGAAGAGAACTAGAGGACAACCTTGACGAATGGATTTTTAGAGGGATGATTGTGGGGAGAGGGATCCCTTGACAGCAAATCTTACATTAGTATCTATGATGACATTCAAACATGAGCACAAAAGTTGGGCCCAAATCCCAAACATTGAATTATTTTGAAGATGGATTTATATGATCATAGGCTTTATCAAAATCAAGTTTGAGTATAAGTGCATCTTTAGTTGTTTGTTAAGCCTATTCAAATGATTTCTAAGCCAGAACCAAGTTGTTAAAATAAATCTACCACTTAGAAAGCCAGTTTGCTCATATCTAAGTATTTCTTTTGTGGGAGGTTTGATTCTTTGGCTAAGGCTTTAGTTGTGATGCCATATGAGGTATTGAGCAATGCAATGGGACACCAACCATTCGCCAAGTCTTCTAATTTTATTTTGGGGATCATTTTGGTAAGACCTTGATTAATAATAGTTCCTAGAGATTCAGTTTCAATGGCATCCAAGTAAAAATTGTAAAATTCCTCACCAATATGGCATGTGTAGTAGAACTCAACTATAAGGCCATCCAATTATAGCAAATTGTGCATAGCTTCCTCGATCCCTCTTGAAGAGAAGGATCATGAAATTTAGTAATGTTAAATTTTACAAGAAATGCAATTAGCTAAGTTGTCTTCAAAGATGAGGATTAGGCTGTCATTATTAGAATCATGTTCAAAAAATATTTTCATCATCATATCTTGGTTGGCCTATAGTGAGTCATCGTCAAATTTATTAACAAAAATGTGTACCTTTTTGTAATTATGTTTCAAAAATTGGAAGAAAGACTTAGTTCTCTTATCACCATCTTTCAACCATTGCAAATGTGCCCTCAATTGAGCACATTTGCCCTTGTAAGGAGATAGTTTGTAAAGTTGGTTTTTAGTGTGAGCATCTACTTGTTGTAAAGAAATGATGTGCCAATTGTTGTCCAAGCATTTCTTGCCTTGAAAAAGTTGTCCTTCAAAGAATTTTTCAACTCTCGAATGCTTAGCGTTGCTATCCTTCCAAAGTCTTGAAGGAAAAGAGTATGAAACACAATTGTTCTTTCCCATCAATAGACCCATCTATCAATTTGATGTTTAGGCTCAACTTTCCAAATAGCTACAAGGCCATCAAAAGAATACTGATTCTAAAGATGGAATGTGGTCAAGGTGTACAAGAGATCATTAAGAAGGGCATCAACTCCATTAAAGGATATGATGATGAATATGGGAAGGTCTAAAAGACTGGCAATCAAATCAAGATTGTCTGCAGTTCAAACTCGAGTTGAGGCAATCTGGGATGGTTTTCCCAACTACAGTCAGCAAGGTGTTCCACCATGTTGAGATCTCCCCTGAGAATCCAATCAGCAGTAGATAAATGTGTACTTCACCAATCCCCCGAGGTAGCTAGCTTGGGCAAAGTGTTGGAGGTGTAAATGGAGCAGAAGCCAAGACTATTACCTTGGAAAAGGGTGGTAACCCCCATACAACAATTATTAGCTAGCCATGGTGCAAGACCAAACACAACCCCTCCATAACCTCTGAGCGGCTAGTATAGAAAAAGTGCGCCTCTTTCCAAATGATAGCAAGCAAAGCATTGAGACGTGTTCGGTTGTTTGATGTAGACTGCTTGACATGATATTTATGGAATGGGATTGTCAATCCCGTCACTGCATGATTGTATGTGGCAATTCATTGGGAGTTAAGATTTTGTGGCTTCTCAAAGGGCTGTCTAGCTACAATGATGAACTCACAGAGCTAGCTAACAGGGTTCTCGAAGGTGCAAAGAGCTGAGAAGGTTTGGCTGGGTGTTAGTGAGGAAAGCGGGGGCTGATTCTTTTCTATTTTCAAGAAGCCATTTCTCGGGTTAAAGGGCTTCTTTGAAGAAAGCATTGTAATGGATAAGGGTAGAAGGTGAAGGAGCTTCAGGGTTAAGCAAATATTGTAGAAGATATGAAATCCATCCCAAAAATCGTTTCTGTCAGATCAAATGCTATTTATTGTCGAAAAGTGTCTGGTAACAGTTCTAGAAAATCTGAGAAAATATTGCAGAATCGGGAAAAAATAGAAAAATCACTCTACTAAAAATGTGCCAAAATTGCAATTTAAACGTGACCACCAATTGTTTTGCCATGGAAAATCAAGATTAGTCCCAAACTGTGATTCATAAAATTATATGCATTCCTTTAATAATTAAATTTTATATATAGATCAATATTATTTGTAGCATGAAATGCAGTATAAACAGAATGCACTTGTATCAACTACTGGGGCAAGAACAAGTGAAACTTCTGTAGGGTGACAAATTGAGTCACTATCAAACATGATTATATGATCAAATATGAGACAACTTTTAATTTACAAAAAAGGCATCTTTCATATATAGCCAAGAACTTAGAAACCTTGTCAAGGCTGAAAAGAGTATCAATAAACAAGGAATATAATAAATCCTGGTCACCCAGAAGATTTGTATTGTCGTTGCAGTGATTAATTTTATTTAGATTATTAGTTAATTACTTTTCTGAATTTTTTTTTTAACCTGGGATTGGAACTCACTAACAGCAGCCTGGACCTAAGTCTGAATACAACAAAGGCATGGTCAATAGCCTATTATTTGAAGACCACTATTTGATTAGACATATCAAAACTATACACAACACTTCTGTTTATTGGTTGTTTGATTCAACAATAGTAATCAATTTCTTTTATATATAAAAGCAAGAAAGATGCTGTAAACATTGTCTATAACATATTTGAGAGTGTTAACAAGAAGCTACTTTGAATATCCATGAAATTCATTTATGTGAGTGTTTATTATAGCAAACAGTTCTACGAGCTGTCAAGAACCATTTCACTAGCACCCATATAAGCGCAGTTTCTCTGTCTTCTTTGTTTTAATCTCACCTTGATATCAAGACCATGGTCAACCAGGGACTGGAGGACTACCATTAGTTTCCCCTCAATCTTTTCTCCTTTCCTTGGTGTATATACCGCTGTATAAATATCATCTGCAAGAGCACGCCGAGCAAGAAGTCCACCCACTGCTGCACATGCAGTCAAGTCCTTTGTAGATACCAGTTCATTTTTCATGTCCTTGGAGATTGACTGTGCCACTACAACCACTTTGCTTGTAACTCGGTGAACAATACATGCACAGACAGAACTTTTTGAAATGAAAATATCCAAACAAAAAGGTCGCATGTATGCATCAGTTATCTCCTTGAAGGACATTAGTTTCTTCTTTCTTTCCAGGGCTGCTTCTTCACAAGACCATAAGTCAGTGGGAACCAGGTCAGATGAATTTTGCGCATTGAAGTTTTCCTTGTTAGTTAGTTCATGCTTAAAACCCAAAAGTTTTCTTTTATTTGTTGTCAGTTCAAGTTTTGATTCTCCTTGTTTCTTGTTATCTTTTCCAGATTTTTTGTTAACATTATCCCTAGTAAGCTGTTTTTTTGGTTTCCTTCTGTGAAAATTGAAACTAAGTTCCTCATATTCATGGGAATCAGTATCCAACTTGTAGAACAAGTATCCATGATCACACATGTCCTGGAACAACAAAATGAAGTTGGATCAGGGTAAGGCATTCAACTATTAATGGAGCTTTTAAGTGTGAACAATATAATCATCTTCCTATTTAAATGTGCATTTGTGCATCCCTAGATCTGCAATGGTACTTTCAGCCATCCATACAATTTAATGCCATGAAATAGTACTGTTTAACAAAGAACAAAATTCAAGGAAATAGTTAGTGACATGAGAAAAAAATATGGGAAAGCATACCAAATTTCTAGGGGAAATTTTTTAAGTTCAAAGGTGAAGCAATTTATAAGAAAATAACCCTATGTTAGATGGTGATTGCAATGAATAGAGATTACCAATGTTAGATCATTTATTAGATGAGAAACCAGAACATAATAAACATGTCATTTTACACCATTTTTAACCCTTACACCAAACAAAAATCAGAGCAGTTTATTGGTGGGTTGAACAGGTATATGATCCCAATTTGGGCTTTTGTACAGAAAATCTTAACCTATAAATTTTGCAACCAGTTCAATGTGTTCATTCAACTGGACATGTTTGCACAGGAAATTTACCCCGTCTTATATCTGAGTAAATCTCTTGGCAAAAGCCTTGGTATAAAAAATTCTCCTTGTGAAGCATGCATAAAATGTTGATACTTCAAAACTCTACATATTATTTTACAAGATAAATTGAAATACATTTGCAAGCCTACAAATTGCTGAATGTTGAAGTCAATACAATTTATCCTTTTGACAGAAAAATGCTACAAAAATATCAAGGACCTAATTATTGGATTGGGGAGCCTCTTCTCTTTGCCACTTGGCACTAGTTATCCAAGAAATAACCAGCCGTGCACCCCGTAAAAAAATCTCAATCTTCACTTCAAATCTTTAATGTGTCCAATTATCACTTACAAAAACTTGTGATTTTCTTGTTCACAATGATTAGCCCTTCAGATTTTGGCTGAACCTTTCGCCACTTATGGATGCAAACAAAATTAGAGCTTGTTTGATGCCATTCATATCAAGAAATGAAACAAGTTGACACAAATACGCCTCAATGACATCATCTTTGTGCAATGCAACCTTCATCTTCACTCCAAAAAGGTGGAGGGCTCAGATTGTCATGATGTGATTGACTGAGATGATATCAATCCATATCGCAATTGGATCGTCTAGGTTGAGGACCCCATGTTTATAGACGATGGGATTGTTGATTTTGTGAGGCAAGTAGAGAAGGGTACAGGAGGCATTTTATTGGACGACATCATGGTTGAAGATGATGGCAGTCTCAAGGATTGATTAGCTTTTAATTCAAGGGTTGTGCAACAACCAAATGTGAAGAGTAAGACCCAACCAGCATCTTAGAGAGTTGAACAGCTCAATGAAGTGTGCAAACTACAAGCAAAATAAGAATGAGAAAAGCAGCCATTTGACCTAAAGAACCAAAATTAGGGGGAAGAGCCATTGTTCCTCCTTGACCCACTATCTCAAGAGCTGCAACAATGGTTTCTTGCCTAAACCAGCTTACATGGAATTTCTCTTGCCTACAACAGCAATGTTCTACCAGATATAACTCTCTGATGATCTTACACACTCCCAAAACCTCTACTGCACTCTCAAAGACTCAGGCTGCAAGCAAAATAATCATTTACAACCAGTTTGCTTGATATAACACTCAGAAATCCCCTTACAATGGCCTCTTTTGGAAATTTTATAATAAAAACAATCACAGATGAATTAAAGAAGCAAGTTCAACCATCATAACAACTGAAAGGAATCTTTTAGACAGGGTTTGCAGCTTGCAGTTCCAACCTTTGTTGTTTCTATGATGTGTTTGACAATAGTCAAACCTATTCTATTAGTCCAGTTTCTGACTCAGACCATTTTAATATTTGACCAATGGCAAACTAGTTAGATGCATTCAAATGCATAAAATCTGTCTTTCCCTCTATCAAGTCTAATTTTCCTATGTTCAATCCTTCAGCTATCAGCTTATGTAACTTGATTTATGTGTCATTTTCTCAAGAATGAACCTTAAAGGGATGTTAGAGATAAAGGTTAGTTTCAATAAGACCATAAGTAAATAAGCTAGCCTCCTTAACAAACTTTACTGATCCATTAATTTTGAATCATGGTACCCCCATACTCAAGCTGCCAAGCACCTAAATCCTATTGTCATTGCAGTAACATCACAGAAATGTTTTTAGATTCTAATAAGAAAATTAAATCAAATTTGTATCTCAAAATTTAATTATATGCCTTGTAAATTTCTTTTTGAATTTACACTTGAACAACTTATATTTCCAATGTGTGCCTCTACAGGTGGCTAGTTCCTCTTCACGTTGACTCCTAACAAGAAGAAGATCCAATTGTGATTTATTCTACTTTAACTCCCTAGTATATGGAGATCCATTTGTGATTACATAAAGAATAAGAGAAGCAATCACAATATAAGAGAATTCATTAATTATCATACAATTTGATTGTTGTGATAGGCTTTCTTTATGAGATTTGATTAGATGGATATGACAAATTGTATAGAGCCAAGCACTAGTGTGTCCATATCCCAATGAGGGAAAGAAAATGAATTTGAAATCACACTTATCCATGATAGGAATTGTAAGCACCATAATACATTCCTCAACCATGGTTCTAGAGTTCTTCATCTAAGTTACCTAGTTCGCCACCCCCTAGCCCTCCAGACCAGGCAAAGTTTGAACATGTCTGTGGTCCTGGTCCAGTTCACCTGTGGGTTCGACCAGGGTTCGAACCCAGGTAGGCTGGTTCATCCAGGCCAAACCTAGGTCGAACAAGGGCAGACCAAGTGCAAACCAGGTACAGTTCCACTGAGAAACATTCTATAATTTAGTGCAGAAAACAACTATTACAGAATTTGAATAAGATCTTTAACATTACAAAACAAAATTTGCTGAAGTTCAGATATTTATTACATCAAATTAAACTAGCCCTCAAGATTTCTTCCAGTGAAATTTTTATATCAAATTGCTGATAATGACCCGTCCGATTAATTGGAAACTCTCTATAGTGATAAATCATATTTTAAACATTAAACAATAGCTTCAATAGGTGAAGGGAGTTGCAAGCTACTTTTATAACATTTTCAAGTAGGATGTGAATTACAAACAAACAAGTTCTCTGTACAATGAAAAAGTAATAAGCATTTGAGGACTTGGAAAGCAAGAATGTTATTGGTGCAGCTGATCCCAGTGGCATTGGCACTTTTTGTGAATCAACTAATGCCTTTGATGAAGAAGAAGAAGAAGATAAAGATTTAGATAATCCATTAGATGATTGAAACTTAGCATAAGGTTCCAATTGTTGAAAGTCAAAATAATGATACTTGAACTCAATATTATTATTTTAATATTTTGACTTGCTATGATGCTATGATTACAAGTTTATAGTGTTTTTGCTGTTTTTATGATACTATGTGGCATTCTAATCTTAATTCATGCTTCTAGGCTACATACATATGTGTGTGTGTGTATAATTTTTACATGTTTTTGTACTAAACAACCCAAACGAACCCAAACCCCATTTCAAAATTATGCCGTACCAGTGAACCGGTGAACCCAAACCCAAACTGGCAACTTAGTGAATCTTCATCAAGACAACCACATTAGATAAGTATAGGCTGCATATTATACCTGCACAAGTCAAACATAAACTCACATGCTCGCACATACATTATCTGCAGAAAAAGGATGGCCCAAAAGATCAATTTACTATACCCTTTCAAACAAAATTTTGAAAAATTAAGTCTCTTACGAAATTACAAAATATGATTTTGCCCCCCTTGTTATGGTGTTATTGTTCCAAGAAGACTCAGTTTTTTCATGCTAGCATAAAATCATTAATGTTTAACATAAATGTGTAGACAAAGACTATTTGAATCCAAGCAAATGCTAAATGTATCTGGAAGAAAGAGGGGGTACTCCAAGAAGGCCCCTGGCACATGAATAGAGCACAGCTGTGAAGGAAATGCTTGAAAAATGGATTCTGTCCTCTTGAAGAGCTGTCTACAGTGGTTGGATTAGACATTTTAGTCTATCATTACAGCCCTAGGAATGACCAGTTCTTCAGAGCCATAATAAACTAACTGTTTGTTCTTCTGAGACGACAATGGACAGAACAGTGGCCTCCTATAACAGATCTCTCATTAACAAACATGTGATTGAGCCTTCCCCAGAAAGGCCAAATCTTCATTTAGGCCACAATTGCAATGAATGCCACATTTTCTGAGAAACCGTCTTTAAAATCAGTGACCACAATCACTAATAAACTAAGACTGCAATTGTGCTTCTGAGACAACAATTGATAGAAAGTGGCATCCAATGAGAGAATTTCCATTAACATATGCATGATTAAGCCTCTTCCAAAGAGATTTAATCTTCAATGCTGGGCCACACATTGGAGCAACAATACATGGCAACATTCCAATGAAGCACCACATTTATCATTACTAGCACATTTGTTGAGCTTCCCTACTCCTTAAAAATCAGTTAACATCACTGCTAATCCATCATCTTCCCAAGGACTGGAATAATTAACACAGACACCTAGCCTGTCAATAGCCACCAACTTCACTTCTATTGCAACAACTTGTGGGGAATAAATACATACCACTTAACCTTCTTTCAATTCTAAATCAACTCAACAAGCACAGAGATGCAATGAAAGATATAATGCATGAAGCATAAAATGATATATATGTCAAATCCATTCTAGATACACATTCCAGAGGAAGCACCAGAAGAAAACCCAGCCAAGGCACCTCAGCCACTACCATAGCTACCTCGACATACAACTTCCTCTTACATGTCTCTTGTCAGTCAACCTAGGAAGATAATGCAGTTAGTTCATACAAAATGAATGAGATCCTCAATTGTTTGGACCAAAGGCAAATTGTATTGGTTTTTATACAGAAAAATGACACGGGAGTTGCAGGTTCAATTCAATCTTTTGAGTGTAACTTAGACTTGTCCATATTCTCGGACTATATTCTACATTTTTTAGTTGCAAGAATTGTCCGTTTGAAAGATTTATTCAATGGAAGGATGCAACAAGAAACTCATACCTAAGTATGAGATTGGATATTAATGAAGTTTTATTTCCATGGTAAAAGGGTTGTACATTTTATTCTAAACATGCAGCAGAGTTATTTATGAACTTTGTTCTAACTGTAATCTTGTGTCAAATTCCATTTCCAGTTGTTGGACCAGAAAAACTTTTATTTAATAAATAAACTTAATTGTGGGTATATCTTAAGCATTGTTCAATTAATATCAACAATTGTTTAAGTGATATTTTTATCATGGATTAAACGTTAATGATGTTCCATTTAAATCACATTGACTAAGATTAATTGTCATTTAGTTAGCATTTATTGTATCTTGATTCTTTATGATTAGTTATCTTTTGATATCATATCATTCTACATCTAATTGACATAGAACTATAGGTTTGCTAAGGTGAGTACCAGACAAATCCCCCTCGAAGTGGCAAGGCCCATTGGGCGATTATCATCACGAAGATGTATAGCAGATTTGAGTGGGGCATCTCTTGTCAGTGACTACGAGGATGATTGCACACATTACTTGTTGTATTTTTCTGTTTTACTACTATCTAACTTGCTTTCTTTGTTTTTTCATGTTGATGGGTGCTTGCTTGAGCCTGTGTTGCATGTGTAGCTTTGGCATTTCATTAGTATTGGTTTCGCTTTAATCAATTTACAGCATAAACAGACCTAGGTCCTAATTTTACAAACATTATTAGTGCCAAGGGAGGTAGGCCAAACAATTGGTAAGTCTCAACTCTCAGCTAACTTCTCCCACACTCATCGGTACTCATGAATCTCACAGATCAGACTCCGGCAGAAAGTAACACTTAGAAATGGAAAAAAACGCAAAAGAGCACCGATTTTTAGATTTTACTGGAGCAAATTTCAATTTTACCAAAGTGATCAAACATTGGATCTGATAATCCCTGGAAATGTACGATTGTATTAAAAAATTCTGCCTCTTAACACACCTTTATAACCATTAATACAAAGCTGACTCATACCTTTTATCCATTCCATCCAGAAAATACTTTTGAAATACTTTAGATTTTATATTAAGTATTGTAGATGAACTGATTGCTTTTTAATAAAAATAGATGGAATGAACTAATGAACTAAACTTGGTATAAGTATTTGAGTAGTTCTTTTTGAGAAGCTACCGGACATAGGGAAGAATTGCAGTTGTTGTGTAGAAAGTTTCTGGTTGCTGCAACAAGTTGGTTATTGTGCGAAAATTTCAGCTGTTGCACAACAGTTTTCTAGTTGTTGTGCAACCTCTTTCCTAGTTACCCTGCTGTGATGTCCCCAACTCAAGCCATGAGGCTTAACAGTGCATTGGGCATCCTTTCCTTGGATTACCCAAGAGGAAGAGGATGTAGAGCATTATTGGATAAGTGTGGAGTCTTTGGCTTGTACTCTATTCTATTCTTAACTTGGGGTGCGTCTTTTTATGCAATTTAAGTGACTCCTAGGCTAAAGACTTAAGTTGTCCCCCTTTTTAAGTTTGGTGACTCAAGTGATGTACTTCAAGTGATTTTAACAAGCATGTACCAAAAAGGCCAAAGGGGCATAAGATTTGAAGGAGCCTGTTGGCTCATTTTTAGGGATTATATGTGGAGCATTGGATTGAGTTGGTAGTGGATCAAGGGTTGAGATTAAGTCATCCTTTTGGGAGTCATTATGTAACATTCTAGGGTTCTTTTGGAGCTCATTATGTTATCAGTCTTTTATCTATTGCTGCTACAATCTTTGGCTTAAGGTCTGAAACCCTTGAGTATCCCTAGTTTCAGAGAGACATATGGGCACCCCCCTAGTCAAAAGGGTATTTTTCGATGGAAGGGCTTTGGTCTGTGATGTCCTACCACATCATTTTCAAAGTTGTGATTCTCTATCAGGTTTGGAGGCTGATTTGGGGGTGAGATTCAGAGCTACAGGTTCATGTTTGGATAATCAACAGCTATGTGTCTTCATATTTTTTAGCATCATTGAAGATAGCAACAGAAAGGACAAGTAGGATAGATCTAGTGCTAGTTTTCTGGGAGTTTTGGCAAGGACAGCTAGGGTTTGAAGACATTTTTAAGGTATTTGTGTCTAAATCTGCATACTTCTAATCATCTTCATCACAGAAAATAAAAGAAAATCAATGTAAACCATTTCTGAAAATTCTGGGCAGAATTAGAGTGCTTTCCTATATCTTTTCTATACTCGGGAATTTATTTATATTACCAGAAAAATCAGATCATTAATCTGAATATAAATCTGAGTTTGTTGAAGGATTTCTTATATGCAAATAAAATTTTAGAATCTTTTCTGCTCTATTTTGGGGATGATGTTTTTCTATTATCCCTATTTGGGGATATTACAGTGGTATCCAAGTTGCAAGTCTTAGCAGCTTGTTTGCATTGGTTGTACGCATGGAAAGGGTTGTCATAACCTAAAAAAACAGAAGGGATGATGGCTGGCAGTGATCAATCACCATCAACAAGTGAAGAGGAGCCAAAACAAATGTTTGTAGAAATGCAAAGACAATTACAGAACACCAATTTTTATTTGCATCAGATGGCTTGTTACACAACAAATGAAAGAAATCGGATGCATGTGGAGAGAAAGGAAAGTAGAAAAGCCACAAAAAACAATGAACACTCTACTAGCATACCTTCAGTTTCATCACAATCCAAACTTTTCATGCCTACCTATACACAAGAGGATGAACCCATACAGGAGGAACCCGTGGAGGACAATGAGCATTCTGAAATTTCACCTAAGTATCAAGCTTTAGGGGCAGATTTTCAGTCAGCTATCTCTTTTAGAGACTACTTGGAGGTCACCAGATGTTCAAAGCCAAAGCAGAAACAAATTAACAATGGAATCAAGGGAAGCAGAATTATGGGTTGGAGAAAAGGTTGGAACTTGGGACATCTATCCTAATTGAATTTTGATGAATCATCTAAATGTACAGCTAGAGCTTGGATTCAGAAATCGGATAATTACCTTGCCCTGAATCAGATGGAGACTGAGGCCATCAAATTTTCTATCCTTCACCTTGAAGAAACGGCACATGAGTGGTGGTATCATGGTTTAGTGACACAGGGTCATGTTGTGATAGTTTCTTATGATCAGTTTTGGACTACATTGATAGAGCAGTTTGACCGCAAAGATTCAAAGGCACACTAGAGAGTCGGCTTAGTTGAGACAGGTCGGGAAATTTGATGCATAGATTTCAAAATTTTAGTGGTTGTCAGAAATGATTTATGATGTGATCAAGAGGAGGTTGATTCCTTGATTCATAGAGGGTTTTCAAAACCTCCCAAGGGTTGGGTCAAAGATTTTAATCCACCATCTTTGCAAGATGCTATTAGGCATGCAAGGAACATGGAACTATCTACACCACAGGCTAGATTTCCTAGCAATTTTCAACAGAAAGAGTTTGCCGCAGAAAAAGGACAAGAAACCAGTATTTACTAGCGTGGCTAATGAGATTTCTAGGCATGTTGGCGATGCATCTCGTGATTCGAGGGATGAGTTGAGATGAAAGAGGCTTTGCTTCAATTGTCATAAACCTTGGACACCTGGACATAAGTGTAGAAGTAGGCGCAAGGACCACTAGATTGAGGTTTTTGAGGAGCCTAATGATGATTAGTTGGAGAAGACGTAGGTTCTTGAGAAACATGAGAAAATGGATGGGAAGAAAGGCACAGATGTGCATCAGAATGATTTGGCACAGATGGATGGTGTGATTGCAACCATCACTACCACTCCTCAATATAATGCCTTCAGAATAAGGGGTGTTATCCAAGGACAGCAAGTTGTGCTAATTGATAGTGGAGCTACCCACAACTAGATTAACTCATCCTATGTGAAGAAGCAGGGTTTGCAAGTTTTCATATCACCCTCGTAATACATTTAATTGATTAATATTTATCATTTGATATACTTACCAGAATAATTAACTAATGCCAATATGCTGTCCACATATACTTATATATTTTATTTTATTGATCACTAATATTTTAAGCAACATGTAATTGATTAAAATATTAACTAAAAATAATTGTTTGATTAATATTTAATGTTAACTAAATGCTGATTACATATACAATATATACCATTATTTTTACAAGAAAGAAGCATGCAATTCAATAAACCCATCGCAGCTTTAAGAATTCCAGTATGAATCAGTGTGTTTTAAGAAAAGGTGTGTTTTAGAGGAGAGTCTCTCTACAGGGAATGGACGTGTCCCCCAACCCAGGGGAAGTATATATTCGTTGGAATAACTTCCTCCAACCCATCATCGAAGGAAAGATACATCGAGCTTAGAAACAGACAGACTACCATAAAGATACGACAAGTCTAAGGCAGTCAAGGATCATTGATAGGTAATATGGACAGGAAATTAGAGGGACGAAGGTAAGGATTATTCATTTATTTCTGAACACGGTAACTTGATATGTGTATGGCTGTTTATATATATATAAGGGCTGCACATCAATTATATCTTGTTTGTAAATTATTTCACTTGATCTGATATAAATCTGGATGAAATGTGTAATATTAATGTGTCTGCACACTAATCAAATGGAGTACACACACACACATATATATATATCTAGGATATATAGACATACCAGAAACAGAGGACTTTGTATTATATATGGATATTCATGGTATACAGTAAGACCATATAATTCACATACTATAATCTACGTTAATATATTTTTGATCTATACTTGTATGATGTAAAAGTATGTTTATCAATCCAATGACAATAATCAACCTTCTGGGATGGGAGGAAAGGGCAATATAGGAGAACGGTGAGACCTCACTAGGTACACCACCTCATAAAGTATGAGGCCAAGCGGGATGAGAGGTTTTACTCTTGGGCCTAGGGTTGTATTAGGACACCGTATTGTAGTCTTTTCCCCAACCCATATGCTAGAGTTTATATGATAGTTAAAGGACCCTAGCCATGGTGAAGGGAATACAATAGAATGATGAAGGAGAACGGCATAATAATTCCGCTAGGTATGCCAACCCCATAAGGTATGGAGCCAGTGGGGATAAAGTATCTACCCTAGGGCCTAGGGCTGTGACAAAAAGGGCACCTCATCATATCTTCTTATTCATCCCTCACTATAGTTATGGACCACGAAAGTTGAAATGCTACAAATGTTGTCTTACCATATGTCTGAGTATATTATAGATCTGCATATCTTTTTTTATTTATGAGCTACTAACAATTTAATTAAGTTTTATATAAATATATATATATATATATATGTACATATTTTATGGTTGCAGGATTTATATTCAAGTATAATGAAAGGGATCTCCTACTTGAAAAGATAACTTTCTAACCCTAGCCCTTGCAATTGTGTTTGTGGAATCTTACTAGGGCACATTTTAGAAGGGACATTACAAGTGGTATCAGAGCATGTTTCTGCCAGCCTGAGGTGAACTAGTTGATTCAACCTAGCCAACGAGCAATTAGGGCCCTAGAAAGGGAATCAACTCTAAAAACCTATTTTTCTTTGTAAAAGATAAGCTCAAAAATGTTATCTATTTAACCAAAAAATATTGTCAAATACCATTCCCTAGATTTATCCTCCAAATCTAGATTCATACACCTTTTTTTCGTTCATATTCTGATTTCAAATCTAGATGACTAATAAATCTATTAAATGCAATATCAAATGCATTCAATACTCTTTTAGCCCCTTCTCTTCTAACATTGTTTGGATGCATCTTCATTTTCTTCAACGGCATTTGTAACCTAGGGCTTTCCAAGATCAAAACAAATGCCTATTTGCAGACCATTTTTATCTCTAAATATTTGATAAAATCTATTAGAAAAAAAGGCATTCATTTTAAAGGTAAATTAATCTACTTTCCAACCAAAAAATTGCAGAAAGTTATGGTTTTTGGAAAGCAAGGCATTAAAATTTCCGACTTCTAGACAATTATAGAACAGCAACTTGCAACAACGATATTTCCCTCCAAAGAATTTCAAAATTAATGACCTTTATACTTATTAGACGCACCATGAAGTCCACTTTCCAGAAAATAAAATATTTCATCTCATTCTGACACTTCAATAAAAAGTTATTGCTTATGCTGTAGATTAATATTTTCTACACTGTAGATCTGAAACCAGCTCTAAAACCACCTACACTGTACCTACAACCTTACCAAGCACAAAATAGAACAATGTGTACCTGCACAACCAAATTAGTCCATTGCAACTGCAAATTCAACAGAATAACAGAGGACAACTTCTACAAAAGAGATGATAAAACACATAATTATATTGATATGGAAAAAATGATTGCTGACTCAGTGAGGGGAAAAGATTGATTACATAGTGAAGGGCAATACCCTTATAACAAAAAAGAGTAGTTTCTTGGTCAAGCTACTACAAAATCAGACTAGTTAGATGCATATTCTAGAAAATTGTCACACAAGCCACCGACCTTAATCATCGTCCTTGAAATTCTTACATATCATGCGACAAAAATAAAACCTTTATAACAAAATAGCTCATTAACATTAGATAGAAAAATTTGTTGCGTTTAGGAAAACAAAAATGTACTAGTCAAAAATGGGTAATGCTTATTGTTGAGCTCTTATTAAAATCCTAAGTTAGAGATCATAGTCGGCTATGAGTTAGTTGTGCATGATAAACATGAAGGGATTAAAAGCGTTTTTGGGGACCGGCATTTTTTGGTAAACTCTCATACTATTCGATAGAGATGCAAGCATTTTGTGGCTATTGTCTCATTAAGACTTTTGGCCAAAGCATGTTTTATAATTTTATGCAATCATTTGTTCTTGTTCATCGTATTGCCAATGTTTAGTTGCGGGTGGGGTGAAACTTGTGTTTTCTAGTTCTGCATGGTGTGACTGCCTGTATGATGGTGACTGTATTTTTTTTTACCATATATACGTTCGTGCAGCAACTAAACATGCTATAAGTAGAGGTAAGATGGCACCAGAATTAGACTTGTTCCAAGATAGCTAGCAGACCTCATCTATTACCAAAGTCCTCGACCAACGATTTTATGCTAGATGGATTGGACTGTATGAGGCAATTCAAACACTAGATCCAAATATCAAGGAAAAGCTAAGATGGGTGAAAGATTTGATAAATCCTTTTTGCAGAGCATTGAAAAATGACACTGTTCAGTTTTTGCCATTTCCGGAGATAGGGTGATTTCTCATTCACTTAGGTTACCAGTATTGCTTAGCCTCAACACAACAGATGATTACCTCACGCTAAAGAATTTAAGCGCTGAAAATCAAAAGCTCCAAATCAAACAAATGAAATTCCTTTGCAAAGATTAGGTTTTGTTTGGAAATATGTTCAGGTTCAGGATCGGTTGTCCGGCCGCAAATATCAAGTGGGCGTTTTATACAAATGATTCTGGCAGGTGATAATGGCAATAAAATCATTTCTGGTTTACTGGGATTAAGCAACAGTACTAATGCAAAGAAGTGATGCTATCAATCTTCTAAATTCTACAACAAGAATCATCTGACAAAAGAAAGAAATA
The DNA here is from genome assembly GCA_027943335.1 of Chamaecyparis obtusa. Taxonomy (NCBI): domain Eukaryota; kingdom Viridiplantae; phylum Streptophyta; class Pinopsida; order Cupressales; family Cupressaceae; genus Chamaecyparis; species Chamaecyparis obtusa. The sequence continues at coordinate 39,413 of BSBK01001437.1, forward strand.
GTTATGCAAAAGTACGGAGAAAAACCTCGAGTTGATCGATATCACGGTCTTCATTCACTTTGGACAATTGAAGCCCTCCATTGTTAGTGCTGGAGGGGCTATTAGAGAGGCTCTTGGAGGGATGGGAAAATGCAGATGGAGCCCAAAACAGGTCTGTATCCATAAGCTCAATCTTTACTCCCTGTAAACTCTCATTGTTATTCGAAGGCTGGGATACCCCCGAAAATTTATTTTCGCCACACAGACCTGATGAATTGTCGTTTAACTTGTAAATTGAGGAATCTGAATGAATAGCTGCAAATGAATTAATAGCCTTCATTAAGTTGAGATTTCTTCGAATAAGCTGCATGGCCATTGCAGTTAAAGTCAACGTCCTCTACTCATCATTCCAATTTATATATGAATTTCAAGATATGGCTACTAGGCCAGTCCTCTATATGATGCAAGCAATGTATCCAGTACTCTTAGTTTTCTGTTGTCTGTAACTTTTACGAATTGCGATCTTGAAAAAACCATATTTTACAAATTTGATCAAGCAAGCTCGTATGTGCAAATGGCAAGTTGTTCCGTTTGAGTTGCTCTTTCCCTGTTATAAGCCCACCATGCAATTCACGGTTATCGGAGGTGCCTCCAGAGGGAATTTCATCTTCTTCCTCTCAATATAAAACAAAGACGGGGTTTTGCTTTCCTCACTCTCGTGTGGTGGTGTTTTTTTTTTTAAAAGTATATCTAACCGTATCAGATCGCATTTATTTGGGGAATCCCTAGTTCCTGGTGTTTGAAGCTTTGGTAGGGGAGAGGGACCAATAGTCATGAGGGCTAACTTCATCAACATGTAGCCGTTGCATGGAATATCATAAGACTTTCATTTTTTTTTGAGAAATGTAAAATGGACACTTAACTACCTATAACTAAAGTTTGAAGGTGTGGCTCATCACGCAACTCGTTAACATAGCACGCCTAGTTAAACGTGTACGAAAATTGGCTTTTTAAAGATTCGACCAAAACTTAATCTAAAAATCTCTAGTACTTGAATTTAAAAATATCATTTGTTATTAGTTGGTGATTATATTTCTATACAAAATATGACATATATGCAACTTAAATGGACCATATACCTATTAGTAATCATAAATATTTGTTATATCTAACTTTTAAATCCAACACAAAAGGACCAATGCTTCAACACAAAAAAACTATTTGTTGTTATAAAAATAACACATTATTATATAAAATACAACCTATACCAAACACAAAGGGACCAATAGTTGAACACTAAAACTTTTTGACAATCTCACACATTTCATGGGAAAATACAAGACATTTTGGTTGTGTTCACCTTTTATATTTGTGATAAAACCAATTATTAATATGAAATATTCTAATGCATAGACATTGCTACCCCAATAGTTGTACACATCAGAATAGTATTTGTGCACTAAGATAACAATACTTGTTTAAGTGGGCATCTCATTTTATTAAGTGGGCATATTATTTTTTAATTGACACACATATGATAGATAAGTATGATATATTATTTGAGACAAAAAGTTATCTATTTCACATATTTATGTTATTTTAATATAACATTTATAGGTTCTCATGTGTTCAAGTATTGGTCCATTTTTTATCAACATTTAGAATTTTTTTAATTTACATTTGGATTATTTAATCACAATATATAGTAAAAATGTGGTGTAAGACTGGATAATATATTCACTAATGACCTCACGACTATTGGACCCCTCACAACTATTGGTCCCTCTCCCTTATCTCACAATCATGGTATGAAGAAATGCCCACGAAATTTGTGCCCTAGATCTTTTATAAGGTACATCTTATGGTACTCATGATTTTGTCTTACCAATTCAAGATTTTGATAGTGCATGTCAATGGCTAGAGCAGTTTACAAATATATTGTGGAGAGGATTTCATTGGAAAACATAGTTTGAGGTCGGATGACGAAGACCTAGGCCCCTAGCGGAGTCAATCTTGATGGTATTGAAAACCTAACCAAAGGTTTCTTTATGTTTCACTTTGTTGAGTCTAACTATGTCTAGACCATTCTCCAAAATGGGCCTTGGTATGTTGGGTATTTCATGCATGTTTTTTAACCATGGTCGTGAGACTTCTCTATCTTTGATGACAAAAAGCTTTGGGTTCCTATTTGGATTGAGTTTTCTAGACTTCCCTCGTGTTGTTGGTCATTTTTACAATCTATTGGCAAGATTGTTTGTGTTGAGCCTAATCGATTTTATCGTGCTCTATCCCAGAAGGGGGTTTGTGTTGAAATTGATTTATCTCAAGACCTTAAAGAGACTGTTGATATTTAAATAGAAGGTCTTTGTTACTCTCAATAAATATTTTATCTGAATCTACTCAATGCTTGTTTTTGGTGCCAATCTTGAGAGCACAAGATTAAGGATTGCCCTCTAGCTGCTCTGCAGGTTGAGACTCCTCCCAAGGAGTCAGAATTTGTGTGTTCTTCTAAGGCCCCCAAAACAAAGGATGGATGGACCACAATAGCTCACAAGGGGAAGGGTTCCTTATCTACTTCTGCTTTTCACAAGAAACAAGTTTCCACTACTCCGTAGTCATAGTCGTAGCCAGTTGTTTCAAACCCCCGAGTGAAGGGAAATAAGACTACTGCTCTCATGGTAGTTGAAGGTGTTGTTTGTCCCATTTGGGTTTGAACCCGTTAACCTACCTTGGTGTTAACCACTCAGTTAAACACTCTTTGTCTCTCTCGCATTCCTTCTAGGCATGCAAAGGATGGCGTATGTACTCTAAAAAAGTGTAGGGTTTATGTCATGCCCAAAATAAACTAAGCAAACGCACAAAAAAAAAATCAAACTAAAGTTTTACGATGAAAGATTGCACACTAGGTTGGGATAACAATGATGACAAGCGAAGGGCATCATGGCCAATGAGGTCATGTGGTGATCTCACTCACATAATCGAGTTGGCCAACCTTCCTCTACGATACGGTTAGGGTTGATTAACCCCAACCAATCCTACTGAACAAGTTTTTCAATGTTGCTAATGGTATAGGTTTAGATAAAGTTCCAAGTTGGCTAAATAGTCGCCTATGATTCGCCCAACTGAACCTAGATTTAAATTATCAATGTAATAATTCCTAGTTTCAAGTTAAACATATACATAGTGTATACCGATATAGAACATCATATATGTCATATATAATAGAGAGTTGGTTTACGAAACTCCAAAACAATGGTTTAAGAGGTGATAAAAATAATACCTAATAAAGGTATATTATTCATACATAATTATTAATTTAATAAGGGGAAAAGAGTATGATAATAATGGTTGGAAATGGTCGATGTATAAATATATGATCCTTGCATAGAAATGACAAATTAATTCTAAGGAACGAATTAAAACTTTAAAGTCAGTAAGTATAATTCTTGTTATAAAGCGTAAGCATTACATGACCATTAATAGGAGGTTCTAAATTGATTCTTAAAATTATAAATCATTAAATATATAGTAGGTAACATGATAGTTACATACTTTAGGTTCCATTAATTATTAACAACCGAATGGAAATGAAATACTTATAAAAGAATTAAACGAGTTTCCCTTAGAAGGATAGTAATAAATATAATTTCAATAAAAATATTTATTTTTATACTATTTACTATTATCCCCTTAAATTTAAATCTTATATATATATATATATATATATATATATATATATATATATATATATATATATATATATATATATATATATATATATATATATATATATATATATATATATATATATATATATATATTATACTACATTTGATAAACTTTATTTAATAAATAAAATTAAATATAATAATTATTTAAACTCAATTTATATTTTAAATGTAAAAAAAACATAATTAATAATTAAAAAAACAATTTAAATGAACAAGATTAAATTAAATAACAATAAATTAATTTTTAAAAAAACTTTTATTAATTTTAAAAAAAATTCAAAATCCCTTTTGGGACGTGGCGGGCCCCCTGCCTCAGCAGCGGGTATCCTGCCATGGCAAGGCTCGCCTACCGAAGGCAACAAGTACCCTACCATAGTAGGGCCCGCCTGCCAAAGGCAGCGGGTACCCTGTCGTGGCAGGGCCCGCTTGCCAAAGGCACAGGCTTATAGGGGGGGTAGTCAAACCCCTTCCCATAACATATTTGCCCTTTTTTTCATTGTTTATTATTTAATAAAAAAAACAACTTAAAATTATTTTATTTAATAATTATTTTATAATTTATTGAATAGTAGTAAAAGTGAATAGGTGTGTGATGAAATATGTATAGGTGAAATAGATAGATAGGGTATGAAATATCTGTGATGGAAAATGTCGTGGACATACAAACGTAATAAAACAGAAACACTTATCTTGAAAGAAGGCTGATGCAGAAATCACTATTTTCTGATGTATGTGTTCAATTTCGGGAGATTCTGCAACCTTTTTCAGCCTGGAAATGCAGAGACGGATAAAACCCAGAAAACTTTCTATCTTTCGGAGTCAAGTCGACTTTGACCCAGATAGCGGGGCACAATCTTACCCCTCACTGAAGGTTGTCCCTGACTTGAAACAGCTCTGACGGAAATTCTATTCGTGAATCTCAGAAGTTCATTGAAAAGGGTATCCAGATCTGAACTACAATTTGTTGTTTTGTACCTGTACCTGCAAGAAAAGTGGTTTTGTTATTTGGATGAGGTGTTTGCCTTAGTCAAACCCCGGTGTGGAATCAACCTTAATAATGGAATTGAAATAGAGAATGTTAGCAAGTAGTAGAAGTAGATCTAACAATGAAGCTATGATATTCAATAGATATGCAATTGTATTTCAAATGTAAACAAGTATGTTGGTATGAAAGCTTGAACATAACATTAACAAATGTAAATCAAAACCTCCATGATTGTATGCTTGGAATCCACCTTGAGGGAAGAATGAATAGACCTTGAAGATGGGAAGATCACACCACCATGATGGATAGATCTAGGGTTTGTATGATGAATCTTGAATGCTTGAACCAAATCCCTTCAAAGGCTTGAATGCTTGAATCCTTGATCTTCAATGGAGAACTTGAATGCTTGAATGAATGATAATGGCTTGAATGCTTGCTTGATCTTGCTTGATGAAATGCTTTCTTGAGACATTATGAGATGGAATTGCTTGGTGATTGATGGATGGAGAAAATGAGAGAGGAAGGCTTCTTTTTATAGTGATCTAAGGCACAAACTTCTAGAGAGGCTGATATTGGAGAATTAAATCCCAATTAACCTTAATCCCTATAAATGGACCTAGATTCAATGCAATTTAAGAGTTTACCATTCTGAAATCTGAAACAGCCGACTCGGAAGCGAGAAAATAAAACTTTCTAAAGCCCGATATCCCAAAACCTCCAGAACTTGAAAATTGGACCCAAGGTCAGGGTCGAGGTCGACTCTGCCCTAGGTCATAGTTGAGGTTGACTCTACCCTAGGTTAGGTTCGAGGTCGACCTTGACCCAGGAGGTCGACTTTGACCCTGAGGTCCCAGATCTCAAATTCTCAAGACCAGGTGCTAGGAAAAGATGGAAATAGGTAGAGAGAGAAGCAGAATAGGGGGAAAAATCCAGATCCATGCAAAGACCTAATCAAGGTGCTTGACATGACCCCGGACCACTTACTCAGAGGGATAAACGTTCTTAACATGGAAGTGCTTCCATTTTAAGATGATACATTAAGCCCCCACTTTAGCAAGAGTATGGATTCAATGCAAACTCTTGGTAAAGGAGAAGAAAGAAGAGAGCCAAGCGGATTCACAACGAGATAAAATAACACTTATCCTAAGGACACAAGCCCCCAAGCTAAAAGATTCTAACTCAACACATACGCACGAGGGTGCGAAAACATAAACAGAGGGGTTAGTACTAAAACAAACCCAAATCAACTAGTAGAGGAAACCTTGCTAAGAAATATTTCCTATACTAATATCATATTTGGAAAGCTATCATAAAAGCATAAATGATTACATAAGAAAGACAAGAGCAACACTATAAATAACATAGCTTGATGATCCAGTCCTACTAGCATGAAAGTGAAAAGAGAAAGTGATTACCTCGCCCAATAAGATGCCCACCTTATTGTGAATCACCTAAGGAGGGAGAGCCAAACAGGTGGCCAAACCTGATAGTTCACCCATAAACTGTGCTTTGTAATTGTAATGCATCGTCTGACAGCTTATGGAATATCCATAGATCCACCTTCTTGTATCACTATGAATATGAAATGTGTGTCTCCTCAGGATTTAGCAACTTATGTGCATTACCTTCGGAAGATTTAGCATATTGAAAAATTGAAAAATGTGTGTCTCTTCATGATTTAGCAACTTATGTGTGTTACCTTCAGAGAATTTAGCATATAAATGAAAAACTATAGTACAAGGGAGACCCTATATATGCACCCCTCCTTATCGTGGCTGTCTACTAGACATGATAAGGAAGAGGAAGAGGATACCTACTTCACAATGTAAGGAGATATCCTGTTTAACAACAATGTATACTATATTCCTAGCGAAGAGTAGTAACTCTTACATCCAAGAGTATAGATAATAGTGAAAAGGATATGTCACTCATGGAAAAAGTATCCTCAAAGAAAGAGATCTTATCAACAAGACCCCCACCATAGAGGAGTGCTTTAGATAAAATATCATCTTTCAAAGATAAATCAAGTGAGAACAAAGATTCAATCATCAAGCCCCCTATAATCAAGAGGATGAGGAATCTTTGAAATGAGGGAAACAACTCTAATCACCAGAGCAAGGGCAAGAGTTTATAATGAACATAATTTTCAAAATAGAGAAGAGGTGATGACCTAGGACAACAACCTCTCATATAAAAAGGATATCCATAGTCAAAACATCGGTCAGTATAATGAAATAATGTTGCCAAATAAAAAAATGCCACTAAGCTAAGGAAAGATGATCCATAGACAAAGAGAAAGAAAGAAGAACCTTGCCCCCCAGGGATGAAAAGAAAGGGATACCTTAGGAAAGCTATCTTGAATATAGAATCTATAAATGATTATAAACATAATACAAAACCATAGAGAGAGAGGATAGAAAGAATACCAATTAAGCTCAAGATATAATATATGCTAAAAGCCAAATGGATCCTAGGAGACTGGATGAAAATACACCTCTTGCCCCCCAGTCCAGAGACAAGAGGAGAAGAAATCTATATTATATCAGAATGAGGGATATCCCCTATATCAAAATTATGAAGGAAATTGTAACACTGCACAAGAATGAGATATACTTCCTAAAGCAGCTCTTTCCCTAACATATATCTTGAAATACTTACAATCAGCAAGTAAATGTGTATTACTATAATGAAAAGGACATTTGTACTTGGATAAAGTATTTTTCAGCATAGATTTAAAAATTTCTTTCTTGGAATTCATTAATTGAACATACACCTTCTTAGCTACATCTTGACGAGTATCAGGTTTATCAAAGGTAGGTGTAGGATGAAGAGGACGAGGACGATCAACATCAACCACCTTGAATTGAGAGTGTGCACAACCAACACCATACATATCCTATTTAGGGGGTATATGAACTGGATACTTGATACCATGCTCATTAACTCCAAGCCCTAAATCTCTATAACCTTGTTTAGTCATCATATTGAATCCTGTAGTGTGTATATCATGTAAACCTTCTACAGGAGGTGATTGTTTGTCATGCTCATGAGTAAAGGTTGTATAAGGTGGAATAATAGGTTTTGAAGAATTTTATTTATCCTTTCCTTTAATATCATCATGAATCGAAGGAGAAGGTAAATCAAAGAAGTCTTGTACATCCGCATCCTAAACTATAGCTTGAATCCCATCATATGTATGGGAAGGTCTAGGATTGACAGATGGAGAATTAGGCATCGGATTAGGAATAGGAAGGTTAGAAATCAAATTAGGAATGATAGGATTACGATTAGGAAAATTAGGAGATGGTGTATCATCTACCAAATTCTTCACATAATCCAAAAGAGTAATAAGTCCACTACATGAATCTTTAATGAAAGTTTTGAAGCTAGGAAGACTAGTATCAGTCAATTTCACAAAAGCATAGTCAAGTGCAAAATGAAGGATCATCAACATAATGAAGTGAATGATACTCTCATAAACATCATAGGTATTGTAAAGGGATGCTAAGAGAAGGGTAATAAAGAACATAATCACACACCAAAGCATCTTAACAATCTTCATAGTAAATGAAATGCAAGAAATATTTTTGGATTTTATTTGAATTTATAGATTTTTTTGTATTTTTGAATTTAAAATGAAAGAGCATAAAATAAATCTAATCTTGATGCAAGAAAATAAAAGACCTAACACTAAAAGGAAATCTAACACAATAGGACATGTAAATCCACAAAAGATAGGGGGTAAGTTTGTCAGGTTCACCAAAATGAATAGTGGTAAAATGATGAAGGGGTGTGTGATGAAATATGTATAGGGTATGAAATATCTGTGATGGAAAATGTTGTGGACATACAAACTAAATAAAATATAAATACTTATCTCAAAAGAAGGTTGATGTAGAAATCACTTTTTTCTGATATCCGTGTTCAGTTTCAAGAGATTCTGCAACTATTCCGGCTTGGAAATGCAGAGATGGAGAAAGCCCAGAAAACTTTCTATCTTTTGGAGCCAAGTCGACTTTGACCCAGATAGCGGGGCACAATCTTACCCCTCACTAAAGGTCATCCCTAACCTGAAATAGTTCCGATGGAAATTCTATTCACGGATCTTGGAAGTTCATCGAAAAGGGAATCCAAATATGAACTGCAATTTGATGTCCTGTACCTGTACTTGTATCTGCAAGAAAAGTGGTTTTGTTGTTTGGATGAGGGGTTTGCCTTAGTCAACCCCCAATTTGGAATCAACCTTAATAATGGAATTGAAATAGAGAATGTTAGCAAGTAGTAGAAGTAGATCTAACAATGAAGCTATGATATTCAATAGATATGCAATTGTATTTCAAATGTAAACAAGTATGTTGGTATGAAAGCTTGAACATAACATTAACAAATTTAAATCAAAACCTCCATGATTGTATGTTTGGAATCCACCTTGAGGGAAGAATGAATAGATCTTGAAGATGAACAAAGGATCTTGAAGGAATATCATACCACCATGCTGGATAGATCTAGGGTTTGAATGATGAATCTTGAATGCTTGAACCAAATCCCTTCAAAGGCTTGAATGCTTGAATCCTTGATCTTCAATGGAGAACTTGAATGCTTGAATGAATGATAATGGCTTGAATTCTTACTTGATCTTGCTTGATGAAATGCTTTCTTGAGAGATTATGAGATGGAATTGCTTGGTGATTGATGGATGGAGAAAATGAGAGAGGAAGGCTTCCTTTTATAGTGATCTAGGGCACAAACTTCTAGAGAGGCTGACATTGGAGAATTAAATTCCAATTAACCTTAACCCCTAGAAATGGACCTAGATTAAATGCAATTTAAGAGTTTACCATTTCGAAATCCAAAACAGCCGACCCAGAAGCGAGAAAATAAAACTTTTTGAAGCCCGATATCCTAATACCTTCGGAACTTGAAAATTGGACCCAGGGTCAAGGTCGAGGTTGACTCTACCCTAGGTCAAAGTCGAGGTCCACTCTGCCTCTTCCCTAGGTCAGAGTTGAGGTCAAATCTACCCTAGGTTAGGGTCAAGTTTGACCTTAACCTAGGAGGTCGACTTTGACCCTGAGGTCCTAGATCTCAAATTCTCAAGACTAGGTGCCAGGAAAAGCTGGAAACAGGCAGAGAGAGAAGTAGAACAGGGGGAAAAATCCACATCCATGCAAAGACCTAATCAATGCACTTGACATGACCCTAGACCACTTACTCGGAGGGCTAAACATTCTTAACATGGAAGTGCTTCCATTTTAAGACGATACATTTATATAATTTTTCTTTGACAAGAGGGTTTATTTACCCTTTTTTTGTTTGAATTATTATAATTTATTTGAAGCATTTAGTGGCTTCCTTGGGTGGCGACCCAACTGGGTCCCACCCAAATTTTTTTAAACGCTCATTTTATAATTACATAAATATATTATTTTTTTAACAAGTGGATAATTTTATTACTTTTTTTATCACTGAAGTTTTTTGGAAATGTATGGGGAATTTATTTTTTTCCACATATATTTTTCAGAGACCTGTAGGTCTCCATTTGGAAAAAAAAAATTATTTGTTTTTCAACTTGTGTATGTTTTTTTATTGATTCTCTATGTTTTATTTTTTATATCAAATGAGGGTTCTATTTTTTATTTTATTTCACAAGAACACATAGTAAACTTTATTCTATTGGCTACCTTTAAATGCAACTTATAATCTAATATTTTCTTAACAATGAATCATTAAACTAGATAATTTCTTCATTTTTCCTTCTTAATGTCAACAACATAAAATACATTTAAACATGTTTTCCAATCAAATTTTCTTTTGAAAATGAATACTACAAATAACAATTATTTGAAATTCAATACAAGTGAAGCATCAAGAAGATGGAATAATTCTTTTTTTTCATTGATTTCAATCAAAGATCTATCACATTTGACTTAAAAAAAATATACATTCCTTCCACAATATTCAGTTTATTCTATAATGAACCAAAAGAAAACTTTCTTTCCTTGACTTTATATACATCACATTGCACCATTTCAACTACCAAACTTGGAGTGTTCCTTCATTACAAAGTGACAACAACAACAACACCAACATGAGGACTTCTGCAAGCATTTCTCAACATTTGTTTGATCTCCAAAACTTGCACAAAAGGAGCATAACCATGGAGTGCTCACATCCCATCCTAGGTCTCTAAGAGACCAACCTCGAGGTTGGAGAACCAAGGCTAAATGAGATTACATACACACACAAACTCAAAATGCATAAATACAACAAACAACGAATAAACTCCCTCAACTTGGTTTTTACAAATGAGTCACCTATAGACCCATGGTAGAGGGTGAAGGTGGGATTTTCAAAGAGGAGACTAACATATAAAAACAAAAACAAGCATAAGATTTCCAAGCCTTCCATGGCTACATTAACACATTTTCTTTCCAACAAACTTCACTCCTTATTTCCCCAAATGCAAGAATACATGTATGGCTCCATGGAGCCCATACACCATGAAATTTATCTCTTCTCCAAGAGAAGAGGCTCTCAACTTCAATGGCAAGCCCAACTAACCCCTTCACCCAAGGCCACTACTTCCCTCCCAAGGGTGAGTGATGCCTTGTACACCCATGAACAACATACCAATCAAAATCAACAAGAAAAAAAATGCAAAATCTCCATACTCCTCTCATACACCACATCAACGACAATTTACATAACAAGAAATACAAAAATTTCTACATATATATTTTACACAACAACAACTAATATAAAATTTCAAAGAAATATTTCCTCCATGGCAAAAGAACCAACCTTGCTCCAATGCAAATGGAAAATGAGGTTTGAGAAGAGCCCTTTTTCCTCTTTTTTTGTCTTCTTTCTCCAATTCCAAAACCCTAAGTGTCTCTAAAGTTAGACAGTGGGTGAACACCCACTAAGTCTCACAAAGCCCTCTAAAAAGGCCTCCAAAATCCTACTCACCCTCTAGCAATTAATGTGAGTTGACTACTAGTCCTTGGCCTTACTTCTTGTCCCCTCTCATTATGGTGAGTTTCACTATGAGTGTGGAAAAAGTCAAGTATATGTGGCCTTCTCCATTTTTGCCACTTTTGAAGAGTAACCTTTTTGGACTGTCATAATTGTGATCTAGACCTTCCTATAGGCAAAGTCTAGCCCGTAACTCAAGGTACCCCCACATGGTTAGCTTATTTTGACTAAAAATGCACCTTAAGATCACATTTAAGCCCTCTAAAGTTCAATTAGGGTTTGAATTCAAAATTCAACTTGATGGGGACCCTACATAACATCTATAAGAAAGTGGTTAAACTTAGGTAACTTACTAGGTTGGGTAACTCTTGCCAAACCCTAACTGACATGTCATTGTCCACATAGACATCACAAGTGTCAAGTGACACTATAAAATACACTTCACATTACAAGTGACATGTCTAAATAACAAAAATTAATTTAATCTAATAACATACATACGAATTATGTTTACAAATAAAAACACATTACAATGAGGTTTCAATCTCTTCAATAGATTAAACCTTGGCTTTCATAATTGTACATATGTTTAGCCTTGATTCTCTAAATAGTTTCATAGTTTTCTTTCCTACACACTAAACTCGAGCATCAGTAGTCCAAAAAAACAAAATTACATATAAGTATATAACAATTCAATATTACATAATTGCAGACATTATTCAATATGCATAATTCAAATTCTAGTTACACTTTACATTTCTAAGATAACGCTCATACATAGTACTTGTAGAATTCTAACATCATGACATATTCATCAATACTATTTCTTAAACTTTAAAGCACAATTCATGTAACAATTAAATCTAACTATGATTAGCTATTTCTCATCAAAATACATATCTGAGCATGTATAACATAAATCAACAAGTAAAATCTGGATCCTAATCAACATCACAACTAAAATCCACATAATATAAATCATCATAAGACATAAATAACATGAGTCATTGTCAAATCAATCATAAGTGTATCAAAATCTCGAATCACAAAGTGTCAAAATACGAATGTCTCAATAGTGCTATGATGGGTCAAGGTGGGACCTCACATCCTCCCCCTCTAGGCATGAACTTCCTCTTGGATTTCATCAAAAAGGTATGGGTACTATAATCTCATATGTACATTGCATCCTCCCATGAAGTCGTGACCTCATCATAACAATCCCACTGGACCCTAGCCTGGTCTAGCTCTTAGCCTCGAAGTGCAAGGGTTCATCAAGCTAAAATGTGAATGGGCTCCAAGGCTAGCTTCTTGGTTGACTCCACCTGCAAGTCATCCCAATCTATAATGCAAGACTCATCATATATATATTTTTGTAACACATAAACATGAAATACATCATGGATGCGTGACAGGTTGGGTTGTAGAGCTAGATGATATGCAACTGGTCCTATCCTCTCCAAGATCTTGAAAGGTCCAACAAAGTGAGGTGCCATCTTAGAGCCCTTTCCAAAATAGATTGGACTCTTATGTGGGCGCACTGTTGGGAAAACTTTGTCTCCAACCATATACTCTTGATCAACCCTCTTTGCATCTGCATATTTCTTCTATCTTTCCTAAGCCTCTCTAAGACATTGTCTAGTCATAACCACCTACTACTGTATATCTCTGACCAACTAAGGCCCAATAGATACTCTATCCTCGATCCTATCCCAACTCAGTGGTGTCCTGCATGATCTACTATACAAGGCCTGATATAGCGGCATCCCTATAGAGGAATGATGCTCATTATTATATGTAAACTCAACAAGATGAAGATAATCCTCCCACTTGACCTAATGGTTCATCACATACATGCACAACATGTCCTCTAAAACTTGGTTAACCCTCTCCATCTGTCCATTTGTTTGGGGGTAGTATGTTGTACTAAAATTGAGCCTAGTACCCAATGTTGCTTGAAGCTCTCTCCAAAAGGAGGATGCAAATAGTGAGTCTTTATCTAAAATGATCTTACGAGGAATGCCATGAAGTCTGACAATGTCTCGCAAGAACACATGTGCCACTAATGGTGATGTAAAGGTGGTAAGAATAGGTGAGAAGTGGGTGGCCTTGGTCAATGTGTCGACTGTTACCATGATGGTATCATGATGATGAGAGGACATAGGGAGACCAACAAAGAATTCCATAGAAATAGTATCCCACTTCCACTCAGGTATCTCATGTGGCTGCAGGAGTCCACCTAGATGATTGTGCTCTTCCTTCACCCTCTAGCACTCTAGGCATCTAGCAACTATGCTGGAAATCTACAATCTCATGCTTGGCCAATGGTACAAATGTCTCAAATCAGTATGCAACTTCTTAACTCTTGAATGAGCTACATAAGGTGCTTTGTGAGCCTCTAGCACAATAAACTCTCGCAAGTCACCGGTAGAAGGTACATAGATGTGCCCCCTGTAATGTAGCAACTCATCAGTCTCTAGTGAATAATCTGCAAATATCCCCTCAAGACGTCTATGAGAAAGGATTAATTGACAAACCTCTATATACAACTCATCCAGGGATAACTTTAGTGGCAAATATTCACCAATTGGTGAATTTCACTCATCGGGGACCCAAAATTTGGCAAAAAAATTGGACTTTTGGGGTGGCCATGTCGCCCGCGCTTTATAAAAATTGGGTCCCATGCATAGGTAAATCGCTAATAGTGACATGGAATTATTTTTATTTCAGCAATGACTTCACCAATCGAATTAATTTTTCCACACAATAAATTGAATATTTTTGCCTACAATTTCCTAAGCTTGTCTTAATTGATGGTCATATTTGCCAATATGCAATCAAAATTTAAGTTAGAGTATGGGTTATGTACATAGATTTGACATGTGTCTCTATTTTGGAGACTTTCAATGAAACTTTATGGATTTTAAAACTTTGTCCCGAAATAGATTTGACACATGTCTTTGCCCCTGTCAAATAATGATGATTTCTAGGTATAGGTTCCTGTCATCGTGATTTTCTTCAATAATGAAAGATTCGCCAATATTTTATAGAATTTTCATATAATTGAAAAAAAATCACCAGTACAAATAATATTTTTTCCTTTCAAATTAAAAAAATCCGCCAACAATATTATTTTTTATTACCCAAAATAATGTAGGATTCGCCAAGATTTTATACTTTTTCTAGGGAGGGGGTTTCTTAAAGTTTTTCCTGAACTCATCTTCTGGTAAATGATGAAAAATACGCTCTCTCATATCTGTACCAGTGGTCATAGATGAGAGCTCATGTCACCTTCTACTCAAGGCATTGACAACTACGTTCTCCTTCCCCTTGATGTAATGAACATCAACATCATACTCGCATAAGAACTCCATCCATCTCCTCTGCCTAGCATTAAGATTAGGCTGTGTAAATATATAATGCAAGCTCTGATGATCTGAATGAAGCTCAAATCGATGACCTAGAAGAAATTTTCATCATCTCACTAAGACATGAACCACCGCTGCGAGCTCTAAATCATGAGTAGGGTAATTAAGCTCTTGAGACTTTAGCTTCCTAGACTCAAAATCTATAGGTCAACCATCCTACATAAGGACTACTCCTAAACCATCCAATGAAGCATCTATACAAACCACAAAATCTATTGATGGATCAGGTACTGCTAAGATCGGTGCACTATTGAGGGCTCTCTTGAGCTCCTGGAAAGCTCCCTCATACTTATATATCCACTCATAGTTCTCCTTTCTTTGAAGGGATGTGATGGGATGAGCTACTCTAGAGAATCCTATCACAAAACGTCTATAATAACCTACTAGGCCCATAAAACTCCTAAACTTAGTGACACTAGTAGTTGCTGGCCAATCCATAATGGCTCTAATCTTTGATGGGTCCACTGAAATCCCATCGCCTGATATAATGTGACCAAGATAATGTACCTCTGGTCTAAAGAAAGAACACTTTGATAAGTTACCATATAACTGATTCTCTGTCAAGCGTTGCAAAACCTATCTCAGGTGCTCCTTGTGCTCCTTCTCATCATGTGAATATATCAAAATTTCATCAAGGAGCACTACCACAAACTTATCCAAGAATGTATGAAATACTTCATTCATGAGGCTCATGAACACGGTTAGAATATTCATGAGGCCAAATGGCACCATGGTGAACATGTAGTGACCATACCTTGTATGAAATGTAGTTTTATGGATATCACTCTCCACAATCCTCAACTAAGGATACCCCGACTTCATATCTATCTTCAAGAACACTCTGGCACCCTATAATTCATCAAATAAATTGTCGATCCTGGGGAGTGGGTATCAATTCTTAATAGTTACTTTATTCAGATGTCAATAATCAATGCAAAACCTAAGTGATCCATCATTTTTGTTCACAAAATCATTGGTGCACCCCAAGGTGGCACAATAGGTCAAATATTCCCTTTCTTCAAGATCTCCTCCAACTGAATCTTGAGCTCATTGAGCTCATGTGTAGTCATCCTGTATGATGCCCTAGATATAGGCTCGGCTCCTAGCACAAGATCTATGTGAAAATCAACAGCCCTAGGTGGTGGCATACTAGGTAGTTCAGAAGGAAATACATCTGCAAACTCTTGCAAGATAGGATAATCCTTGAGTGAGGGCTCTCTCTTTGAATCCTCATCTCTATCACTAATGGTGATGGTGAATAATTAGCATCCCTTCTGCATGCACTGCCTAAGCTACATAGCGGAAATCATGTGAAGAGATACAGGTCTTTGTACTCCTAATATCACTATAGGAGTACCATGATCATCTGTACACTCTACCCTCTTCTGAAGACAATCCATCTTGGCGTTGTGAGCATAAAGATAATCCATGCCAAGGACTACATTGTAAGAACCTAGAGGGGTAATGTGAAGATTGAACAGCATGATCATGTCTCCAATCTGAATCTGACAACTGTGAACCAAGGAACTAACATACACCCTAGCTCCTAAGGCTAGCTTGACCTCCCAACTGACATCATGTCTAACTACCACCAGCCCGCAACACTCCACTACAAATGGAGATATAAAGGATTATATGGCTCTTGAATCAAACAAGATAGTAACACTGATACCTTGAATCATACTTGTGGCATCAATGACCATGGCCTAATTCTCTACCTGGCAGTTATCAACCATTGCAAATAACCTGTGAGACCTACCCATATCACCTATTGTTGGCTTTGAAGTAGCCTCTCTCTGGTTGCATGTTGCCTATCCATGTGGGAACTCTCTCACTATATGACCTATACCACCACAAGTGTAACATGGCCCACGTATATGTATATGTACTCCCTAAGACCTATACTACTGTTTACCTCTAATCTTGTTGGATCAACTGTAACCACCCCTAAAGGACTGTTGAGTCCTAGCTAGCTATGTGTAAGGGGCTCATGACCTCTGATCCCACCTAGGACCTTGTGACTACCACTGCTTGGGCTTAGATCCCTGATGTCCCTAAGAAGGTTTCTGCCTAGAGCCTTGCTGGGGTCGATACTGAGATTGTTGGCCCTTAAAGGACCCTATTGAATGTCCATAATTCCCCTTCCAAGGGGGTCACTATTGTCCTGATAACTGGGTGGAGGAATTTTGGTTCTAAGACTAATCCTGAGAGTTATGTGCCCTGCCACGAATATCCTTAGCTACTAGTGCCTTCTCAAATGCCTCTCTAAAGGTGGTAGGGAATGGTAGATGAACTGGGCCCTAAAGAGATACATTAAGACCCTTGATGAAATGATGCATATTTAGCTTCTCATCCTTCATGTAATCAACATAAGGAAGGAGCTCGAGAAATCTACTCTCATAATACATCACAATAAGGCCTCTCTGTTGAAGGTCATGAAAATCCTCTATTCGTTGATGTCTAAAGTTCTCTTAAGGGTATCTATCTCTAAATCTGCTAAGAAAAGTCTCCCAAGTGAGTGTATTTATACTCACACCACCCATGGCCTCCTACTCCCACCAAGTAGAGGCTCCCTCTCGAAGAAGATGAATGGCAAGTCATGCCTTCAAATTGATCCCATAGGAACACAATCCAAATCATCATTGTAAAATCAATAGCCACGCCTCTACTTTAACACCATTAGTAGCTCACAAAAATAGAGGTGGTTGGAGCCATAATAACTCCCTAATCTGATCCCCCATATCATGTGTCTCTCTCTCAAATGTATGAGCCCCCAGGTCACGTGGGTGCTCTAACTAATGTACGAACTTAGCCTCATGGTCTACCTAGCCCTCAATCTGTCTAGGTGGAGGACTCCTACTCCTTTCCTTGCTAGAAATCCTATGGCCCTTTGAGAGCTACTACTCTACCTATTGTACTACAGGTGGTAGCCTCTATTGAATGATACCTACAAGGTTCTGCAATGCAGCTAAAATGTCATGTTTCAGATTAGGAGGTGGTTCGGGTGGGGGATTCTGATTTCCCCCAGGAACCCCTTCCCCTCCTCCATATCCCGTTGTACCAAAGGGGTGCGTCTCCAACCTCATCCATGTCTATGAGCATTACGCATGGTGATAGGCATCCTACACAAAAGTGCAATGTTATAAGTGAAATGTGAAGGGTTGCAGGTCCTAGTGTTGAAAAACCTAGATCTGATAGTTGCATATCCTAGCTTCAAGAAGGCATCTAATTTCTTACATAATAGTGTCTCCTCTCTTGAGGATGAGGATGACATGCAAGAATTTGAATCATGAATTTCATGTCATGGAATGTGTAAGATCTCACTGTCATCATTGAAAAGTATTTTGTGTAGGATACTTGATAGAAATATCATGTTATAGATGGTTTTTGTCTTTAGGATATCAAAATTGCTTCATTCATGCTTGTTGCATGTCTTTCTATTTGGTCAACTGGCTTGGTTTTTGCTTCTAATTATGAGGTAAGTCATGGAGGTGTTGACACCCTCCTTGCACCATGTTAGTGGTTTTTTTTTGTGGACCATGGGTCAAATCTTACTTAGAAATTGGTGTGGATCCTTATGTCAGATGATATTCATTCCTTTGGGATAATTAATGTTTATACTCCCAATGATGATGTGGAATGATCTTCTCTATGGTGGTGGATTGTTAATTCATTATCGTGAGCTACTTGATTTTTGTGTGATGATTTTAATATGGTTGAGGTGGCCTCTAATAAAGAAGGCTTAATTTTCTTTCATTGGATAGATGGAGAGAGAAAATTGTGGTTCTATATGTGAAATAAATTGGGGATTTTGGATTCCAATACCAATTTTTGCATTCCTCAAGGTATTTGGAATATGTGGAGCAATTTTCAAGTGAACCTGACAACATATTTAAATGGCTTGATTGTGTGATGGTTATGGCACAATTTCACTTTTGCTTCCTATCAAGAACTACACGTGTTACCTTTCTCTGAGGTAACCTTGTTAGACCACTATCCCCATCAAGTTTAGAATTGAATGGCAAGTGGGTCATGTACAAATACCCAATACTCAATTATTTTATAATGCTTCTTTTTTGAGTCACCTACCCATGATGGCCTGCATTTAACAAGTTTGAAATTTGGGGTGTCGTCCTACTCAACAATTCAGTTGGATTGCTTGGTGGAATTGTGCTATCCAATGCATGTCTCACTTTCTCTGGATTTATAGTCACTAGATGGCCATGTTTCATTAGTGGTCTTATGAGGCCACCACCTTGAATCTATGTCATGTGATGGAGTCTCTTATTGGCAATCCCTTCTCTCGTAGCCCACAAGTTAGGGTTGCTCAACTCTGCCATCAAAATTATATCAATGTTAGTTATATTTTGTATGGTGCCTAGATCAAAGCTAGGTTTCATTGGATCAAGGTGGGGGATCATGCTTCCAAGGATTTTTTTTGGCTCTTTATGTACTTCACTACTCACCAAGGATCAAAAGAACCAAGGAAGGTCATACAGTGCTCTCTAAGCTATCAAACATTATTCAAGTGTTTGTTCACCATTATGAGAAAGTCTTCACTACTCAAGAAGCTTCACCTGATCAAGATAGGGCTTTGCATGCTACCTCAATGTTTTTCCCTCTTGGCTTTCTAAAGAAAATTTTTTTTTGGATTAATTTCTCACCATTGAAGATCTCAAGGAAGCGATTTTCTCCATGGTCGATGTTAAGGCCCTTAGTTGTGATCACTTTCCTTGTGAATTTTATAAAGCCTTTTGGTCTTGTATGGAACTTGATTTGAATAAGGTCTACTTGGAAGCTTTCCATTCTCATTCTCTTGGTCATTTAATCAACAAAGGAAATATTAAGTTCATACCTAAGGTAGAAGACCTTGAAGACATTTGCAACAAGAGGCCTATTACCTTGCTCAGTGCCTCATACAAGATTATAGCCAAGGCCTTAGCTCTAAAGATATGTCATTTTCTTCCATAGATTATTTGTCCTTAAATGATTGGTTTCATTAAGTCCATATTTGGATAATATTATTACTGTATGGGAAGGCATGGAATGGGGCCATCATTCCATAAAGAGTGTCATCTTCGTAAAAATTAACTTTGCCAAGGATTATGACCAAATTGAATGGCCTTTTATATTAGCCATGTTGGGTGCTCTTTCTTTTGACCCTCTCTCCATCTAGTCAATGAAAATTCTATTTAGAGATGCTTATGTGTGTATCGCTATCAAAAATTGCCAATATTCATCATTTGGGCTTTTTAGATCTATCTGCAAAGGATGGCCTTTAGATCCTTGTATTGTTTTGGTTGCTGAAGGCTTTGGGTATTTTTTGGCACACTCCATCTCCATGAAGTGGGTTAGGGAGTTTCCCTACCCAAGTCACCTTCGCAACTTTTCAATGGCCATTTTATAGATTTTTATTTTCTCACCCTTATCGAAGATGAGCATTTCTTCTAAGAGGTTCTTTGGTGTCTTGACACTTTTTGTTTGGCCTCTAGTTGTGCTATTCAATGGCACAAAACCTAGTGTTATTGAAAATCCTTCCTCCTAACATCACCTTGGATGCTCCAGTATGAGTGGAAGTGGATAGGACATGGATAAATATTTTAATTTCTGGCATTCCCTTTGCCTTCCAGGGTTCTCCAAAGGATCTTTGGAATGCGGTCCTTTACAAAATAAGAAAATTTGGCCTATTGAAAAACCAAGATGCTATCTTTGGCTTGTAAATTTTAGGTTTTCTCTAAAATTCTTGTGGCCACCTAAATTTGTTATTTGTTGTATTGGGCTCCCTCAAAGGCCTCTTACAAAAAGCTTGAGAAGATTTTGACATATTTTTATGGGCATATTCTATTGATCATCAAGATTTTCACAAAGTTGCCTAGGAGTTTTCTTGTCTCCCACATGACTTTGACTGTCTGGGGATTCTCTCTACTTAGAAGAAAGGTTTAGCCTTGTGTGATAAATGGTTAATTTGTGTCATCTTTGGTAATGAACCCTAGAAAATCCATTGCTAACATTGTATTTCTTTAGGATATCCAGTTAGCAGGCCTTCTTGGAAGGGGATTGGATTTTAAACCCTTCTAGTAATGCCAGATGTCATTCATATTGAAGACTTTTTTTGTGGCCAAAAGCATTTGACATGCTTAGGAAATTGTTAAAAACTGACTTTGGTGGGATAGGTCTGGCTTCAGGGATGATATTTCTTTTAACAAAACACAATATTTGGTGGTCTATACTCATTTAGGTTCATGGGCTTCCTTTGGCCCATTTGTGTAGGGTTTGTGCCTTGTGTTTTCACAAACGTGGCATTCACACACCCTAAGACTTTTTTTTTTCTAGTGTCACTTTGAATCTTTGTTCCTAAGAAGATATGCAAGCCTAATATTATCTTCTCTAATCAGATTGATAAAAAATTGACAGGGTCATGTCTACTCCACATTTCAATATGTTACACAAAATAGGCATTCACTCTATGAAGCCCTAGTGAAAAGATTGGCGTTGGTACCACATACCTCTTTTTGTAGTTAGAAGCTATGATTATGGTATCACTAGCTTTCTTTGCATCTTCCAATGGTGCCAACCTTGAATCTTTGGTCTCATTTGTGGTCCTCCTAGGCCATTTGGCATTGTAGATTCCAAAATATTCGGCTAGACATCATTGAGCCCAAGCTCACCCATTTGGCCTAGTGTATTATTTTCCAAGGATTGCCTTTGGATTCCTACTTGCAGCATATGGATATTCCATACCCTCATTGCTCATTTTATTGGTAACCAGAGATCTTCAAACACCTCTTATGGTTTGTCATCATGCTCAAGATTTGTGGAGTTAGATTCATGATTTTTTGGTCTTTTTTACCAGAGCCTTTTTCCTGGCATATGGCCCTTCTAGGGGATTGGCTTTGTATTCCCTTCAAACTTACCTAGATCTTGCATGCTTTTAGGGTGGAAATCCCCTATACTTTATGGAAAGACATTAATATTTTCTTGTTTTCTCACAACTTTATTAATGTTTGTGATTTTCTTTTTACTAAATCTTATATATGTAATAATGTGATGCTCTAGATTCAAGTGCAAGACAAAAAGATTTCTCTAAAGGTGACATACCTTTAGAAACTTCTAAACAATTAGGTGAATTATTTGTGTACAATTTCTAGTCCCTCTAGATGCCTCCACCTCCTATGACCATTCTTTGTGTTATGGCCACTAGTAGGGTTGTAGCTCTTCGGATCACCACTTATAGAACCTCATAGTATCAAGTTCTCAGTCGCCAGTATGGTAGTGATAATGGTTTTAGCAAGTGGTGCTCTACCTCTCCCCCATGCGGGGTTTTTTCCTCTAGGTGGGGTTTGGTGGGTGTGGGCCTATCCACTAGTAGTGATAATGGATGGTTGGTTTCCAGTGGTGAGTGAGGATGACCTAGCTCATCCAAATGGCTCCCATGCTTGGCTTTAGAAATATTGCCTTCTTATTAGGACAAGGACGAGGACAATGAAGAGGCTACTACAAAAGAAGGGTTGTCCCTCCCAAATGCCAACCTTGACCCCATTGATCTATGGGATCCCAAGGATGATAGAGATCCACCTCTACCACCCACTACCACTACTCTAGCCACTTAGCAACTTTTATTTGTGTTTACCACTCTTTGAGATTTTCTTGTGTTTCTTGTTTCAGGCATTGCTTGTGTATTTTTTAACTCTTTGGCCTTTGCTCATTTGACTCTTGAGGGGTGGTCATGTAGTCCCCTACTTTTTTTTGTGAATAGTGTACTCTTATTTAAATTAATGGAAATGACTACTGTTCATTAATACAAATAATAATAAAGAATGAAATGTGATAAGGTGCTTTTTAAAATTTAATGTGTCTATACTATTGTTTATAAAATACATATTTTCTTAAATATGGTAGAAATAATCATATCTTTAAAGAGTTCATACAACAACCAATTTGAACATAAAAACATAAATGAAGTTGGTAAGTGGTGAAAGTACTAGCACTAGGGAGGATATCTTAATCATCCTCTTTCTCTATACATCCATAAGAAGTTCCCACTCATTAGTATATTTTCACTATTTTTTTGTATGAATAGGCAAAGGTAAGAGCCAATTGAGGGAAATTGTTAGAATCAAACCATCTAGAAGCACCTCTAACAGGGTACCCAAATGTTTCTCTTGTAATCGATATAGAGGTGGAGCATTGAAGAATAGGTTGTGACCAATCCCAATGGCCATGATCACTTCTCACATTCAGGGGAGAATCTTGGGAGTGGCTCTTTTAATTTCCTTGAGTATAGAGGCTACTTCTATAATGACACCCATGGGAAGGAAATAAACTCCAAGGGGACGAAGAAGACAAAGGAACTATGGAAATACCATAAGGAGCATTACCTCAATGGTTAAGAATTGCCTCTAAGTGGGTCACCTCAAGTGAAATTTTATTAGCTTACATCTAGATTTATAGTAAAACGCTATAACACAACATAGCTTTAGTAGAAAACAAAACATGACAATTCACAAAATAATTGGTAGAAATAATAAATTTACACCTTTTCATATGTTAAACAAAACCTTCAACTTAAAAGAATGCCAAAATTGGGAGAATTTGTGGGACAAGGCCAATCTTCTAAAAGAACCATATGTCATGAGAAAAGTTCTAATTAGAAATGCTTGAAAAAGTCATAAAATTGGGTCCAAACATTCTTAGCTTTGAGATAAAATTTAAAAAGATGTTTGAAAGATTATTGTTGCCCACAAAAGAGACATTCAATATCATGGACTCCCAAATGGAATAACCCAAAGCCTATAGGAAGGCTAAGAAAATTATTTTTTTACAAAAGTTCACAAAAATTATTTATTTATTTTTTAATAATTGTAAAATATAAGGCTAGAAAAAAATTGTACGTATTTAAACTAAAATGATAGCTTAAATTAAAATAAAATTTGAAATCACCTTTTTTAAACAAAGTTCTTAATTTTTCTTAACAAATCTATGGAATTTTCCTTAATAAATCCATGGAGAATAATTAGCATTCATTATAGAAATATAGTTCTATCTCTTTCTTCTAGAAACAAAAAAGTAAATACAAGATTTTTATGGGAATGAATGTCAAATTTCCCTTACATAAAGAAATAAAAGGGAAAAATAATTTTCTTAAAGATTTAGTCTACATTAATTCAATAAAATGTATATGCGTAGATGTAAATTTATTCATATTAAACATGTATAACTAGAGTCAAATAAAATTGGCAAGCACAATTTCTATGATTAGAAATGGAAAACATACAAGAATATTTAGCTCTATGACTAAAGAATGACAATTATTGATAAATATTCTAAATATGTTAATATTTTTCTTCAAAAAATGTGACCTCCTTGTATGATATTTACTTTTGACTTTGTCTCTAATATTTTCTCTATTAAAGGAAAAATTTATGAGACTTGTACAAATTCATGTTGTGAACTAGTCCTTTGACTATAAATTATAGTAGCTTGATCTTAGGCTTATGTTCTTATGCTTCTCTACTATACTTCTAGCAAGTTGTGAGAGGTGATATTGAAAAATAGATTTGATAGGTTCTACAACTAAACCCATGAGGAATTGTATCTTAACCAACCTCCTAAGGATAGACATGATTGAATATGGTAGATAAATGCCTAATATTTACACTTATTTCTCATTTTAGTGCACCAAATACAAGTGTTTTTCTATTGACTTCCATTTTAATTCTATAGGATGAGAGAAGACACATGATTAATATATTCATGTTCAATAATTGGAATGAATACAATCTAATTATCTTTAAATAGTAGCACATGGCACTAAATCATGAAAATGTGTTTAGATAGCCTTGGGCATGAAAGTCATAGGGTTTCAATTGACTAAATTTTGAAAATTTTAATTAAATTTAAGGTGGATCATTTATATGCTCATAAGGATGACCTTTACTATGAACATGACCAATAATTGGTTGATAAGATAAACCATGACAACTAAAGGCCCAATGGGAATCAATGTATGGATAGGAATGATAATCACATAGATAGATTGAATATATAGAGACATCTACAAATTGGGAAAATATAAAGTAATGAACATAAAATTGTGTGTGGATAGAGCTTTTTAAATGGGTTTGACTTTGCACAAGATTGTGTCATTTGTCATCATGTAATGCCTCGCCGGGGAACCCATGAGAAATTAACCTAAAACATGTTACTAAGTTTACCAATATTATTTTTCTCTTTAAGAGTTTACAATCAACAATGAGTAACAATGCAAAAGTAATATAACATAAGACAATATATACTCATAAATGTAACTCATTTACAAATTACAAGTCTCAAGGGTTCCACGACGTAGAATTGCGTATAAGTTAACTAATCTACTAAGTACAATCAAACACATAATCACATTATATATCTTAGTTTCATTTTAAAACCCAAATTAAAGTATTCCTAATTATTTAATTAATCATAATGAAAAGAACACAAATCAATAAGTACACTAACTTATTCATTTCAATTGAATAATAAGATACATCTATTACATCAATGTAATCAAAGGTACATGCAATAAGATACAAACTAATACATCATAGTCTTCAAGATAATACAACTTCCATTGCACATGTGGTAGGGATAACAATAATACAATACAAGTGTAGACACCTAAATCTGATTACACAAGTAATTAATCTTATTTCTTTTTCTTCTAAGGCATTCTATTAATTAAATATTATTATTTAGTTAATTTATGTCACCCCCTACTTAATTAATTTAATTAATTAACTATAGTTTAAATAATTATCTAAATGACAAACCTATAGTCTAATAATTAATTAAATCCCCATTCCTCTATTAATTTAAATGGATACATTTATCTAGTTGAATTAGTTCATAAACCCTCATTTTACTCCCACTTGGAATTAAATAATGTATTTAATCCAATTTGAACACATGGCCCCTAACTTTAACCCTTAACCAAACCCATCCTAAAATCCTAACATGGAGTTCATACTCAACCCAACCCATTCACACATACTAATCATCCTTAATTAGCTAATGACCCATGATTAGCTAATCCAACCCTCCACTCATTCTCTCTCCTCCCATCACATCCTCCTAAACTTCCCAATTGCCTCCTAATCTAAGAATAATCACCTCCTAAACATTTGCACAAACATAATCCATGGATTAAGAAATCCTAAGCCAACCCAAGTCAACTTTCATGTCACATCCTCACATTCCTCAATTCCCTCACCTCACGTGAACCTTAAATGCTCTTACACATCCCTTACACACTCCATCCTTCTCTTACACATTTGTCCCCTCTCACATCTCCCAAAATGGTCACATTACCCCATTTCTTCTAACCTCTCCCATTGTGACACTTGGCACAATGAGATGCATTTGGGAAAGCACAATCCATGTGCTCTCTCTCAAATGCATCTTGTCCCTTCCTTAGGTTTTCATCTTGACCGTTGATTCATCTCTCCTCTTTCCTATAAATTGAACCCTCGTCCCCTTCATTTTCATCCACCTTCCATGCAAAGTTATAATGCTAATTTGAGAGCTTTAAAACTACCAAATTACTGTTGATCTATTATTCATCTAATTAGAGATTTTCTATAAAATTATTGGTATATTTTTGTTTAATATTATTCATTTGTGTTTTATTTTGATTTTTTCCAAAAAAAATTAATCTTGATAATTAAAACAAGGGTCTTAGACCCTATACAAAAGTAGTGTTAAGGGAAAAGAAAATTGTCCTAATAAAGACCAAAAATAACAAATTATCAAATGTAATAATTATTAGAGTTCATCTTGATCATAAACAAAAACAAAAAATAGTAAATTACTTAAGAGACCAAAGATCTCAAGTCCTTAGAGAAGAAATTATATGTATATCTTCAAATTTTTCAAAATGATCACCAATATTTGCATTTTTATTTAGCTATGGACTTCGAATCTAATCAAGGGGGTGGTGGCATATTTGTTCATTGTTTTGGCATTAAACTACATCATATCATTCATACTTTTCCATTACCTTTGGTTTATTCTTCAATCTCTCCATCTCTACTATAATTTGAGAACAAATCTCATAATTTTATTTCCTTATAGTGAGAGCATAAAGGATTCCTTCAATTAGAATATTAATGATAATTTTGGGGATTTTTTGGGGAATCTTTGATGACCACATGAGCTTAGGAAGATCCTCCATCTAAAAATAAAAAAATAGGACCATTCATCTCAATGAAGGGACTATTTCATTCAAAATGTAGAGGAGAAGGAATAGTGGAAATACTAACAATTTTTGCATCCTCTTCAAAATTATCCTCCTCTTGATTGGGAGTCACTAAATATTTCTATACCTTTCATGGATGGATACTAGAATATAGATAATCTAGTTGATCTTATAACATTTGTGCCTTTAGTCTCCTATTTCATAGCCTTCTCTTTATTCTTCTAATTGACAACTTGGGGTTTCTTATTAGTCAATATGACCAAGGTTGTGCTAGTAAATTTGTTCACACACCCTACACTTTTATCTCACTAAAAGAATAGTTTTTTAAAAATAATTTTTCCCTGTATAGACCCAAATTTTGAATCCTATTTAACATGTAAATTGAGCTTAAAGATATAAAAGGTTGATAGATACATCCTCTTAGGATCTGGTTTTCACTTGAGGGTGGGGGAGAACTATCCTAGATAATAAATTTGGATTTCAATTTGGTAGAGTCATGCACCACCTTTATACTCTTGGTAGATAGTTTGGCCAAGGGCACTATGAAGGTGAGAGGTTTTTCACCCTTTTCAATAGGGGTGCATAGGGGATTGTGTTCCACAATATTGACCTTGATGGGATTCGCTAGGAAGGGGGAACCATGGAGGTAATAAAGGAATTTAATAAGGCATGTAATAAGGCCTTTATCTAGTAGGATAATCAATCCACTAAGTTTTTTAGTGTGGAAAGCCCTAATTTCTTTGATATAAATTTCCAATTAAGCTAAAAAAAATAATAGAAAATTCATAATGATTTTGTGCTTAAGGTGATTGAACACTATGAAATTGTAATGATTATAGATGTGGATTTCCTTTCCATGGTAAAATATTTAATGAGTATATGACCAGCCTAGTTCCCTAACTTTGATAACATTTGTATTAAACCATTTTTGCATTGGACAAGCTTTTCACCCTCTTTAATTTTGTTTCCATTCTTTCAATATCAAAGATTTACTCTACTATTGGAATTTATTCTTGCTCTAACTCATCCAAGTTGATTTTCTAATGACATCCTCATTAAAATTGAATTTAATTCTTCCCACTTAAGAGTGTATTGGGTTCTCATAATACACAAATTGAATTGACAAGAAATGATCATACTCATTAATTCTTTTGATGTATAGAGTGATACCACTTTCTTGACAAATATACTAGAGGGTGGCATCCAACTTCACATCCTTGTAGGAGTCTAACTTAGTGTGAGATACATCACTCCATGGTAGTACCGCAACTAATAGGTGTAAGGTTGAACAAAGAAATGAAAATAAATTTCCACCTCATTTTAGAGATTTTATAAATATCCATAGGATTTTTTGTTGGGTAATATACTATCAAACCAATAGCATACATGTAACCTTAATAGTATAAGATCTCACAAGATTTGATAATGATTTCCTAGACATAATATCCATGAAAATAAATGAAAGGTAGTAATAAGGTGGTAATAATTACCACAAGTGTCCATCTGAGCATAGGTTTAGGAGCCCATCTCATCTAGTAAATCATACAATCCCAATTCATTGGTAGCATTATGATAATTACACTATACACCACATCAATAGTTTGGATAAGTAGAGGAGAAGGGCGAAAACAATATTTTACATCCATACACCAAGGATCAAACTAATGAATCATAATGGCCTTAGAATTATACTATCACATCATAAAAATGATTGAAACATTAGGCACCATTTTTCACAAGCTCTAAACCCTTTTGAAATTATTTGGTCATAGGCTTAGGAAGGTTTCAAATATATTGATCAAAACCTCCAAAAAATTCAAATTACTAGTCAAGTTATCCATGAAATCAATCATGAAATTTCCCCTCCTATATATATAAAAGGCGTTGGAAAATTTTAATCTCTTTCCACATAAACAATTTATGAATTCAATGGATGAGATATAGGGATTGGACAATTACGATATAAAAATCATAAACCTATACACAAATTTATAATTAAGTGACCTTAATATGGAATTACTAACTAGTCTCCATTATAAGAAATTGGTTGGTGTGACAACCTAATACACGCTCCTAATGAGGCATCTAATCCTCAATTAAGTAACCTTTTTTTCTATGAGAAGCTCATTTAATTATCAATCAAGGATGTATGTACTTAGATGGAACTAACACTATGTGTTAGTGGATGGTTCCTAGATTTCTATAAAATTCATGAAAACAACAATTACTCTAAAGTAGGAATAACAAAAAGTGATAAATATAACATTAGTCCAAGTTACATTGTAGTGGCTGCGGGTGTGATCACATAGTAGTGGCTCCATGTAATTAGACTAGTGAACTAACATCAATATATCTTACTAATGAAATATGTATGCTACAATATAATTAAAAATAATAATCAACCACTAATTAATAGGAAGTAACAAAAGATGATAACTAGTTAAATTTTAATTAATTAAAAAATATCTAACTATGATGCAACAATTATCATTAAATAAACTAGTAACTACTCTATTCTAACAATAGGATTACTTCACCTTAAGTGACCCTGGCTTGATGGGTCGTAACCTCAAATAATAAATAACTTAACTCAAACTAGTACTAATCATCCACTTTTAGTAAAGATAGTAAAAAATACAATAGTAGAGGTGTATATTGACATCTGTAATCTAGATGAAATCTAAAAACATTAAAACCACACATTCTAAGACCATTCTGGACTTTATAGAAACTCTCAAAAGTAGTGATCATCAATGCTATTAAATTCTACTATATATGTATTTTTATTTTATGAAGATATGACTTATTCATCTAGCTAAACAAATACTAACTAATCCATCAATGTTGACTCCAAATAGGATTCAAACTCTCCATCATGCATTATGTATTTTTATAAAAACAATATATGCATTCAATGGATAACCACTATTGGTCTCATAAAGTATTCATTCCCCATGGTGCAGGAGAACCTAGCACAAAGGTATACTAGAAGGTTCCAGGAGGATAAAAGATATATCACGAGTCCTTAATGTCTTTTGAATATTTTTTGAGTCATGTTGAGATATTATGTAAAGCCATGTGATGTAATTACAAGTTGTCAAAGTTTCTTAGTAAGGTCCTGAATGGGTAATAGTGGTCAATAATGGTCAAAACCTCTCCAAAATATGTCAAATGGTTGTAAGAGGTGTTTTAGGGTCTTAATGGTCCTATTGAAGTGTTTTTGATGTTAGATGGTCACTTTAATGTGACAAATGCAAAAAATGCTTAGATTGTAAAAAGTTGTCAAAAGGTTGCAAAAATGATTCAAAATGTAGTTGATCGGTCTAGGAGTTAGTTGATCAGTTGGGAACTATCAAAAAAATTATAAAATGACATGTAATAGTCAATTTTGATAAGTGGTGATCAATTTAGAGGAAGGATTTGAAGGTGTACCATCTATACCTTTGACTATCACCCATACTATAGGTTAATGAGGAAAGTCAAGAAGATTTGTGCATCCAAACAAGATGGATGCTAAGAAATAATGAAAGAAGGTTGATAAAGAAGAAGGATAATCCTCATGAAAAAAATTGTAATATATTTTATTGGAAGATGAATAAAGAGTTTAGTGTTAAATGCAATTAGATTGATAATTATTGGTTATAGTTACAATCCTTACTATTTCTTGGTGTTTTTATCTCATGCAATGGATTATTTCACACCTTAAATCAATTTGGACTTAAAGAGCATTGAGTTATATTTAATTTAAATCCAATATTTCATTTGGACATGAAGAATGGAAGAAGATCCATTAGATTCTCCAAAATCTATCACTAAACCCTTAGTTCTAGACCTGTTAGCAAGGGTTTGTTTATATCTTGTATTTTAACTGTTGAAAAATTATGATTCTAGGTTCATTTGAAAGTAGATTCAATACACTTTAATATGCAAGTGGTTTGAGTCCGGTGTTAGATAACTGAGAGGGGGGGGGGGTGAATCAATTAAATCAGTTATCCTACTGTCCCAAATGCTCATATGTACTTTTCAAACAAATAATCAACTTGGTAAGATAGCATTAAAAATCTTTCTATTCATTTACCGAATACCAGTAATTTCCAAAACTATGTTTATCGATTAATCCAAATATGAAATGTGTAAAGTAAACAAACAATCCAATCACATCAAATAAAACATAACACAAGGATTTTAGCATGGAAACCCTGCTAAGGGAAAAACCACCTGGGATCAGCAAACCAAAATATTTCACTCTTCTGAAGTGAGCTCAGTTGGGAGCCAACCCTATTAAAGGTTACAATGCACACTGTTAGGTGTAACCTGGTTAGAGGGTTTATCACTAATAGTTAACTCTTGACTAGCATTCACTATGGGGTCAACAAGAAAACCATCAACATTCATAGAATATAATATTGAAATACAAAAGACTATTAAGTCCACTTGGTTAAGATATTTTGCTATAATAGTGGTTAAAATGATACACTATCGATCGTATTCAAATACAACTATTATTGCAAATATTCAAATCTATGCTAAGCTCAAAATACCTCCTTTGATCAATAATCACTTCAATCCTATATCACATTCAACTTGGTCAACATTACTTTGATGCTCAATAATGCCTGCAGTTCTGCTCGGTTCTCTCTGTAGCCAGTTTGATCAGTGGTGCATGAAAAACTTCCTTTCACGTGATTTCTTTTGTAGATTCAATTTAACCTAGACTCAACAATGAATCTCATATCTCCTTAAATAGATGTGTAAACCATTTTCATCTCATCTTGTAGATTTTTCCTCTTAATCTCCATCGTCCATTTTTCCACTTCAAGCTTCCTCGACAGATGTGTCAATAACACATTTCATTCTCCTTCATCTGATCAATATTGAATTTTTTCAACTGTTAGATCCTTAGAACAAATTTCATCTCTTACCTCAGAATCATAAGCAATTACCAGCTCATCAATTCAGTCGGTTGTCATAACATTTAATGTTTTCATTCAACTTGGTTAATACAGAATGCGTTGGTGATAACTGACTCAATTATTACTATCACTTGGTATACACTACAATGACTTGGTGTATACAAAAATCTTCAATTAATGACCACATTAATTTATTCAATTTAGATCTCTTCTTCATAATAGAATAATGCAATATGCTCAAGTCAATAATATAATGCCATAGACTCATCAATAAGTTACCCAATGCATACCTTATCCATTTCTGTCATATCCATCTTGTCCTTATGTAGATATCTCATTTCTTCACCATTGCTTCCTTCTACAGATGGTCAGATGTTTGTAACTATCATGATAAGTATAGTCAAAACTAGTTGACATCAATGACAACATATTGACTGATTTAATCATCTTACATATCACTTTAACAGTTCATTGACCTCCTGAATCTCTATCAAGATATTCAATCAGTTGTAGATCATCAATCTCTCCCTTTGGCATTGATGGCAACACAATATGAAATATTCCATACCATACCAAACATCAATTCTACAACTATATAGATAAATTTTGTAGCTCAGTAAACTCTCCCTAGCTTGATATTTAATATGTTTAATCACTACAAACAACATTTCATGCAAACTCTCCCTACAGATTTGATCATCTTTAGTTATCTTATTGTTTCTCTCCCTTTTCATGTTCTCCTCAACAAATATTTGATAGAAATCTCTCTCTATTTGACAACAATGCCAAAAGAAAATATTCAAACAACTCTTTAGAAGCCAAATAGTATTTTTGTTGTTTGGTTTAGATCAAGTAACTTCATGTACTGATATATAGTTCTTAGTTCCAGCTTCAACAATTCTCACTTCCTTCACAACCCTAGGAATCCTAAAGTGTGAGCTACATGCATCAACATTATAGATTTTGTGATATAGTACAAGTTGATGCAACCTCCTGATCACCTTAGTGACTGATAGACAGGGGATGGAACCCTAGTCTAGTCTTCAAGTACTCAAATGTATCCTTCGGTAAGGGCTTAGTAAATATATTTGCAAGTTGTTCTTTAGACTTCTCAAACTCCAATTTCACTTTCTTTTCTTGTACTTGTTCGCTCAAATAGTTATACTTAATAGATATGTGCTTTGCCTTTGAATGCATCACCAGATTCTTGAAAATATTTATAGCACTTGTGTTATCATAATATATAATCACTGGACCAGTGATCACCTCATTCATGCCTTTCAACAATTCTTTTATCCATGCAATATTTGAACAATTAGTAGTAGTAGCAACATATTATGCTTTAGCAGTAGACTGAGAAATACATGCCTGTTTCTTACTTATCCAAGTAACTAACCTTTCTCCCAAAAAGAATGCTCCACCGATTGTGCTCTTTCGATCATCAATATTTCCAACCCAATCTACATTGGTGTAAACTTGTAGTTCAAAATTGCCTTCCTTTTTGTACCATAAACCATAATCTTCAATTTTCTTCTAATATCTCAGAATCCTTTTAACAATAGTTATATGTGATTCCTTAGGATTAGGAGAAAATCTTGCTGCAATCCCAACAACATGTGCTATAGCTGGTCTACTGTGTACAACATACATTATATTTACAATAATTGATCTATATAAGGTCTAATTTACCTAGGTTGACCGATCATCCCTTGTCAATTTGCATCATGTGACCATCGGTGTGCCAACTAGTTTTGAATCTTCCATTCCAAATGTCTTCAACACTTCCTTGATGTATTTTGATTGTGTTATTAATATGCCTTTAGTTTTTTGTATAATTTACAAACCAAGAAAGAATTTAATCTCTTGAAACATTGACATCTCAAATTCTTTTCTCATTTCATTAGAAAATAATTTGCAAATATTGTCATGTCCTCCAAATATAATATCATCAGCAAAAATTTCAGCAATAAAAATATTGTCATTGGATTCTCCTTTCAAATACAAATTGCTATTGTCACTTGTCCTCACAAATCCAATAATAATAAGTTAAGAATGCAGTCTTTCATACCATGCTCTCGATGCTTGTTTTAGTCTATGCAGTGCTTTGTGTAATTTACATACCATGTTCCTCTGAGTTGGATCAACAAAATCTTCAGGTTGTTCTATGTAAACCTCTTCCTTAGGTATCCCATTAAAAAATGCAGATTTAACATCCATTTGATATACTTTGAATCATTTATATGCATCATATGCAAGTAGTATTCTAACTCCTTCAAGTATTGAAACTAGTGCAAAAGTCTCACCATAGTCAATACCTTCTTCTTGTGCATATCCTTTGCATACAAGTCTTTCTTTGTTCCTAGTGACCTCACCATTTTCATTCAACTTGTTTCTGAATATCCATTTAGTACCAATTACATTTTTATCACTTGGTCTCGGTACCAATGTCCATGTTTTATTTTTCTCGATCTATTCAATTTCTTCATTCACAACTTTAATCAATTCCTCTTTCTCAAGTGCATCTCTAACATTCTTAGGTTCAAATTCACAAACTAAACATGTGTTTTGTCTCAACTTACTTTGTGTCATCATACTAGCTTGTTTGTCTCCAATGATTTGGTTTTGTGGATGGTGTCTTATCACAAATTTAGCTAATACTTGCTCTCTCCTTTATTCTTCAATCGGTGCAGGTTCATCTTCTTCCTCGATAGCAATTTCCTGATTCTTGGTGTCTATAGGCTGATGCTCAGTGTCTTTATCCTGTCACTCAATGTTCTCAACCTATTTCTCAGTAGATTTAATCTATTTCTTGGGTAGAGGATCAGGTATCTCGATGAATGTATATCTACCGTACTCATCTGGTTCTTTCCTACTTTCTTCATCATTTTTCTCAGAAAACTCATCAACTTTCACATTATCACTTTCAATCATTTTGTTAGAAACCTTATTCAAACATTTGTAAGGTTTTATCTTTGTAGAATATCCCAAAAATATTCCTTCATCAACTTTAGAATCAAATTTACCATTTCTATCATCTTTCAGAATGTAAAATCTACTTCCAAAAATTTTGAAATAACTTACATTTTGTGTGTCTCCAAACCATAACTCATAAGGTGTCTTGTTTGTATCTTTCTTCAGTTCTACTCAGTTCAATGTGTATACACCATTACTAACAACTTCTCTCTAGTACATTTGTGCAACATCCTTTTCAATCATAAGTGTAGGAAAAGGAATGAAAATGAAATAGGAAGTAAACATATAATTATGAATGAATTATTAATCTCTCACCTTTCTCTTATATTTTGAAATGAAATGTAAAGTAAGGAAAAAGGAAATGGAATTCAATTTGAATAATAATGGAATGCAATGCTTATATATTGGTAAATGAAATCTATAAGGGAACCTTACGGAATTTTACTTTGTGGTTAATGAAATGTTAGAATGTTAGGAAAAATAAAATAAAATTTATTAGTTGTAATTTTAGGTTAAAAGATCTGAATCCTTATGGGTTCCCTGGCAGGGACATTACATTTGGTATCAGAGCCCTAATTTCTACACTAGGAGCTCATGGTCTATTTACATTTAAAACTTAAACTCTTCAACATATTGAATACTCCTTTAAAACTAGATACCTAAAACTGATGTTGCACCACTCCTCCAGGATGCCTCCCGTCATCCGTGAAAGAGCTAAGGATAGAGTTTAGGAATCTTCCTCAAGATATTTCCTAGAGAGTTCCCATGGGGAATATGAGAGAGAATGTAATCAAGACAACCATAGGGATGAGATTCAAAGTAATGACTTGGAAGGAGCCCAACTTAGATAGCTTATGCAAAAACTCTTCCATAGACGTGACAACCTAAAAAATAGAGTCAATTTTGAAGAAGGAAACCAAGCTCATCACCAAGAAAGGGAAAGGGATAGGAGCCCTAGGAGAAGGCAAGCTATGTTAGAATCTGAGGACAAGGATACCGCTCACATGAGATACTTAATCAAGATCAAGGTACCTCTTCTCTATGGCAATGAAGGGGGATCGATAATGGAAACTTGGTTGTTTGACCTTGAGAGGTGTTTCTCTATGCACCCCTTTAGTAGTAATATCAAGACTAGATGCTCCAATATGAATCTGATAAAAATTACATCTACCCGGTGGCGCATGGAAGAGGACAAACTCTAAGTCACCATTAACACTATTTCTTAGGTCCTAGAAAGTTTTAAGGATCATTTCATGTCTGATCAGTGGAGACAGGAAAGGGCAGAAGCATTTCACCACCTGAAACAAGCCAACATGACGATAAAGGAATATGAAAGGAGATTCTATGAACTTAATCCTTTCTCAAGCTATAAAGATGATGACCTCATTCTAGTGCAATATTTTATCAAAGGTTTGAATGACCATCTATTAGGAGATGTGGTAGTCCTAGAACCCAAAAATCTCTGGGATGCTATCACTAAGGAATTCCTAGTTGAAAGAAAGGTTAAAGGAAAAAATGGCTATTCCAATGACCAAACATTCAATGTTGGGATGGGTTCTAAATGAAATTTTGACCAAGGAAATTCTAACTCCAAGAACCAACAATCATCCTTTAAAGGAGGAAAAAAATTCCATAAAAAGAAATTCTAGAATAACAACCAAAGCAATGGGAAGTTTCAACAACCCCAGAATTGTAGTAATAATCAGACTCAACAAAGGTTTCCTCCTCCATCATCCCATAATTATCATAATTTCAATAAAAGAGTTA
Source organism: Chamaecyparis obtusa (assembly GCA_027943335.1). Lineage (NCBI taxonomy): Eukaryota > Viridiplantae > Streptophyta > Pinopsida > Cupressales > Cupressaceae > Chamaecyparis > Chamaecyparis obtusa. Next base: position 76,393 of record BSBK01001437.1, read on the forward strand.
TCAACAATCTAGTGCACCACCTGCAAAGAACTTTGGAAGGAACACAGGGTGTTATTCCTATGAATGACAAGGACACATTATAGTTCACTTCCCTTAGTGTACTAATTTCACCAATAAAAATTAGGAAATTTTAGAACTGACTGTGGGAGATGTCAGATGGTCTCATAGGGTGTTTACCACTGTCAAGCATAGACAAGTTGATCATTAGAACATTGTCATAAAGACTTCAGGTTCGTTAAAGGGTAAACCTATTTCTATTCTCTTTGACTCAGGAGCTATTGAGTCCTTCATATCTCCTTCTTTGATAGAAAGGTGTGGGCTATTGACTGTAGGGAAAGGAGTTAAGTGGTAGGTAGAGCTATCCTCTAGGGCTAAAATGACCATAGATTTGTGTGTTCAAAATTACAACTTGGGGTTAGGACCTTTCTTTACCAATGTTGATCTTCGAGTAATTCCTCTTGGACCATATGAGGTCATCTTAGGAGTGGATTGGTTAGAAGCTCATGAAGCCAGGATAGATTGTAGAAAGAAGATCATTCAGTGTTTGGATGATTTGGGAAGACCCTACACTATTGTGGGAATCCAAAGACCTATATCACTTCAGATGATATCATCAATGCAACTTAAGAAATGCATGAGAAATGGATGCTAATTTCTTGTAGTCATAATTAATGACTTGGCTGACAAGGAAGATAGAGAAATAACAATTGAACAACCTTTACTTCAAGAATTTGTAGATGTCTATCCAACTGAGATACCTAGAATGCCTCTCAAAAGAGACATTGGTTTCCACATAGAGTTGGTGCCAGGAGCTAAACCCATCTCCAAAGCTCCTTATCGAATGACCAATCAAAATTTAAGTGAGTTAAGAGTTAAACTAGAAGAACTCTTGGAAAAAGGCTTAATCAAACCAAGTGTGTCATCTTGGGGAGCTCTGGTTATCTTTGTTAAGAAGAAGGATGGCTCACTTAGGTTTTGCATTGACTATCATCAGCTCAACAAAGTAACCATTAAGAATTAGTATCCTTTGCTGAGAATTGATGACTTGTTTGATCAAATGAAAGGAGCCAAAGTATTTTCCAAGATAGATATGAAGTCAGGCTATCATGAGTTAAGGATTCATGAAGCCGACATTCACTGAACAAATTTTCATACTTGGTATGGGCACTATGAATTTACCATAGTACCTTTTGGTCTCATAAATGCATCATCAATATTCACGAGTCTTATGAATGGGGTATTCATGACCTTCTTGGAAAAATTTGTCATAATTTGTCTAGATGACATTTTGGTGTACTCTAAGTCATTTGAAGAACATGAGCAACATCTTCGAAAAGAGTTACAGTGCCTTCACAAGAATCAGTTGTTTGAAAACTTGGAGAAGTGTGAATTCTTCCAAATAGAATTTAAGTATCTTGGTCATGTTATCTTAGGGGAAGGTATAGCAATTGATCCCACAAAGATACAAGCTATAGTGGAATGGCCAACACCCACCAACATCTCAGAGGTTCATAGTTTCATGGGTTTAGCCAGATACTACAAATGCTTCATCCAAGGATTCTCTAGAATAACTTATCCCATCACTTCCATACAAACGAAAGGGAAGAAGTTAATTTGGACTAAGAAATGTTCAGAAGCTTTTTAGATCCTTAAGGATAAACTGACTAGTGCCCCGATTTTGGTGGTACATGACCCCACTGAAAATTTTGTAGTTTGTACTGATGCTTCCCTAGAGGGAATAGGGGCAGTATTGATGCAAGAAGGTAGAGTTATTACTTATGAGTATAGGAAGATTAAGGACCATGAGCTTAAATATCCTATGCATGATTTGGAGTTAGCAGCTATAGTTCATGCCTTGAATTTTTGGAGACACTTCTTATTAGGGCATCAGTTTGAGTTACACACTAATCACCGAAGCCTTCAATACATAGATACATAACCAAATCTCAATGCTTATCAGCGCCGATGGATGGAATTCCTTTATGAATATGATTTTGAGGTCAAATATATCCAAGGGAAAGAGAATATGGTAGTAGATGCTTTGAGTAGAAGGAGACATGAGTTATTCATGCTCTCCCTTTCTATTGATTTGAGAAGTCAGATCTTACAAATACTTCCTTTAGATATCTTGTATCAAGAAGTTAAGGATGAGATTGAGTCAGGAAGGGCCTTAGAAGGAAGGCTCTTAGGCTATTCCTTAGAGTCTAATGGATTGTTGAGTCAGCAAAGCTGAATCTATGTGCCACTTTAAGGTGATCTTTGGAAATTTATCATGGTGGAAGCACACCGCTCTCCCTATTTAGCTCATCTAGGAGTTATGAAGATGTATTCAAATCTGTAATAGTTATACTTTTGGTCTAGTATGAAGAGGGATATAGTATATTTTGTGGCTAGATGTATAGAATGTCAGAGGGTCAAGGCTGAGCATCATCACCCAAAAAGCCTCTTTCAACCACATTTGATTCCCAAATAGAAATGGGATATGATATTTATGGATTTTATTGTGGGACTCCGAGTCACTTATCAGAGACATGATGCTATCATTGTCATGGTGGATAAGTTAACTAAGGTAGAAAATTTTTCTCCTATGCAGTCATCCTATACCGCCACCTTAGTAGCCAAAGTCTTCCTAAAGGATATAGTCAGGTTGCACGGTGTTCTTAGAAAGGTTATTTCTGATAGGAATCTAGTGTTCACTTCAAAGTTCTGGACCTCATTGCAACAAGCCTTAGGGACTCAACTAAATTTCAATTTGGCATATCATCTAGAGAATGATAGTCAAATAGAGTGAGTTAATTAGGTTCTTGAGGACATGCTTAGAATGTATGTGATGGATAAACATACCCATTGGGAGGATTATCTATACTTGGTGGAGTTTGCATACAACAATGGCTATCACATTTCTATAGGAATGTCCCCTTTTTAGGATCTTTATGGTTATCCTTGTCGTACCCCTTTGAGTTGGGATCACTTAGAGGACATAGTACTACTTGGCCCTAAGATGTTACAAGATATAGAGTAGCAGGTTCAGAGGATCAGAGAGCATCTTGTGATAACTTAGGATAGGCAGAAGAAGTATGTTGATGCTCACAAAATTGATAGGCAGTTTTCTATTGGAGATAAGGTGTTTTTGAGAGTCCACCCACAAAAGATCCCTATCCATTATAGAAAAGGTTCTAAGTTGGCACCAAGATTTGTGGGTCCATTTAAGACCCTTGAGAGGATAGGACCGATTTCTTACCAACTCACCCTACCGCCCAACCTCACACATGTGCATGATGTATTTCATGTATCCATTCTTAGAGAGTATATTCTTGATTTGACCCATGTTTTGGATTGGAACACTTTACAGGTAGAGGACATGCAGATGACTTTGGAGCCAGTGCATATACTCCAACAACAAACTTTGAACCTTATGGGTCACAACATAGAGATGGTAAGGGTCCTATGGGATGTTAGGAGTGAGAACATTAAGAGGGGGGGGTGAATCAATGTTCTATAATATTAATTTATGATACTTGAAACTTAACTCAATAAATTAATTGTTGAACTGAATATTAAAGAAAGTAAAGTAAACAACCATAACACATAACACCATATATGATTATGGGGAAACCTTGGCCAAAGGAAAAACCCCAGTGGGAATTAATACCCACTAATAATTGTACTTGTGTATTATAAACCTATTAATGTTCCTTTACCCTATTAGGAGTAGTCATTACAATGCTTAAGTACAATGACCTTGTCAAGGGTCAGACCCTATTAGGAGTCTTGAAGTAAAAAACCCTATTAGGGGTGGTTGGCTCACTGAAAGAGCTCATTGATCAATAGAGAAGGCTACATCCTCCTGGATCTCAGATATACACTATATTTGCAATGGTGAACTACTTCTATGACAATGCTTGTCTGATCAGTTCCTTTTGTGAGCTAATGCTTTAACCTTTGGTAAAGATCTATATCATTCTAACCACTCTTCTCATCCTTCTTCTCTTCTTCTATCAACTCTATATCTCATGCCATGCTCAAATACAAAGGCGCATGTCTTATTTATAGGTGCAAATAAAACTATTCACTAGGTCAGCCTATAACCTTTTACATACAATGCTTCCAAATGAATTGGCTTAAGAATGTTTACATACATTGATATTATAATGTTTAAAACACATTTACAATAGGTGCATAGCCTTTACAAAATAAAATAATGATTGCTAATCAAAATATTTCCTGTCGGCTGCATGCTCTGTTCAGCTCTGCCACTCACTGACTGTGTCACTTCAACTCATTGTAAATTCTTCATACTAACTCATTTGATCATGCATTATTAGACTAAGCATGATTACATACTCAAAATATTGTCTTAAAGGGTGCATGCCAAAACTTGATCATATACACGTGCACGGACACTCTGTTCATCAGGTACTTTACTGACTGCTTTGTTCTTCATACTTAGCCAATTTCTTATCTTCTAAATTATTTCCCTGACACCAAAAATCTATATGACTTTGTTTCCATAATGACAACACTAATCTTAGTCATATACACTAGTATAGTCAAATTTCCAAAAATCTCCCCCTTTTTCATTAATGGCAACAAAGGAATATGGCAAAGTTACTAAACTGTATCTTACACAAAAAATTTCTAACATATACTCTTATCTTTTTTGTACATCATAAACTCTATCTTACATCTCCCTTCTACTACTCCATATTACTCTATACTTAATCCATATTTACTCTACTCCCCCTTTTACATTAATGACAAAGGTTCTAAAAAATGGGATCTTCAAGTACTTGCACTGAGAGTACATCTGGGTATGCAATCTAAAGGTTTTGGATCTCTTGCTGCCAAAATGCCTTGAGTGCATCTACTGTCTGGAGATGGGTGCATAATGCATAAGTTAACTTCTCCATCTTTTCTAGATATGTGCTAGGAACTTGATCATATGTCACAATAGTGGCATCTATCTCCTTGATATTCTGATTCAACACATCTAGGGAGGGTGCAAGTGCATTCCTTAACTAAGTTTGCCTAGCCCTTATCTTAGCCATTTCTTTTTAACCTTCTCAATCTTGTCTAACTATCCTTGATAGACATTATTGCACATATTTACATCTTGTGAGGGATCTAGCACTAATTTTCTCATAGCTGCCATCATAGATTTAGCTTCCTGAATTTTCTTTGAGGGGTCTACAGTTAGTTTGTCTTTATCCATACAATCAGCTATTATCTTTCTTCCTTTAGCTGCTAAGTCTTTTAGAAAAGCTCAACAAAACTTTAGAGAACTAAGGTCAAGTGTGAAGTTACCTATCAATTCACTTAGCCTCTTCTTAAGATATTTTTCTTCTACAACCTTGGATGCTGATTCTTCTAGGTTTGAGAAGTTTGCATTAAAACTTGATAGGATACTGCTTACATCATCCACTGAATGAACTTTTATTACTTTATTTTCCTTAGATAGTTGGCTATTCAGTATGCTTACTGATTCAACAAATAATGAATTTCTCATTACTTGTTTCTCCTTTTCTTTATCCATTTCTAACACACTTATTTTTATCAAGTCTTCTTCTCCCCATGAATCTAGACTTGTTGTGTCAGGGGTCAAACTTGACAATAATGACATTACGGGCTTAGGGGTAAGTAGTGTGTTGTCCATAACTTCACTCTTTACCTTCATTGGTATTCAACAGAGAGCTCTTTAGTAGGTTCATCTTTCTTTTCTTCCTCTCCTTCTTGTCCAGTTATGTCTTCAATCTGAACTTCTTCTTGTTGCATAGGTGTGTCATCACCACATAGTATCTTAGCCTCTTCTGTGATCACAAAAGCTTCCTCAAATTTATCTAGGTTTTTATCTATGGCTACCATTGATATTTCAACATTATCAATTATGATAGTGTCATCTTTTGTTTTAGGCATGGTCGTAGACTCCATTGTTTCACTAGGTGTTGTCACTGTGGGCATAGAATCTTGTGGACTTGTCATGGGTTCATTAGGTGTCTCAGACTCCTTGGCTTTCTCTGAGGGAACTTGAGTTGCAGGTGTAGAAAGAGGATACATGTGTCTATCCAAGAACACCTTCTCAAATCCCTTCTCTATTTCCTTTGCAACCAACTCATAGTCCTTATTCATAATTTGCAGAGTTCTTAGCTTGGTTCTTAGGTGAGGCTTCACCAAATCCAACAAAAATGTTTTTCATTCAACTGAACATACTTGGAGGATTTCATCCAATATCTTTTCTCTTATCCTGAGATCTTCTTCTATAGCTTGTCTCTTCAAAAATTCTAAAATGTTTCATACATTATTTGGTATAACTGTCTTAAGTTCCAGAACTATTTTATTAAACTTAATCATATGTTTGATTATCATACCATGGATCTCTAATTTATCTATCTCACTATATTTATCATAGAATTTTGCTATCTGATCAATTTTTCCTTCATCAACTACCATGGTTCTCAACACTTCAAGATTTGGTCTTAATCCTACCTCTGGAGGTGCTTGGGTGCTTCTCCCTTTGCTTCTTGTTGTTCTAGAGGATGGGTGGCTTGTGCCAGTTTGCTTCTTCCTCTTAGGCATCTTTATATGCTTAGGAGGTGGTGTGGACTCCAGATCAATAGTATTTGTGGGCGCAGGAGTGTTTTTCTCTATCCTTTTCTTCTTCTCCTTGGGATCATCAGTCTTCTCTATTTTCACTTCAGAAGAGGGTGTACTCTCAAGTTTCATTTCAATCTTGGCTTCCCTTGCCTTATCTAGGTCTTCTTGTGTGACACCATGGATTTTTAGTATGTTAGAGGTGATCTTTGATGCTTTTCTCTTTGTCACGGCACTGTACAAGACTAAATCTACCTATCTTGTCTTCTCCTCATAAGTACCCCATCTTGGTCCATTGGGATCCTTAGGCACTAATAGGAGGACTTGTGCATATGCTTCTAAAACATGTTCCTCCACTTCATAACCAAGTGGATGAATCCACTTAGTTCTAGGTTCCACTACTTACATGCAAGTGATGTCTGTCTCCACCATGAAACAAATGTTATCCTTATACTTTTCCACTATACTTTCAAGTATCCTATTCCTTCTTTGCATCTTGATTCTGAATGTCTTGATTTCCAAGTCCATAAAATCTTTCAAGGTTCTTTCAAAATGTTGCCTTCAATGAAATCTATGGCATTGTAGGAATGCTGCTATCTAGATATAGATTTGATACTTTTCCAATAATATGGAAGTACATATAGATGATCAATGACCCAAACCTGAATGTTTTTCTCTTATTATGTTTGATAGACCTTATATTATCCAGCAACTATGTGCACAGGATCTCACACAAGTTGAACTCTCCATTTTTCCTTACAATTGTGATGGCTGCAAAAATAGTGGCTGTGGACACACTATTAACTCTGTTTGCATGCTATAATTTGTAACCAAGTATCATTGTCATGTGATTGATATCCTTCTCCTCAATTGGCTCTATGGTCATGTCACGCTTGTCACTCCATGACTTATAAGCCTGCTCCACTAGTTTCCTGACATCCTTGCCAGTAGGAAGAATGGTGACTATCTTAGGAAATCTGGTCATCTCATAAATGAGGTCAATATTTATCTAGACAGGGACTTCTCCAATGCAAAACAAGTCATCATGTATTTTTCTAAGCAATATCTTAATCCATTTTGATTCATAGAACTCATATGCAGTCGCATAATATATGATAGGGTTGTTTTCTAGGTGCACAAACTCATCCATGAATGTCATGTCCTATTTCATCATTGATTCTAAGTGTGACATTATTCTATCCAATCCTACTGGTTCCTTCTTGTAGTAAATGTATGCATGTATGTCTTCTATGTACATCACTACCATAGGAGTTCTAGAAAATGCCCCTTCAAGGTCATCTAGGACTAACTTGAAAGGATGTTTCTTAAATATGTACCTCTTCTTTTTAGTAATATAAAAAACAACTGGAGTGGCCATTACTTACTTGATCAATCACTTAAATAGGTTTCCAAGAGGGTTTCTAAACCGTCGCGTCTGAACTAGGGTTCTATAACCAACTTTCACACTTCTTTGTTGATAAACCAACTTCAATCTCTCAACACAAACTGCTTTGATCTCTTTTTCTCTCCAAAGGCTTGATCTCAAATGCAAATGTGTGGATAATGCATCTCCAGTGACTATTAAAGCAACTTTCTACCATTAATGCTTTCTTCCATAACACATAATGTAACAGTGCATTTCAATCTCTATCTCTGCTACCAATTAGCTTGTGTGTTCTTGTATACAACATAAATTGGTATCAAAACATCTAAAACCAAAGGCACATACTTTGAGGGTGAGTATACCAGCTACATAGGGGTCTAGAGCTAATTTAACTCCCCCCATGACCATGAGGGTCATTCATCCAAAAGCAGAAGGTGCATCCATTACAGATGCATCCACTACATAGTCATCAACATTATATTACTTTACTTCCATCGAAATATTGCTTGCATCTTCTCTAGCTTTCACAAACTTGACTTCTCCAGATTCATCTAAAATTGATCCTTGAGACTTATTAGGTCTTTCTTGTCTTTGTGTCTATGATCTGCAAAACTTTGAGATGTGTCCAACCTTGTTACAAGAGTGATTGTGTAGGAGCACGTAGGATAACCTCCTAGTATTGAAATGTTTTGGCTTGTAACTGACCTTAGCCAAGTCAGTGAGTGTGTTTATCTTGGACTTTAGAAGGTCTTGTAAGTGTGTGACTAGGTTGATTGATAGTTAGTATCAAATCCAACCTACTTTAGATAGGTCCCTTTAATGCTAAATTTTGGCTTACTTAGAGAAATGAGTCTAAATGTGTCCTAAGCCTTGGCATAGTAAAGAAGATGCCTTATTAGGATTAAATGAGGTTAGTTCTTCGAACTAAGTGGGATAGAGGCCCTAGAATATAGGTGACCTCATTATTGCAAAAGATGCCAAAAATTTGTCATGACAACATTTGCAACTTTGTGCAAATGTTGCATGCAACTCGACCACATAGGATCCCCTCCATTCTAGGAGTGGGAAATGAATGCCAAGGCCTAAAAATATGGAAGAAGTATCTTATGATACCGAATGGCTCATTTTTTGAGGTAGATGTGAATGTAAGGAAGTTTTTGAATTGAATAGAAGCTCTGCAATTATGGTTTTAGGAGATACCCGAGATTTATTGAGTAATAATATGAACTAATGGATTGAAATATTTGAATTAGTTGTAGATCTATGTTGGTGGGTTAGTTGTAAGACTTTTTCATTTTTTGTGCAGGTACTTTAGAGGTAGTTTATTGGCATTAATAAATTGTTTCATAACTAGGGAGTCTACTGTCCAATATTAGAGTAGGTTGTGTTTCCATGGCTCCCCCATGAAATCTAACCATGGGATCTTCCTAAAGTTGGACGAATGTTTTAGGGGATCCAATGTATAGTAGGTATATGAAGGTAGGATTTTGGAAGAGTCAAGCTTCAAATTTTAAAGTTATGCCCTAGGCGAGACTGGTGTGCCTTGTTAGAGGTGTGAAAGTGAAGAAATGAGTATTTGCATGCAGGGGAAAGGAAGATTGTACAGACCAAGCATGGTTCTTGGTAGCATATGAAGTTTTCAATGCATGTTGGTGAGATTGAAGGTTGATCAATCCTTTTGATAGGGTTTCAAGAAAGAAATTAGTAAAGTCCTAAAAATTAGCCCTATTAGCCGTATTAGCCCTACTTTGAAGGAAGCCTATGTACGAAGGCCATAGAACCCTACAACCTCCTGAATATATTGTAATTTCCAAAAGGGTACTCAAATGTAAAAAAAAATTTATAGGTTATTTGGAGGGATTTGACAAGAAATTGAGAAAAGACCATGCAAGGGGCTATAAGAAAACTAGGCCTAATTAGGCCTCTATAAGGCTAACTCTTGAACCCGATTGAAAAGGGCTTTGAGATCCATCATAATGGATTCAAATGGAAACAAAATGAATTTTTTCAAGAAGTATGATACCCCTGCAACCACAATGGAAATGTGTGAGAGAAATACACTTAGAGCCTTCTAGGTGTTTGAAAGCATTGTGACAAAACTAAAAGATAGTTGTCCTTCAAGGCTAAGCAAAGGGTAGGAACTCTTAGAATAGAGTTCAAGGAGTCTTAAGATCATCACTTAAGACCAAAGAGATCCTAAAAGTGAGTAGGATCTAAGAAGATAGGATTAATTGAGTCCTATTAGAGTTTGTGTGAGAACCCCTTGGAGAACATCTATCAAATTGGTATCAGAGCTTTATTTGATCAGGCTTGTGGTTAATGTTGCAATGTGATGAGTCTATAGGAGATAATACAATGGTGACTAATGTTGAGTTAGAAAAGAAAGTAGAAGACCAGGAAGAGGAAAATAGGTTATTGAGGGAAAGATTAGAGCAATTAGAATTAAAGGTAGAAGAAGTAGATGAGAAGGTTGAGGAAGCCAAAGACAAAGTAGAGGGGAAACAAAAGGAGATCCTTTTGGAGGATGAAGTCCCTAAACCAGATCCAGTTTTGGCTAAAGAACCATTCTTGAAGGCATTAAAAGCCTCGAGTGGGAAAGCACTAGAAGGCATTCCAAACTTCAATGGGAAGATGGAACCAAAGGTAGTCCTAGATTGGATAAAAGGACTAGAGAACCACTTTGAGTGTGATGGCATCACTGAGGCTCAAAAGGTGAAAGTGGCTAAAGGAAGATTGAGAGGTCCTACACTCACTTGGTGGAAACTTATCCAAGATGAGAGGGTGAAAGAAGGCAAGAATCCAATTGCTACAAGGTCTTCGGCAAAAGGACTTGGATGTGAACTCCTATACTGAAGAGTTCCAAAGACTTTGCATGAGGTCTTGAGTTGCAGAGGATGAAAAGGTAAAAGTAGTAAGATACCTTAATGGACTTAAGTGGAATATTAAGGATGAGATGAGTCTCTTGACTCTAGATAATATACAAAAATGCCACCAAATTTCTATCAAGGTAGAGGAGAAGTTAAGGAAGAAACAAGACTCTGGCACTTCAAGAGGCAGAGGTAGAGGAATAGAGGAAGAGATAGTAGATGACAAAGAAGTGGATATGGTGGAAGAAGTTTAGAGCCAAGAACTCAAGGAGAATTTAAATATACTGAACAAAAAGAAGGAGGCTCTAGTAGAGGCAGTAGGGGAAGAAGCTCTAATTATAGAGGAAGAAGTGGTGGACAAGGTAGAGGAAACTATTTTGCCAACATGAAGTGTTATCATTGTAACCAAATGGGACACCCTACTTATAGGTGTCCAGAGAAGGGTAGTACTTCTCAAGGAGGTGACAAGAGAGTTAGTTTTGTTCAAGAAGAGACAAATAGAGGAGTCAAATCCACTGAGGTACCCCTAGCATCAGAGGAAGGTGAGAGCCTCATAATGAGGAGAACACTAATTAAAGAACTAGTCAAGGAAGAACCAAGTCAGAGGAGGTCCCTGTTTAGAATCAAGTGCAAGATGGTGGGTATAGTGTGTAGATTCATCATAGACTCAAGGTCTACTGACAACATAGTGTCAGAGAGGCAGTCAACAAGTTGAAGATGAAGAGAATACCCCACACCAGTCCTTACAAGGTTACTTGGTTGAATAAGGGACAACATGTCCTAGTTAATGAGTAGGCTTGGGTTGAGTTCTCAGTTGGGAGATATAACGACATGGTTCTATGTGACATGTTGCCTATGGATGCATGTCACTTTCTCCTAGGTAGACCATGGCAATTTTACTTCCAAGCTATGCATGATGGGGTGAAGAACTCATACACCTTAAAGAAAGATAATGTGACATTCAAGATACAGTCCCTGTTGGAAGATGCAGAGATGAAGTCAGCAAGCCCCAATGTCCTCATGGTGGGTGAAAAAGAGTTCTTAGAAGTTATTGAAGAAGGAGAAGGAGTTGGCTTTGCACTAGTGTTAAGGCCAAAAGAAGTAAGTAATGATCAGGCAACCAAGAAACCAGAGCTACCAAGGGAGATACAAAATATGTTGCAGACCTATGAAGGCATTGTTAGTGATGGACAACCATTAGCACTACCCCCTAAAAGAGCTGTGAGCCATAGGATAGACTTCATACCAGGAGATAGCCTTCCCAATAAGGCAGCTTATAAGATGACCCCTTAACAAAATGAGGAAATTTCTAGGCAAATCCAAGAGATCTTAAGCCAAGGTCTTATAAGAAAGAGTATTATCCCATGTGCCATACCCATAGTCCTAGCACCTAGAAAGGGAGGAACTTGGAGACTATGTACTGATTCAAGGGCCATAAATAGGATAACCATTAGGTAAAAGTTCCTTATCCCTAGGATAGAAGACCTAATGGATTGTTTAGGAGAAGCCAAGTATTTTACCAAAATAGACTTAAAGAGTGGCTATCACCAAACTAGAATCCATGAGGGAGATGAGTGGAAAACAACCTTCAAAACCAATGAGGGTTTGTATGAATGGATTGTCATGCCATTTGGACTATCTAATGCCCCCTCTACATTCATGAGGCTCATGAATGAAGTCCTCAAGGACTAAATTGGAAAATTTGTGGTAGTATATCTTGATGATATAATAATTTATAGCAAGGCAAAGAATGAAAATCTCCAACACAGAGATTTTTATCAAGAGGTTGCATGATGGAATGTTGATGATAAATTTGGAGAAATGGGAATTCATGAGGTAGGAATTGGTGTACCTTGGGTTTGTACTGTCTCATGGAAATCTGAAAATGGACTCTAGCAAAGTGGAAGCCATCCTCAATTGGCCTACTCCAAGGACAACAATAGAGGTAAGAAGTTTTCATGGCCTCGCCAAATATTATAGAAAGTTTATTAGATAATTCAGTGCTATTTGTGCTCCCATGTTGGATACTATAAAGGGAGGCATGAAAAATAAGTTTGTATGGAATGAACAAGCTAACAAAATTTTTGAATTTTTGAAGAAAAAATTGCTACACAACCTATTTTAGTTTTTCCAAGTTTTGAGAAACTATTCACAATAGAATGTGATGCAAGCAATGTGGCTATTGGAGTTGTCTTGAGCCAAGAGGGGAGACCTGTGGATTTCCATTTAGAGAAGTTGAGTGAAGCTAAGAAGAAATATTCTTCTTATGACCTTGAGATGTATGCACTAGTTCAGGCCTTAAGAAAATGGAGGCATTACTTGCTTCCTAAAGAGTTCATAGTCTATTCAAACAACCAAGCTTTAAGTTTCTTGAATTCTCAAGAGAAACTCAGTCACAAGCACATGAAGTGGGTTGAATAATTGCAAGAATACACATTCAACATCAAACACAAGAAGGGAGTATAGAACAAGGTGGTAGATGCCTTGAGTAGAAGAGCTCTCACTATCCAAGAGATACAATTGAAGAGCATGGGGATAAACAACTTCAAAGATCTATATGGTGATGATTAAGACTTTGAAAACATTTATAAGGTATGTCAAGACCATAAGAATCACTTCCATAGTAATTATGTTGAATATGCTTTGCAAAGTAATCTCCTATTTAAGGGAAGTCAATTATGTGTCCCTAGAGGGTCTATAAGGGAGAATTTGATTCAGGAAAAGCACAATGGTGCATTGAGTGGTCATTTTGGGGTCACTAAGACACAAGAACTTGTTCAAAGGTTTTACTTTTGGCCAAGAATGAATATTGATGTTAGGAAGTATGTTGAGAGTTGTATTGTGTGCCAAAAGGCCAAGGGAACTTCTTCTAACATAGGCCTATATCAACCACTACCTATTCCCACTAGACCATGGGAATGCTTGAGCATGGATTTGTAGTTGGGTTACCTAAGACAAGATAGGGAATGGATAGTGTCTATTTGATAGTAGATAGGTTCAGTAAGATGGCTCATTTTGTGTCATGCAAGACAACCAATGATGCCAGCCATATAGCTTCTCTCTTTTTTAAAGAGATAGTCAGGATACATGGATTGCCCTTGAGTATAGTGTCAGATAGAGAAACTAAGTTCATGAGTCACTTTTGGAAGAATCTATGGAAAAGGTTAGGCACCAATCTATCCTTTGGATCTACATACCATCCTCAGACTGATGGTCAAACCAAGGTGGTAAATAGGAGTCTTGGCAATCTCCTAAGATGCTTGACTAAGGAATATGCTCAACAATGGGATCAACTAATTGGGTAGGTTGAGTATGCTTACAATGACACTATGAACAAGACCATAGGTAAGAGCCCTTTTGAAATTTTTTATGGAATACACCCTAGAGGAATCTATGAGCTAAGAGAATTAAGGGATGGTGTTAAAGGGAGTGGATATGATGAAGATTTTTCCTATGCTATGCAAGAAGTTCATGATATAACCAGGAAGACACTTATAGATAACACTGAGAAGATCAAGAGTAAGGTTGATGAAGGTAGAAGGGAAGTTCACTTCAAGGTTGGAGATTTAGTGATGGTGCATCTCAAAAAAGCTAGGTTACAAAAAGGAGTCCCTCACAAGTTGCAAATGAGAAGGATTGGCCCTTGTTCTATATTGGAAAAGTATGGAGCCAATGCTTATAAGGTGGAGTTACCAGAGGATAGTGGACTGTCACCTATTTTCAATGTTGTAGACCTGGTTACATATAAGCAAACAACCCCCGATCCTGATCAGAGCTTAACTGAAGTCATTCAAGATGTAGATGAACTCTATTTTCCATCTACACCAGTCAAGAAGGTAGATTGTATACTGGATTCCAAAATTTATAAGAAGACTAGAACCAAAGAGTATAAAGAACATTTAGTAAAATGGAAAGGACAACTGGATGTTGATGCAACATGGATCAAGGAGGCAAAGTTTGAAAATTTGGGCATTGACCTCAACATACTCAATCCAAGGGTGGATTGAAAGCTTTCACTTGGGGAGGATGGTGCAGGAGAACCTAGGCTAACCTCCTAGTCTTGAAATGTTTTGGCTTGCAACTAACCTTATCCAAGTTAGTGAGTGTGTTTATCTTTGACCTTAGAAGGTCTTGCAAGTGTGTGACTAGGTGGATTGATAGTTAGTATCAAATCCAACCTAGTTTAGATAGGTCCCTTTATTGCTAAATTTTGGCTTACTTAGGGAAATGAGTCTAAATGTGTCCTAAACCTTGGCATAGTAAAGAAGATGCCTTATTAGGATTAAATGAGGTTATTTCTTCAAACTAAGTGGGATAGAGGCCCTAGAATATAGGTGACCTCATTATTGCAAAAGATGCCAAAAAGTTATCATGAAAACATTTGCAACTTTGTGCAAATGTTGCATGCAACTCGACCACATAGGATCCCCTCCATTCTAGGAGTGGGAAATGAATGCCAAGGCCTAAAAAGATGGAAGAAATATCTTATGATACCAAATGGCTCATTTTTTGAGGTAGATGTGAATGTAAGGAAGTTTTTGAATTGAATAGAAGCTCTGCAATTCTAGTTTTAGGAGATACCCAAGCATTCTTGAGTAACAATGTGAACTAATGGATTGAAATCTTTGAATTAGTTGTAGATCTATGTTGGTAGGTTAGTTGTAAGACTTTTTAATTCTTTTTGTAGGTACTTTAGAGGTAGTTTAGTGGCATTAATAAATTGTTTCATAACTAGGGAGTCTACTGTCCAGTATTAGAGTAGGTTGTGTTTCCATGGCTCCCCCATGAAATCTAACCATGAGATCTTCCTAAAGTTGGATGAATGTTTTAGGGGATCCAATGTAAATTAGGTATATGAAGGTAGGAGTTTGTAAGAGTTGAGCTTCAAATTTTAAGGTCATGCCCTAGGCGAGACTGGTGTGCCCAGTTAGAGGTGTGACAGTGAAGAAATGAGTATTTGCATGCAAGGGAAAGGAAGACTGTACGGACCAAGCATGGTTCCTGGTAGCATATGAATTTTTCAATGCATGTTTATTAGATTGAAGGTTGATCAATATTTTTGATAGGATTTCAAGCAAGAAATCAGTAAAGTCCTAGAAATTAGCCCTATTAGCCGTACTTTGAAGGAAGCCTATGTACGAAGGCCATAGAACCCTAAAACCTCCTGAATCTATTGTAATTTCCAAAAGGGTAATCAAATGTGAATTTTTTTTTGTAGGTTATTTGGAGGGATTTGACAAGAAATTGAGAAAAGACCCTGCAAAGGGCTACAAGAAAACTAGGCCTAATTAGGCCTCTATAAGGCTAACTCTTGAACCCAATTGAAAAGGGCTTTGAGATCCATCATAATGGATTCAAATGGAAACAAAATGAATGTTTTCAAGAAGTATGATACCCTTGCAACCACAATGGAAATGTGTGAGAGAAAGACACTTAGAGCCTTCTAGGTGTTTGAAAGCATTGTGTCAAAACAAAAAGATAGTTGTCCTTCAAGGCTAAGCACAAGGGTAGGAACTCTTAGAATAGAGTTCAAGGAGTCTTAAGATCATCACTTAAGACCAAAGAGATCCTAAAAGTGAGTAGGATCTAAGAATATAGGATTAATTGAGTCCTATTGGAGTTTGTGTGAGCACCCCTTAGAGAACATCTATCAAGTGACAAATGACTGAAGGCCTTATGTTCCTCGACGTATTGATGTGAGTTACCATAATGCATTGTCTAGCTATGTGACCATTATAAATGCATATCTGACATGTAATGTTATGAGGAATTCTAACATTACGCTATGAATGATTTCTCTGATTTTGCTGAGTTTAACTTTTTTGATTTGATCTACAATTCATAGCTCTATGACCAAACTTATTGCATGAATAACAATAACCATTGAAAGGTCTTACCTCTTTACAATCTCTTTCCATATGTCCATACTTGTTATAGGCATAACAAGTTCAGTTTACTAGCTTGTGTTCATCCTTGGATGGTTCAACTTTAGCTTCAGTATGATTTCTAGTCTTCTTAGCTTCTATAGATTCTTCTATTTCTTTCTTTCTTTCTCACATATCATTGATTTGGTTTTGTGCTTCATTGAATCCAATACCAGTGGTATCTCCTTTAATCTTTTGTGCATACAGCTATGACTCTATTAGATCCTTACTTGTGTGCAATTTGTCAATATGATTCTTTGCTTCAGTCAATTCAGATTCCACCTTTTTCTTGATGTTCTCTAACTCCAATATTTTTTTGTTTTCTTGCCTCAGTTCTTCATCCAACTGCTTATTTTCTTTAACATACTTTTCATAGGCTTCCTGATTGTTAAATAGCTTTTCATCTAACTCTTCAATCTAATCCTTTAGAGATGTGTTTTCCTCATTCAGTTTTTTTGACCATTTTTCTTAAATCACTTGTAGAACAATCTTTCAAATCTTTTCTAAGATTCTTAATGAATACTTGAGAACCCCTAACCTTTAATTTCAGTTCTTCAATTTCTTTTTCAGATCTATCAAGGTCTTCTAGAGCTTCTTCAAGATTCTTCTTCAGATGTTTCACTTCTCTTGTATCCATGATCTCCTCAAGTGGTTAAACTTATCTTCAGAGGACCAAAGCTATGATACCAATTGTTAGGAGTGAGAACACTGAGAGAGGTGGGGGGGGGGGGGGTGAATCAATGTTCTATAATATTAATTTCTGATAATTGAAACTTAACTCAATAACTTAATTATTGAGCTGAATATTAAAGCAAGTAAAGTAAACAACCATAACACAACACCAGATATGATTATGGGGAAACCCTTTCCAAAGGAAAAACCCCAGTGAGAATTAATACCCACTAATAATTGTACTTGTGTATTATGAACCTGTTAATGTTCCTTTGCCTTGTTAGGAGCTATCATTACAATGCTTAAGTATAATGACCTTGTCAAGGGTCAGACCCTGTTAGGAGTCTTGAAGTAACAAACCCTGTTAGGAGTGGTTGGTTCACTACCAGAGCTCACTGCTCAATAGAGAAGGCTACAACCTCCTGGATATCAGATATACACTATATTTGTAATGGTGAATTACTACTATGACACTTCTTTTCTGATAAGTTCCTTTTGTGTGTTGATGATTTAACATCTGGTAAAGCTCTATATCATTCTAACTACTCTTCACATACTTATTCTCTTCTTCTATCAACTCTATATCTCATGCCATGCTCAAATACAAAGGCACATGTCTTATTTATAGGCACAAACAAAACTATTCACTAGGTTGGCCTATAACCTATTACATACAACACTTCCAAATGAATTGGCTCAAGTGTGTTTACATACATTGATATTATCATGTTTACAAATCATTTACAATAGGTGCATAGCCTTTACAAAATAAAATAATGATCTCTAATCAAAATCTTTCTTGTTGGCTGCATGCTCTATTCTACTCTGCCACTCACTGACTATACCACTTCAACTCATTGTAACTTCTTCATTCTAACTCATCTGATCATGTGTTCTTAGACTAAGCATGATTACATACTCAAAATCTTGTCTTCAAGGGCATAGGCCAAAACTCGATCATATACACATGCGTTGATGCTCTATTCATCAAGTGCTTTACTGACTGCTTTGTTCTTCATACTTAGCCAATTTCTTATCTTCTAAGTTATTGCACTGACACCAAAAATCTATATGAATTTGTCACCATAATGAAAACATTGAATCTTAGTCATATACACCAATATAGTCAACTTTCCAACATGGGACCCCGGTGATAAGACCTCTTCCACTTGGGAGGATGCTAGTAGACTCAGATATGCATATCCATACTTATTTGTAGGCTTCCAGGAGTAAGCCTAATCCTAGGGGAAGAGGATGTAATGCCTGTTAGGAATAAGGTGTCTCAACCTTGGATAATTCCTATTCTTATTATTTATTTTGTAAATGTATTTTTTGCAAATAATGTAATTAAGTGTGAGTGTACATGTCTAGTTGGCATGTTGATGTGTCACTCCACTTGATGTGTCGGCATCTTGTGCATAAGGAGATCATGACTGAAATGGTCATGATGGATTCCTATGACGCGTAAGAACTATTTAAGGAATGTGCTATGACAGGTGTAAGAGCATCTTATGACTTGGGCCTATTTGGGCGCCCAAGAAGAAGTGGTTGGTGTGTGTAAGAGAATATGCCAAAAATAGGTTGGTATGACAGATTCTCTTACACTTCTCTTGTGACCGTTATTTTTGGCGGATTGTATGACAAGCTATCATAGTCTATTCTAGGGATAGATGCCTATTCTTGGGATTGCATGTAACAACTGTGTACATGTGGCTTTGTGCATGGGTCTTGGTGGTTGTGCCTATTTTTGGGTCCAGAGGAGTCTATATATATGATGTTGCTCCTATGGGAGAGATATAACAGAAATTTAAGTCTTGTTGGTTTTGTCTCTCATTTCCTGAAAGAACTTGCATTGCAAGTGTATTGTAATCTTTGTGTTGAAGATAATACATTGTGCAGGTTTTGGAGTGCTGGGGTTTTTTACCGAAAGGTTTCCCCAGGGTATATCATTGTGTCATTCTCTATTTTTTTTGTATGCATGGTATGTGGTTGCAATATCTTTGTTAAAGTAGTTAACGAATCTGAAATTGTAAGGATTTATAAGAATTTGCACAATACTCTCCTATAGAGATTAGCGTAGGAAGCTATTTCTGCACCTGAGTTTCCTTACAAGTGGTATCAGAGCTTGATCAAATTTTGATCCTAGTTGTTGGGTAGGGTTTTTTGAGCTGATCTCAAGTTTGAGTGGGAGTTTTTTGCAGAGCATTCTGAATCTTATTTGTAGATTGAGATGGCAAGTTCATCATATGGAAGAATGGAGGTGGAGAAATTTAATGGCACTAATTTCGAGTTGTGGAAACTCAAGATGGAAGACATGTTGGAAGATCATGACCTATGAGAAGCGACTTCAAGTGCTACAAGACTAGAAACTATAGCTCAAGTAGATTGGGATATCAAAGATAGTAAATCTAAGGGTCTCATAAGACTCTATTTAACCGATGCAGTTCTTCTAAATGTTCTAGATGAGAAAACCGCAAATAGTTTGTGGGAAAGACTTGCGGCTGTGTATCAAGCCAAATCTCTGGTGAACAAGTTGTTCCTAAGGAAGAAGTTGTACTCTCTATGAATGGAGGAAGGTGGATCCTTAACAGATCATTTAAATGCATTTAATCTGTTGGCTACACAATTGACATCAGCTGGTGTCAAGTTAGAGGAGGAGGATCGTTGCTACACACTTTTTTGTTCTTTACCAGATTCATGGGACAATCTTGTGATGGCTCTCAGAAGCACTTTAGTCACCTTAAAAATGGATGATGTGGTGTCTTCACTGCTATCAGAGGAGATGCAGAGAAAGGCTTCCATTTCGGAAAAAGAAGCCCTTGCTATTCGTGGGAGATCCACTGAAAGAGGGAAGAAAAATGACAATAAGTCTAACAATAAGGGTAGATCCAAATCCTGTGGAATTCAAAGACTTCCAATAAGTCCAAGGCAAAATGTTGGAACTATGATAAATATGGACACTTCCGTAAAGACTGCAAAGAGCCGAAGAAGAAGAAGAAAGGTTCAGATTCAGCTTCAGAAAGATCTCAAGAAGATGGCGATGCATTCATCGTAGCTTTGGCAGCCCATGCATCTGATGATGTGTGTTTGGTTGACTCGGGTGCATCTTTTCACATGACCTCTCATCGAAACTGGTTCTCAAAATATGAAGAGTTCAATGGTGGAAAGGTGTACTTGGGTGATGATTCTCACCTAAAGATAGTTGGACGTGGAAGGGTCACTATCAAATTTCCTGATGGATGAGTAAAGGGAATCAATGGAGTTATGCACATTCTGGGTTTGGCATGAAACCTATTATCTGTAAGTATGTTGAATGATGTAGGTGTGCAAGTTGTTTTTTTGAAAGAAGGATGCAAGATGATGAGAGGATCAATAGTGCTTGCAAGGGGTACTAGGAGAGGTACTTTATTTCAGCTAGATGCATGTATTCCTCTATGTAATAGTTCTTCATCCTCACCATCTGAACAAGCAGTGAAGAAGTCTATGGCTATTGGTTCTGATGGTAGTGCAAATACTTTGGAAGGTAAGCTTCCTGTAGAAAAGACAATGTTGTGGCATATGAGATTTGGCCACATTGGTGAAAAGGGTCTCAGAACCCTAAAAAATAAAAATCTCATTGAGGGGTTAAATGATTGCAATCTCAAGTTTGACTTCTACGAACACTATGTCTATGGTAAACAAAATTGTGTTCAGTTTTACTCTAGTTCTCACAAATCTTCTGATGTTTTGGATCTTATTCATTCTGATGTATTTGGTCCTGTAAAAGTTCCTTCAATCTCCAATCTATATTTTTTGTATCTTTCATAGATGATTATAGTAGAAGGACATGGATTTATTTCCTTAAAAGTAAGACACAAGTCTTTAGTCGGTTCAAGGAATTTAAAGCTCTTGTAGAGAATCAAACTAGTAAGAAGATTAAGTGTGTGAGAACTGACAATGGTGGTGAGTTTTGCTCAGTAGAGTTTGAATAGTTATGTAAAGAACAAGGTATCGAGAGGCATAAGACAACTCCTTATACCCCACAGCAAAATGGAGTTGCAGAGAGAATGAACAGGATACTGATGGAGAAGGCTAGGAGTATGCTTAGTGGAGCTAGTTTAGAACAAAGGTTTTGGGCCGAAGCTGTGGCCACTGCTTACTATTTGGTTAACAGATCTCCTACATCAGCCCTTGTTGGTAAGACACCCATGGAGGTGTGGTCTGGTAAGAAGCCTTCAATTAGACATCTTTGTGTTTTTGGTTGCGAAGCTTATGCACATGTTCCAAAGGAGAAAAGATCTAAGTTGGAAACAAAGCTGTTAAATGTATTTTCATCGGATACAGTGCTGGTGTGAAAGGATACAAGCTTTGGGATCCTGTGACTAGTAAGGTTTTGTATAGTAGAAATATTATTTTTAGAGAGCTAAAATCTTCTCCTATTGTGCTACAACCAGATGAAAAAGAAAAGGAAAAAGATGTTGTTTAGTTGCCTCCTACCCCTAAGAAGACTGAACAGAGAGACCATGTTGGGCCTAATGATGAGGAGAGCTCTAGCAGCTCTGATAGTTCAGAAGAAGAGGAAGAACAACCTCAACCACAGCCCTTGAGGAGATCCATGAGAGAAAGAAAGCAACTAGAAAGGTTTGGTTATTCTATGTTAGATTCCAGTTGTGCCTTTGCTTTGATTACTAACACTGATGAGCCTAGATCTATGAAAGAGGCTTTGGGCATGGAAGATGCAGGTTCCTGGATTGAGGCTATGGATGATGAGATGGCTTCATTAGAGAAAAAAAAAACTTGGGACCTTGTACCTTTGCCTAAAGGGAGAAAATATGTTGGCTGTAAATGGGTGTTCAAGAAGAAATTATGTGCAGATGGCAGTGTTGAAAGGTATAAAGCTAGATTGGTTGCAAAGGGGTATTCACAGGTAGAGGGAATAGATTATGGTGAAATATTCTCTCCTGTTGCAAATTTGACATCCATTAGATTTTTGTTATCTCTTGCTGCATCATATGATTTAGAGATAGAACAAATGGATGTGAAGAAAGCTTTCCTTCATGGTGATTTGGAGGAAGAGATTTATATGTCATAGCCTGAGCACTACATTGTTAAAGGTAAAGAATCCTTAGTTTGCAGATTAAAGAAATCCTTATATGGTTTGAAGCAATCTCCTAGGATGTGGTACCTTAAGTTTGATGCCTTTGTGTTGTTAATTGGATTTGTAAGATCAAAATTAGATCATTGTGTTTATTTCAGAGTTGAAAATGATCGCCTTCTTATTGTTGCATTATATGTTGATGATATGTTGCTGTTTGGGAAGGGTAAGGGTATGATTTCTGATTTTAAATCTCAGTTGTCAGCACAGTTTGAGATGAAAGATCTTGGGGCAGCTAGGTACATCTTGGGTATGGAAATCAGTAGTGATAGGTCTAACAGAAAAATTTGGTTGAGTCAGAGTAAGTATGTGAAGTCTGTGTTGGATAGGTTCAGCATGGCAGATTGTAGACCACTATGTGTTCCTATTTCTGTGGGAACAAAGTTATCTGTAGATGATTGTCCAAAATCTCCTAGTGAGGTGGAGGACATGAGTAGAGTACCTTATGCTAGTGCAGTTGGCAGTCTTATGTATGCTATGGTCTGTACTAGACCAGACATTGCCCAAGTAGTGGGAGTCCTGAGTCAATTTATGGCTAATCCTGGACGGGTACATTGGGATGCAGTTAAGCGAGTATTCAGATATTTGAGGGGTACATCAGATTACTCCATATGTTATCATGGTAACTCTTCTAGATCTCCGCATTTAGTTTTTATTCGTGGGTTTGTGGATTCAGATTGGGTAGGTGATATTGACAGCAAGAGATCCACCAGTGCTTATGTGCTCACTATGTTTGGTGGTGCCATTAGTTGGATGAGTAAGCAACAACCTGTGGTTGCTTTGTCCACTACAGAAGCTGAGTACATGGCTACTACTCATGCTTGTAAAGAAGCCATTTGGCTTAGAAGATTGTGTTCTGATGTTGGTGTTCATGCATAACAAATTACTATTTGGTGTGATAGTCAGAGCGCTATTTGCCTTGCAAAGAATCCAACTTTCCATGCCAGAACGAAGCACATTGATGTGTAGTTTCACTTTGTGAGAGATATGGTGGAAGATGGAAAGGTAAATTTGGAGAAGGTAGATACTGTGAAGAATGTTGCAGATGCATTAACAAAACCAGTGGGCACTAAGAAGTTTAGATGGTGTTCGGAGTCTATGGGCCTTTTGGCCTATAGCGGTTAAAGTTCCTGTTATGTTCCTGTTGCTCTTACAAGGTGTTCGACAAGTGGGAGAATGTTAGGAATAAGGTGTCTCAACCTTGGATAATTCCTATTCTTATTATTTGTTTTGTAAATATATTTTTTTGCAAATAATGTAATTAAGTGTGAGTGTACATGTCTAGTTGGCATGTTGATGTGTCACTCCACTTGATGTGTCAGCATCTTGTGCGTAAGGAGATCATGAATGAAATGGTCATGACAGATTCCTATGATGTGTAAGAACCATTTAAGGAATGTGCTATGATAGGTGTAAGAGCATCTTATGACTTGGGCCTATTTGGGCGCCCAAGAAGAAGTGGTTGGTGTGTGTAAGAGAATATGCCAAAAATAGGTTGGTATGACAGATTCTCTTACACTTCTCTTGTGACCATTATTTTTGGCGGATTCTATGACAAGTTGTCATAGTCTATTCTAGGGATGGATGCCTATTCTTGGGATTGCATGTAACAACTGTGTACATGTGGCTTTGTGCATGGGTCTTGGTGGTTGTGCCTATTTTTGGGTCCAGAGGAGTCTATATATATGATGTTGCTCCTATGGGAGAGATATAACAGAAATTTAAGTCTTGTTAGCTTTGTCTCTCATTTCCTGAAAGAACTTGCATTGCAAGTGTATTGTAATCTTTGTGTTGAAGATAATACATTGTGCAAGTTTTGGAGTGCTGAGGTTTTTTACCAAAAGGTTTCCCCAGGGTATATCATTGTGTCATTCTCTATTTTTTTTTCTATGCATGGTATGTGGTTGCAATATCTTTGTTAAAGTAGTTAACGAATCTGAAATTGTAATGATTTATAAGAATTTGCACAATACTCTCCTATAGAGATTAGCGTAGGAAGCTATTTCCGCACCTGAGTTTCCTTACAATGCCCACCCTAGTATCTACATATTTTGGACTGACAGGACTACTATTTTGTTATTTGGATTATATGTTTGGACTATTTCATTTTATGATGGGACATTTGAGCATATCTATATATTTGGTTAATATAATTTATTTTGGAGATATTAAATGATTCATCATTAAATGATGAATGTTTAGAAATGAGTTATCTGTGAAATATTTCATACTTGATATATATTATTATGTTTATGATGGATCTAACCCTACTAATCCCATTATATTTGGATGATTACACTATTTTATGTGAGTGTAGGATGAGGAGAGGCAATCGTAGTTACTCCTATGGGAGATCCACATGATGTCACACTCTCCCTCCTTGTTTGCCACTATCTATTTTGATATATATGTATACATTTTGGTTGGTGATGTAGGATGCAAGTACCAAGCATTGACTCCACCTGGCTACATAGGTCTGAGTGTTCCTTCAAAATCCTCAAACTGTTGTTGTGTGGAGATTTTACCAAGCTACTCTCAAGGCAATTTGTGGACTTAGATTTGCTGTTAAGAGGTTACCCTAGTTGGGGAATTTAAGTGCAGTGTTTTGATGTTGTTTTGAACCTTATGTTTTGATGTTGGATTGGTTTCTTGTATGAGTATATGTATATCTATTTTATATATGTATTAAAATTGAATGTATGTTATATAGGTATGTGTATATGTGGGTGCACACACATATACCCGTGCATATGTAAATAATATTATTTATGTATTTTTAATTGCTTGTGTAAATGGTATTTTAATGCTTAAATAAAGTATATTAAATAAAAGTAAAAAAATAGCAATAAGATAAAAATAAAAGAATGTCTTTTGGTAAAACTAACTATCTAGGAGATTTGAACTCGGGACCTCCGAGAAGTTAGGCTAGTTTGATTCCAATTGTGCTATGTGTTTTACTTGAGATATTTATGTCTATTTTGTTTGTTATAGTGTTCTTAGGAGGATATTTTAATTAAAATTATTAAAAATCTTTATTATGTGGTTACGGGAAGTTTTTGGTTAATTTCTCAACCAACTATGGAAGTTGGAGAAGTTGCTTCCCGTAAAGCAACTCCTCCAACCATATAGTTGGAGGTTAAATTATTTGGTTTTGGGAGGATTTGGGAGATTAGAGGTTTGAGGAGAAAGTTGGGGATTTTTGCAAGTTTTGCTTCGGAAGTCATTTTGGAGGTTCTCTATGTGTTGGAAATATTCATTCCAATTTGTGAGAGATAGTAGGGGTGTCTGAGGAAGGAGGGAAGATTTATTTTTTGAGGAGAATCTATCCAATATATTACCATATCACCATTTTTCAAAAGCTTGGAGGATTTGCAGAAGTGTGCTCCAACCATTTGAGAGGATTCTCTGTAGGACTCCAGATAGGGTCAGGAACTGGGGTGAATCTCTTTTCTTCCCTATGTTTGTGTATGTGTTTTCTATGTATAGTGATTTTTTTATGGTAGATAAACTATGTAATGTTAGGAAAATATATGTGATTTGTTTCCATGTTTTTGCAAACTATGTATTTGGGAAGTTTATTGAATGTTTATAATAATTTCTTGTAAATTCTTCATGTAAGTTTTGTGATTTCCTATGATTATGTATTAAGGTGTATTTGATTGTTTTTTTATGATTTAGGAAGGTTTAGGGAAGGTTAGGATGGTTTAGGGAAGGGATACATTCAATTTTCTCCTTCCTTGCTTTTGTAGGATTTCATTGTTAATTTGATGTTTTGATTTGATTATCTTGTTCTGGGGATTATTTTGTGTTGAGGATGTGTTTTGGAAGTGGTACTGAGGTACCTAAATTAGGTAGACCTCAGGGAACCTTTCCTAGGCACTCTCCACACCTAAAAATCTTAGTTTCGGGCAATTCTAAGAGATTTTGGGTACAGTCTTGTATGAGCATCTTGGAATGTCATTTGAGTTTGTACTAGTACCCATAAAAAACTTGGTAAAATTTCATATGGGCATGCTTGGATTTCCATATGGGTAGTTACAGTATGTTGTATGGGGTTTTATAGAGTCCTAGGGTCTCATATTTTGTAGATTTTGGGCTTGTGACCTCCATAACCTGTTTCTCATGTGTGGGCTGAAAATTTTATCACTTATACATGTCCCTCTATGATTTTTTTGGCATTCTAAGGTTTTAATTATGTTATTTTAGTACTTGGCTTATGCTTGTATTCATATTATGAGGCTAGGACTCGTTTTGGTGGCCTAATTGCACATGAGGGTTCCCTAGACTTGCAAGATGAATCTTTTGAAGTACTTTATGGTTTCATGGCTTGTGTGTGTGGGTAGGGGACTACGTACCCTAGGTGAGTGGATCACAATAGGTGTTGGAACCCTAAAGTGGTTTCCAAATGATCCTTTGGGTGGGTTGGGAAGACGTGATAACCTAATAATGAACTTGGGAAATGGGGGTTTTCAAAAGATAATGAAAGACACGTAATTAAGTCCACATAGTCATGTTGGAGTACCAAGACCATAGGTAACTACCAAGGTGGATCCCTATTTAGAAAGGGGGGACTAGGGTTACATGGTTTCCAGAGAGGATCCCAATATGCATTATATGTGATGATACTCACCTAGATGGTATGCTAGAAACCTAACCCTTGTGTATAGTAAAGTGATATCTTGTTATGTATTTTATTTTCTTTCAAGTTATTGATTTGTAAAGCCTTAGGTTGATTTAGGCCTTGTGAGTATCTTGGTTCTATCTCCTAGCACAGGGGGGTGGAACTTCTTAGTTTCACATGGCTGGGTGGAAAATATCTTTTGAGGTACTGTTCCTGGTTCGTGGCTTGGACGTGTTTTAGATTTCATGTAGTGATAAAGATTTCTAAATTTGTTTCATGTATTATTGAAAAGAAAGATGTAAAAATCTCTTTGTAAAGCCTTCAGGCCTTTCATGTAATTGTTAATGTAAATGTATTTATTATTGGGAATGGAAAGAATAAAGAAATGTAATCAGGAAGGGATAGTTTTAAGGTTATTTCAAGGGTTGTTATTTGAAGATTCAAAAGTTGTAACTTAAAATGTAATCTTGTATCTTTTCCTTATCTCTCCTATGTGGAATGAAAAGCAATGTCATAATGCAAAGGTTTAATTGAAATTGAAAAGGATAGTTATTCAATTTGTAGGAAAAGGAATGAAAATGAAATATGAAGTAGAGATATAGTTATTAAAGAATTATTAATCTCTTACCTTTCTCTTATATTTTAAAATGAAATGCAAAGTAAGGAAAAAGGAAATGGAATTCAATTTGAATAGTAATGAAATGCAATGCTTATATATTGGTAAATGAAATCTATAAGGGAACCTTAAGGAATTGTACTTTGTGGTTAATGAAATGTTAGAATGTTAGGAAAATAAAATAAAATTTGTTAGTTGTAATTTTAGGTTAAAAGACCTGATTCCTTATGGGTTCCTTGGCGGGGACATTACAAATTTTTATCCCTTTTTACACATAAAAATCTGCAAGTAGAAATGACAAATTCTTTTTTTTCTTCCACTAAACCAACAAGATTTTCAAGTAGAAATCTACAATAAGAAAGCCACTTGACCATGGAGGCTCACCTCCCAACCTAGGCCATTACATGGCCACCCCCGAGCTTGGGGAAACAGAGATGGATGTGGGTAAAAACATGCTTCAAACACACATACACCATAAAAACCAGCAAATGCATAATGACATAAAATTCCCTTCCCAAGGATTTTACACAATGGGTCACCTTGGACCCATAAGAGGGGTGAAGGTGGAAAATATCCAACTAGGAGAAACCATAAAAATATAAAATCATGCCTTCAACAAGGCCCAAAACCATTTAACATTTCTTTTAGAATTCCATCACAAAAACATCATTTCCTTCCATTTCCATACACAAGTAACAACCCTTATGACCCCCAAATATGTAGATAACAAATAATGGAAACATGGAACCCATACATCCATGCCTCATCCCCTTCCTCCATGAGGAAGGAATCTACACTAAGTAGGAATTCCCAACTAAAGCCCTTCACCCATCAAGGATCTATTACCTCACAAGGGTGATTTTAGCCTTTCACACCCCAACAAAACAAGAACACAAAGACAAAACCAACAAACAAACTTAAAGAAGAAGCCATGAAAGGAAAGCATAAATCTTCACAAAAACCATACACAACCTCACACAAAAATATTCATATTCAAACAAGTAAATAAAATGAATCTTCCATGAAAAGGGAACCAACCTTTCTCCAAGATATGGCAATGAGGGTTGAGAAGATCTCCCTTACTACAAGCCTCCCTTTGCTAAGTCTACCAAAACCTGCTAAGTCCACTAGAAGTCTCCCAAAATTGGAGAGTGGGAAATCAACCTACCAAATTACTCTCCATCCCACTAAAAGGAAAAGCCTACCTAACATCCTACCTAACCTCAAAGATGATTGGACACACTATCCAAGGTTTCTCTCTACAACAAGAGGAAAATTAAAATTTTCAAGAGACGAGGACATGGCACACTTCCCAATTTCATCACATTCTAAAAAAAATAATTTAGAAGAGGCAAAAATGAGACAAAAATATCCTATTGGTTAAAATTTGACTCCCAATCCAAAGTGTACCTATGGGTTACCTTATTTCAACCCTAACTAACCCCTAGGGCTATATTTAACCTCTTAGAAGTCCACTAAGAGTTGACCCATAAATATTTGAAATAATATTCCCTCCCAAAGCTCAACAACCAAGATACCTAACCTTGAGATTCTACAAGGTGACTCAAAGGTGGAAGACAAATAATAAACAATTTACTTGGCCATGCCAACTCACATACACATGTGTCGATTGACACCACATAAAGTTACAACACATCACTACACATGGCATGCCAAGTAGACATAAATATAAAATAAATTAAACACAATTTAAATAATACATTCAAACATTACTTTACAACATTATTACATAACAATGAGGTTGTTTCTCCCTTTGGAGTTAACCTTGGATTTACAAGATTTTCACATGCATCCATCTTTAATTTCTCCTTATTTAATCCATGGTCAATTTATTGCACACTAGATGAAAATATATGTAGCTCATGAAAGATCAAATGACATATACATATAAAATACATCATAAATAATCACACAAAAATACATTATATAGTCCAATTGCATCCACACTACATCACAAGAAATTCACATAATCACAAGAATACATTTCTTAATTTCAATCAAGTTATTTCAGGAACACATAAATATATCAAATAACCTAATTCATTAACCATGATCATCTCACATAAATATTTCTTGCATCAACATAAAATTAAAGAATAATATTATTAATTAAATAATTCATCAAATACCATAACATCAAGACCTAATAATCAAAGCATGGGAATAAGTCCTAAATCATCATCCACATAATCATAGGTCATCACATAGTATCAAAAATATAAAATTCCTATCCAAATAGTCCAACATAACAAATGTATCATCAAGATAATCATAAGGTGGAAATAGTCTTCTATGAAATGATGGTGCGGGGTGAGGCCTCACAATACAAACCATTGCAACCAAAATTGTTAGAATTTATAATCTTCCCTTGGTTGTATTATTTAAATAAGGATAAACCAAGGTATTCTTTATGTATTTTTGTCCTCTAGTCCAAGTGGGAGGACAAATCATATTTTGTAATTCCTTTAATAAGGAAATTAGTTTATTCCTCCTTAAGAGGACCTTTACACTTGTATCACACACTTATGAATGGTGGCATTCATGGATTTGGGAGTTACATTATAACTCCTCTCTCTCATATCTATTTAAGAGATTCTCCCCTCTCATTTCTTAGTAGGATGAAGTTATTGTAAGTGAGAAACTCTCTCTCTCTCTCTCTCTCTCTCTCTCTCTCTCTCTCTCTCTCTCTCTCTCTCTCTCTCTCTCTCTCACACACACACACACACACACATAGAGTTTAGGCTATGGCCTCATTCATAATGTCACAATGGGTTTTCTTTTCTTTCCCCTTTCAAAATATTTATCTCATTATGTTGATCTTGGAGCATCTTGATGGTTTTGATAGATCTTGAAGCTATTTCTCTTTCATTGTGTTAATGGTAAAATATTTACTTTTTCTTCACTCACTTGGATTCTTTCCTTTAAAGTTATTTTCATTTTTTTGAATATTTCTAACATGGTATCAGTGCTAGCTAAATCCTTATTTTGAGTGTTGTATGAAGGTTCCATTTGAAGGATATCTCATTTGGGAAGAATAAAGTCTTTTTGTTGAGATTAACTTTTTGTTGCAGGGTTTTTGATGCAGCAGTGGCAAGCGGAAGCCTTCAAGCAGTGAGCAATTGGTAAGTTTTCAATCCCTCAACACCCAAGGTGAAAGGGTCAAGTGCTAAATACATATCATAGGTTTAATAAGGGACTTAAAAAGGTTATCAAAACCCTACTATGCAAGGTAACCTAATCACTAAGCTTACCAAAGTCCTAAGCACCCAAGAACAAAAGTTCATCAAGAGATCTCTTCAACAAAATGAGTAATCAAACCCCATGAAATGGATACTAAGACCAAGGGTGGCCCATAATCACTACTCTAGCCTATTTAGGTCCTATTCTAATAGTTCCAATGGTTCTTTCACCCATGGGAAACTCATAATACCAAGTTGCCTCACAAATCCAACATTGGGCTTGTAGCCTTTACATAATGGTATTTTGATTCTAGATCAAAATACTTCCAAATAAAGCATGAATTAGGTTAAGGATCCAGACACCCTTTTGGGACTTATAAAGGATCTAGACACCCTTTTGGGACTTATAAAACATACTCAGACACCAGGACTTGAAACCAAACGGAGGTCACTGATTTATCCAATTTTTGAAAGGGCTAATGGGCCTAATTAGGTCTAGTTTGCAATACAAGTGCTTCTTCCTCCAAGAAAATGCCAAGATCAATGATGGGATCCTTTGAGGGCATGTATAAGGGCTCCAAATCCAAAATCTTGGGTCTTGATGAATCTCCAACTGGTTTTTAGCATGACTGTACTAAGTCATTGGTAGGTGCACATATGGGCCTGTACACCTAGGCCTTTGTGGAAAACACACCTCCCTGCAGAACTCCACCTCTAACCTGCATTTTTTGAAAGCACATAAAAAAAGGTTGAATTCCACCAAGGGGCATCAGATTCCCATGGTTGAATTGGGTCAAAAGATCAAACCCTATCGGAAACCTGCTGAAAACCCTCAATCCAAGCAAGCAAACAAAAACTCTGATAACTCCTGATCTAGGATGAGTTAGATCATGAAACCTATTTCATTTGAAAGTGGATTCAATACAAAAACTTTTGAACTCAAAATTTCATGCACACTAGTCTGCACTCGTCCGTACTAGGGCACCGTTCTCAAGGATTACAGAGAAATGGTTGATATTTTATTGATAAATTGTCAAATTACATCTTCATAGCCTAGCACCCACCTGTAAGGACTTATGTAGGCACTCCTAATGGTTACA
This sequence comes from Chamaecyparis obtusa, assembly GCA_027943335.1. Taxonomy (NCBI): domain Eukaryota; kingdom Viridiplantae; phylum Streptophyta; class Pinopsida; order Cupressales; family Cupressaceae; genus Chamaecyparis; species Chamaecyparis obtusa. The sequence goes on from BSBK01001437.1 coordinate 108,499, forward strand.
TAAATTTTTTGAACCAACTAGCCATTTGGGAGTTGTGTTTAGTATGTTTGACAACTTTTAAGAAAGTTGTTCGAAAGTTGCATGACAACTTTTAGAGCAACTTTTGCCTAATTTGCAAAATTGCAAATCTAATGACCAAACTTGGTACTAGCATTAAGCTAATGATCCAACATGGATCTAAAACCTTAAAAACATGAAAAATCCTAAGATCCTATGATTTTTAGGCCCATTGACCATTTTGACCATAGTTAGCTAGGGGCTTATAATTGTGCCAACCCTGGGACTAGGCCTTACAACTTGGTCTAGGTGCCTAACTAACAACTTCTAGAATAAGTAGAGAGTTTAGGACTATTAGGTGCATTTTTTGATGAGTTTAGATTAGGTGCTCTTGCACCATACTCCCCTTGATTTTTAGAACTCAAGTCCCTACCTGAGGGTAACAAATCCACTGAAGTCCCATGTTGTTTGATTTGGTCTTCGGTTAGCCAAGTAGCATCTATGTTGGGGAGGCCCTTCCATTTAACTAAGTACTACATGTACTACTTAGTTCTAGTTTGCTTTAATAGATTGGTGTCTAAAATTTCTTCTATCTCCACTGGTATACTTTGGGGAAGATCACTAACATAGTCTTCATTGTTGATGTTTGTTTCCTCACCTTGTTCATTCATTGCATCTACTGTGGCTTTGTAGATGGTAAGGTCCGCAACATTAAATATTGGGGAGATTTGCAAAGTTGGAGGAAGGGAGATTTCATAGGTGTTCTCACCTATTTTGTTTAGTATGTTTTAGGGACCTACTTTCTTCATTTGTAGTTTGGAGTATCTACCCTTAGTTAGTCTCTCTTTCCTTAGAAATTCCCAAACCCTATCTCCCACTTTGAAGTGGACCTCTCTTCTTCTTTTATCAACACTTTCTTTATACTTCAAACTTGACCTTTGTAATCCTTCCTTTACTTGTTGTTGTAGCTTTGTGATGAGCTTTGCCAGTTCTTGGCCTTGAGCACTGATTTTGAAATCAGAGGGGAGTTCCATCAGATCCAATGGTCCCTTGGGGTGCAAACCATATACTGCTTGGAATTGAGTTTTACCGGTTGACCTATTTATAGATTCATTGAAGGAAAACTCTGCTTGGGGTAGGATTGTATCCCAACTTTGTGAGTTTTGCTTGGTTAGGCATCTTAGGAGATTGCCTAGGGACCTGTTTACTACCTTAGTCTGCCCATCTATTTTTGGGTGATAGGTAGAGCTATAGGTGAGGTTTGTACCCAACTTCTTGAAGAGTTTCCTCCAAAAGTGTCCTTGGAACTTTACATCCCTATCTGATACAATTGTCTAAGGTAAGCCATGAATTCTAAATACTTCTTTGAAGAGTAGCTTGGCTATGTGAGATGCATCATTTATGCTTTTGCATGGTACAAAATGAACCATTTTGTTGAACCTGTCCACTATGACAAAAACACTATCAAATCCTTGCTTGGTTTTAGGTAGTCCCATTACAAAATCCATTGATATGGACTCCCAAGGTCTTGAAGGGATTGGTAAGGGTTGGTAGAGCCCTTGATTTGTTGTCATTCCTTTAGCTTGCTGGTAGATTGTGCAAGTTTCTATAAACTTTTTTACATCATTGTTCAACTTAGGCCAAAAGTAACTCCTCTTCACCATGTCTATTGTCTTATCAATGCCAAAGTGACCTTCTAGGCCACCACAATGCTTCTCCCTTATTATTTTTGTCCTCATTGAACACTTTGGTATACATAGTTGTGCTCCCTTGAATAAAAGTCCATTCTGAATCAGATATTTAGAAAAGTTAGTGTGATATTTTCCCTCCATTTTTGTGCAAATCTGATATACCTCTGCAAAATTAGGGTCATCCAGGTACAAGTGTTTAAGGGACTCAATTCCCAAACTTTGTAATTGAACTTCTTCAATTAGACCAATCCTCCTGCTAAGGGCATCAACAACTTTGTTTGCTACACCTTTTTTGTGCTTAATGTTGAATGTCTAGGCCTGTAGCTACTCTACCCATTTCAGATGTCTGATAGAGAGTTTCTCCTGAGAATTTAAGAAACCTAATGCATGGTTGTTAGTGTATACTACAAACTCTTTTGGGATCAAATAGTGCCTCCATTTCTTGAGGGCTTGGACCATGGCATAGAGCTCTAGGTCATATGTAGAGTACTTTCTTTTAGCCTCATTCAATGTCTCTGAGAAGAAAGCAATTGCCTTGCCTTCTTGTCTTAGGACTGCTCCTATAGCCAAATTGCTTGCATCTATCTCCACAGTGAAGACTTTGTTGAAATCAGGGAGGACCAGGATAGGGTATTGGGAGACTCTATTCTTCAAGTATTGGAATGCATCATTGGCTTCCTTTGTCCATGCAAACTTAGTCTGCTTTCCACCTTTGATTGTTTCAAGCATTGGTGCACACACATGACTAAATTTTTTGATGAACTTCCTATAGAATGTTGCAAGCCCATGGAAGCTCCTTACATCACCTTGATTCTTTGGTGGAGGCCAATTAATGATTTCTTCTACCTTCTCAGGGTCCATCTTGAAGGTACCTTTTGATTACCAAGTTGATTACCAACTTGTGTTGATGGAGTCTTCTTAATACCTACTCCACATGATCAAGATGGTCTTCCTTGCTATGAATGAATATTAGTATGTCATCAAGGTAAACCAACAAAAAATTTGCCAATAAAATCTATGAATATCTCATTCATAAGCCTCATAAAAGTGCTAGGGGAATTGCTTAAGCCAAAGGGCATTACTAACCATTCAAACAAACCTTTAGTAGTCTTGAATGCTATTTTCAATTCATCTCCTAGTTTGATTCTGATTTGATGGTAACTAGACTTTAAGTCTATCTTGGTGAAGTAGCAAGCGCCTCCTAGTTGATCCAATAGGTCCTCAATCCTTGGCATGGGGAATCTATACCTTATGGTAATTTTGTTTAGGGCCCTGCTATCAATGCATAACCTCCATTTTCCATCCTTTTTAGGGGCCAAGACTTAAGGTACTACACAAGGACTGAGACTCTTTTGAATGAGCCCTCTTTCCAACAATTTAGTGACCTATTTTGCAATCTCTGTATGCTGCAATGGTGTCATTTTGTATGGTGCCTTATTAGGTAGGGATGAGCCTGGTATGAGGTCTATTTAATGACTGATGTCCCTAATAAGAGGGAGGCTAGTGGGCACCTCACTAACAGTGACATCTTTATACTTTTGCAGTAGTTTTATGGCTTCATTTGGTATGGGCTCTTTTTTATCATACCTGATGTTATCTTTGGGCTTTGAGATTAAGACAAATGGCTCAATATTAGATTCTTTCAAGGTTTTTAACATCTCTTTTTCCCCCATGATAATCACAGTGGATTCTTTTTCAGATTTATTATCCAGTAGGGGCTTCATAGTGAAGGTCTTCCCATCTTTAGTGATGGAGTAGGTGTTCTTCCTACAATGGTGTAAGGCATCAACATCAAATTGCCAGGGCCTACCTAGAAGGATGTGTGAGGCATCCATCTCAACCACATCATAAATAACTTTGTCCCTAAAATCTATAATTGAGAACTCTATCCATGCTTGTTCTGTTACTAGAGTTTTTTGGCATTTGGTTAACCATGAAATATGATAGGGGCAAGGGTGTGTCTTCTTAGGGAGGTTTAACTTCTAAACCATTTCACAAGATACAAGATTTTCAATTGAACCATAATCTATAAGAAGATTGCATACCTTTCCATGACATTTGATCTTTGTCCTGAAGAGATTCTTCCTTTGTGGAGGTTCTTGGGTTTGTGGTACTTGAAGGAAGACCTACCTCATCATCAAACATACCCCTTCTTCTAGTTCCAAGTCTCTAGCATCAGCATTGTCTTCTTGCTTATCTTCTTGGACAAGTTGTGCTCTCCTCTCACCTTGGTTATTGTTGTTCCTCTTCTCAGGGCATCTTCTTACATGGTGTCCCATTTGGTTGCAATAGAAACATTTCAATGGTCCATTACCTCTTCCTAAATTTTTCCTTCCTCTATTGAAAGGCCTTCTTCCTTTATAGTTTCCTCTTGAATTAGAGTCACTATTTTCTTTGTCTCCTTGGTTAGGGGTCTTGCTGTTGCTGCCACTACTTTGCCCCTTGTTCCATGAGTTGCCTTTTCCTCTAAAGTTCTTCCCACTATCATTACTCTTCCCTTTGCCAAATTCTTGTTTTCTTTTCCATTTTTCCTCTACCTTGAGTGCCATTTGATAGCACTTATTGACTGTGGTAGGGAAGTGTAGGCTTAGTTCCTCTTGAATGGATACCTTCAAGCCATTCATGTACCTTGCTATTTTTTCTTCCTCATCTTCTACCATATTGGTCTTCATACATAGTTTTAGGAACTCTTTAGTGTAAGAGCCTACATCCATGTCCTTTTGTTTTAAACTTTGCTTCCTCCTATGGAGTTGTACCCCATAGTCCTCAGGTACATATGTCTCTTTGATCAATGCTATCATCCTATTCCATGAATTGATCATGTTCTTCCCATTCTTCACCCTCTCTGTTTGGATGAAGTTCCACCAAGTTAGGGCTGCTTCTTTTAACTTGGATCTTGCCACCTTTACCCTCTACTTTTTAGGGATTTCCTCACATTTAAAGAATGTTGTCAAAGCCTCTATCCAATCCAAGGATAGATCAGCATTCATCTTGCCATTGAAGACCAACAAATCTATCTTCTCCTCCATGGATCTCCTCCCCATGGATTTTAAGGCATTTATGAAAGGCCTTTGGTCTACAGGGATATGTTGATTAGTGTCATCCTCCTCTTCTTCACTCCCTTCTTCATTTTCAAACCCATCTTCTTTGTCCTTGTCATTAAGCTTCTTCTCAAGTTCTTGAAGCCTCTTGGTTAAGGCTTTATTTGTAGCCTTTTGCTCTCTCACCATCTTTGCTAACTCACTATTTTTTACCCTTGCAAGGATCTCCTCATTCTTAAGATCATACATAGCTTTGATACCACTTGATGTAGCAGTGGCAAGTGGAAGCCTTCAAACAGTGAGCAATTGGTAAGTTTTCAATCCCTCAACACCCAAGGTGAAAGGGTCAAGTGCTAAATACCTATCATAGGTATAATAAAGGGACTTAGAGAAGGTTATCACAACCCTACTATGCAAGGTAACCTAATCACTAGGCTTACCAAAGTCCTAAGCACCCAAGAACAAAAGTTCATCAAGAGATCTCTTCAACAAAATGAGTAATCAAACCCCATGAAATGGATACTAAGACCAAGGGTGGCTCACAATCACTGCTCTATATTTTTTAGGTCCTATTCTAATAGTTCCAATGGTTCTTTCACCCATGGGCAACTCATAATACCAAGTTGCCTCACAAATCCAACTTTGGGCTTGTAGCCTTTGCAGAATGGTATTTTGATTCTAGATCAAAATCCTTCCAAACAAAGCATGAATTAGGTTGAGGATCCAGACACCCTTTTGGGACTTATAAAACATACTCAGATACCAAGAGTTGAAACCAAACGGAGGTCACTAATTTATCCAATTATGGAAAGGGCTAATGGGCCTAATTAGGTCTAGTTTGCACTACAAGTGCTTCTTCCTCCAAGCCAATGCCAAGATCAATGATGGGATCCTTTGAGGGCATGTATAAGGGCTCCAAATCTAGAATCTTGGGTCTTGATGAATCCCCAACTAGTTTTTAGCATGACTGTACTAAGTCACTGGTAGGTGCACATATGGGCCTGTACACCTAGGGCTTTGTGGAAAACACACCTCCTTGTAGAATTCCACCTCTAACTTGCATTTTCTGAAAGAACATAAACAAAGTTTGAATTCCACCAAGGGGCATCAGATTCCCATTGGGTCAAAAGATCAAACCCTATCAGAAACCTATTGGAAACCCTCAATCCGGGCAAGCAAACAAAAACTCTGATAACTTCTGATCTAGGATGAGTTAGATCATGAAACCTATTGCATTTGAAAGTGGATTCGATACAAAAACTTCTGAACTCAAAAGTTCATGCACACCAGTCTATACCCATCCATACTAGGGCACTATTCTTGAGGATTGCAGAGAAATGGTTCATATTTTATTGATAAATTGTCAAATTACATCTTCATAGCCTACCACCTACTTGTAAGGGCTTATGTAGGCACTCCCAATGGTTACATAACTTTTTTGAACCAACTAGCCATTTGGGAGTTGTGTTTAGTATGTTTGACAACTTTTAAGAAAGTTGTTTGAAAGTTGCATGACAACTTTTAGAGCAACTTTTGCCTAATTTGCAAAATTGCAAATCTAATGACCAAACTAGGTCCTAGCATTAAGCTAATGATCCAACATGGATCTAAAACCTTTAAAACATGAAAAATCCTAAGATCCTATGATTTTTAGGCCCATTGACCATTTTGACCATAGTTAGCTAGGGGCTTATAATTGTGCCAACCCTGGGACTAGGCCTTACAACTTGGTCTAGGTGCCTGACTAACAACTTCTAGACTAAGTAGAGAGTTTAGGAATCTTAGGTGCATTGTTTGATGAGTTTAGAGTAGGTGCTCCTACACCAGTTTCCATTATTTATAAATCTAACATTTTATTTGTTAGGAATAACAGTCCACAATACAACTAAGAGGGGGGGTGAATTAGTTGTATAACATAATATTAAACTTTAAACTTTAAGCTCCACAATATCAGATCTAATGAACACAATGAATGCCAACACAATAAAACAATATTTTGGTTTAAGGGAAACCCTATTAAAGGTAAAAACCCCAATGGGAATTAGCACCCACAAATGATGTACTAAGAGTATAGTTATCCTTGTTAGAAGATATAGCCCTATTAGGAGCTTATTGAAACATTACAGTACATAGTCCTTGTTAGAGGATAGACCTTGTTAGGAGTCAAGAACAAAAGAGAGGGCTCACTACCCAAAGAAGGTTAAATCCACCTTCAAAACTCACTAGTTTGCAACAGGTGTATATAAATAAATACACAATCTTTTGAACTGTTTGCCAACAACTGTCTTTTCTTGATCATTTCCAATGAAGTCCACCAGTAAAACTCTACTCTACATACAATAGACATAAGCTTGCAACTTTTCCAACTTCTTTATATCACATATATTCCATCCTTATCTTTTCCAAAGAGAAGACTCTACATATATATCTTATTACAATTTACCATGATTAGGTCGGCCCATGAGGCTTTCCTAATTACAAACAATTACATAAACCCTTTCTAAGATACACAGGGTATCTAGGACAAGTCTACAATGATTTCATTACAACAATTAAGGACCGACATCCTTAATTTTTGTTTGCTAAACAAAACACACGCTTCATTTCCCAAGTTGGCTTCATAGTAAGCCATCACCAGAACACATGCCATAGATGATGTCACCAATCATTCCATACCTTGTGCTGACCAATGAGCATCCTTCAGTACCATTTTTATCATCCTTCAAGCTCGCATACCTTGAATCCAAATCCTCTAAAAGATATACCAAAAACCCAGAGACTAACTCTGTCAATTCTCACTATCACAGTCCAGTGACCAGTCTTCATTAAAACATTTGTATCTCTCTCAATATGAAACATCTAATGATGTGATCTTAGATATAAGATCAGAACATCCAACTGAACTCTTATCTGACTTCATAGCATTTGAAACATCTGTACAATGTTCATACACTATGATTACCAGTCTGGTTCCTTCATAGAAACATATGTTGACATCAGTGACAAAACACAAATGACAACAGTATGAGTTCCCATTCAGTAACGTAGTGATTAAACATATTAAATGTCTTAATCACCTCCCATGCATTAGCAATATCCAACATTATTAGACTAGTTCTTGATGGTTTACTTCCATATCTAAGTTTTATTATCTTCATTTCAAGTTTTTTTAGATCTATTTATACCCTCTTTGGTTGGCTTGCCGCTAAAGAGATTATTTTGATCTCCCTAACCTTCTTTGCATGATATTTTAATCAGATTTGTTTAAACTCTATTCATTTTTTCTTGCAAGTTTCATTATACTGGTTTTCTAACATTTGTTTATAATATAGGATTCACAAATCTATATTTTTTTTGCAATTTGCAACTCTTCATATCTCTGTACTACTCTCTGTTTAACAACTAATCTCTATTGTAGGATTAAAAAAACTATATTTCTGTTCTTTCTAATCTCTGTGCTTGCAAGAGATATTTAATTTGTGGTAGGCATTTATCTACTATTTCATCTCTATTTTTTAATTTTTTTTTGTCTTCTAACTACAGGCGTATTCTGGTTTTTTATCTTAGTATTTTCCCCTATTAATTTTCTCACTAATTTTACCTTGTTTTAGCCTTTGCCTACACATCCTTTTGTCTGACTTCCATAGTTTTTTTTTATTATCCTCAACCTTTTGTCTAAATCTAACTATTATTTATTAATAATTAAGAACTATTGTTTATTAATAACCTGTTGTTTAAATCTATTATTTATTACTATTATCATTTATCTTATTGTTTAATATTTCTAACATTTTCTCAGCCCTCCCTTCTCCCTCACGCAACCCTTAACTCAACCCATGCAACAACATATTTGTTTTGAATCCATTTCTTTCTTAACATGCAGCAGTTCGCCCCTTCCTTTCTCCTTCACACCTAGTCTATATATCTCCATCTCACCTTCTACGCAACCAATTTGTTTATTTTCTCTTCCAATATCTACGCAATTGTAATGTATAAGTATTTCTTAATTATTGATCATGCAATAGTTTCCTTTTGATTCATTTTCCCTCATTAATAAATTGTAATTATAAGAATGATGCTTTCTGATCTACTAAAAACTAGAATTGTCCAGGCATATTCTATTTTCTGAATTGATTCATGCATTATATTGATAGATTTACATTATTATGGTGCATACTAGCCTTTTATTGATATTTTTTGAGTCAATAATTCACTATTGTCTATGAAATAGAACGTATTTATCAAAATGTATTTATTTAATTGTTTCCTTTTGATTCATTTATTATTATGCTGGTAATAATTTGTAAAGTTATCATCATGGTACTTTGATTTTCTTAAAGGCTGAAACTAGTTTTGTTCTGAATGGTGAGGACATACTTTCATACCGAATAACATTTTCTGAATCACATTGTATTGAGATTTGGGAGTCAACATTTTATTATCATATATGAATTAATATAAGCACTATAATGTCCTGACTCCTGCATACACCATGATTTGACATGCACACTCATTTATGTGAAATCAGTGGAAGTTGTTTCTTTATTTCTATAGTTCCAAGAATTTAGAATATGTTATCCCTTTGTCTATCATCCCTTTGCGTTATGCAACCTTTCAGCATATGAGTTATGTAGCATTCCATGCATGTGCATACATTGGTAACATCTTTTCATTGGTTGCATACGTTTTGTGTAGTAGTCCATGTGTGTGATGGCCTATTTGAAACTTATTATGGTTATTACTGATATATTCTCAGTTCTTCTTTCAATGACCTTTGGCATATTGTAGGTTGTATTCTACAATTTGATTCATTTATTATTGTCCTTCTTCACATAGAATTATTTTAAAGATTGGTTTAGTTTTAGTTCAAGTTTTAGTTTGAACGGTTTTTCACACATTGTTTAGTTAATTTTTTAATAAAAAAATAGTTTTCATACATTGTTTAGTTTTTTTTTTTAAAGTGTGCCTTGTCTCTGTTGGATGTTTATATTGTTTGTTTTCATTTCATGATTTCCAAAGTTCATTTTCTCAGTATAAAATAATAAGGGTTTCTCAGCCAAGTACACAACAAGTATGAGGAGTAGACTAATAACTAAATATACAAAGTTTCTGGTGTAGTTCAATTTAGACAATTTTCAATTGGAGTTTTGTGTTTCTAGTTTTATTCTTAAAGGTATTTTATACTCATTAAATCTGGTGTATTTCCAAATTCTAAGTCCTGATAACTCTGCACATTTTGCGAGTGACTGATTCCCCCTCATAGTTTGAATTTGTGATTATGACTAATTTCCTATTGATTTTCTTGTTTAAATTTGTTGATTTCCCCATCATTCAGTCAATGCCCATTCACATCAATTTGTATCACCCCTAAAAATAAATAAGAAAAAATGCCCATGTTTGATTTGCTTTCTCTACAAACTATCCACCAAACCCCATTTCTAGTTCTACCTAGTTCTGTCACTGCCAGATCATTCCTACCAATTGTGGCTATCCAACAACATTAACCGTAAAGTATAAGGAAGTTTGAAATTATTATCTCCATGGTAACATATGTGCTTTATGTGTTTTATAAACTTTGTTAATTTTTGTGTTTTATAATATATGCATTTGTTACCATATGCATTTCTATTTTTTGTTTATATCTAACATCATCTCTTTTAAAAAATCAGGACATCTAATATTTTCTTTAAATTACATTCCTTTCTTTAAAAAAAATCAAATTTTTTATATCAAACTAATTTTTTTTCAAATTTCTAATATTAAAGGGGTTTGTTTTAATATATATATATATATATTTCAAACTCATTTATAAAGGGGGTATTTTTTTTGTATTCTATTTTCTTTATAATTATGTTTACTTTAATTCTAAAATTTAAATTAAATAATTCTAATTATGACATGGAATTATTATTATTATTCATACCGATTATATTCATCAAACAAGTGGGTAATTAATTTCAATTGAACAAGGGGGTATTTTCTTGCAACTATGTCAACCTTTTTTTCATGAAATATGGTAAATGATATAACTCTTTTTTTAAGGACCAATAAGATATGTGCCATATGATTGATCTAATGCACTTTAATTCATTGCATTGCTAAATTTTAATTTGTTCAAGTATTGTGAGTTATCTAACACCATTTCCTTCTTGTGGATGATTATTGATCTCATTATCGAGCATTAATTGCTATCAAAATTTTTATATGATCTATTGTTATGCACTAAGTTGCATTTTTTATAAGTTTCATCTTGTTCCATTGATTTACTTTGTAAGTGGCACTGGGATGCACTTACTTTAGTTGATGTTTATCAACTTGTTCCATTTGTAAGTTGCACTAGGATGCGCTTACTCAGTTGATATTTATCAACTTGTTCCATTTGTAAGTGGCACTATGATGCACTTACTTCGGTTGATGTTTATCAACTTGTTCCATTTGTAAGTTGCACTAGGACGCACTTACTTAGTTGATGTTTATCAAATTATTCTATTTGTAAGTTGTACTAGGATGCACTTACTCAGTTGATGTTTATCAACTTGTTCCATTTGTAAGTTGCACTGGGATGCGCTTACTCAGTTGATTTTTATCAACTTGTTCCATTTGTAAGTTGCACTAGGATGCACTTACTCAGTTGATGTTTATCAACTTGCTCCATTTTTAAGTTGCACTGGGATGCACTTACTCAGTTGATGTTTATCAACTTGTTCCATTAGTTATTTTTTCCTCATGGTGAGGATGGTGCTCTTGAAATATTTCCTAAATTTTTTTGGATATCTCTTATATTTGGAAGGCAATATGTTTTTCACACTCATAATCCTTAGTTCAAATTATTATTTAGCATATGTCAATATTTGTTGCATTTATGTTGGTTTAATTTTTTTAATGGTTCCTTAATTCTAGTTCATGTTTGTAGACATGCTTTCTTAAGTTGATTTGATGTTTGAGTCTCATGTTTATCTTTGTCTCTCTCATATTTCTATGCAAATTCTACTATTGTGATAATGTACTGCATTCTTCATTGCTTAGATCATGGGTCATGTAGGTGATGGAGTCATGACCCATTCACTTGTAGTGAGATGACTCATTAGTGGACTGTCTATATCTATGTGATTGATGCAATGTTGATGCAGGTCTCATTAGTTGGCCTTGTTTGTGGTCATTTATGCATTAGTATGTTTATTTTATGAGAGCATTGATAATGTTTATTATAACTCACTTTGATCATATGGTTTATCTTGATATCATGTTAAGCTTCATTGCACATCTTTATGATTGCTCATGACTAATCCCATTCTTAATTTTTCAAAGATTCTCTAAAGTTGAATTATTTTATGCTACATATTATGAGTTTCTTTTCAAAGGTGTACTGATTTGTATCAAGGGTAGATCCCAACTATGGGAAATCTACTTGTGGTTTTTCTATGTTCTATGTTTCAGGTGATCCATCAAGGAAAATTCAAGACATAAATTCATTTACACAAATCCTATGAATCACAAGACTACTTGAAGATGTGGTTATACTTCCACTTGAACACATTTAAAGGACCCATCCACTTCTCTTGGATCTAAAAAAGATACATGTACAACATACAAACAACTACTTGTACACTTGAAGACAATACATTTTTTCTTATATTGAAGATCAATTTGCAGATTACTATAAATTCTAGGTTTAATACCCCTTGTTGTAAAATCCCTGAGTAAAGATTAAAGGGGGGTGTTAGAATTTATAATCTTTCCTTGGTTTTATTATTTAAATAAAGATAAACCAAGGTATCCTTTATGTATTTTTGTCCTCTGGTCCAAGTGGGAGGACAAATCATATTTTGTAATTCTTTTAATAAGGAAATTAGTTTATTCCTCCTTAAGAGGACCTTGACACTTGTATCACACACTTATGAATGGTGCCATTCATAGACTTGGGAGTTGCATTCTAACTCCTCTCTCTCATCTCTATTTAAGAGATTCTCCCCTCTCATTTCTTAGTAGGATGAAGTTATTGTAAGTGAGAAACTCTCCCTCTCTCTCTCTCTCACTCGTAGTTTAGGCTATGGCCTCATTCATAATGTCACAAGGGGTTTTCTTTACTTTCCCCTTTCAAAATATTTGTGTAATTATGTTGATCTTGGAGCTTCTTGATGGTTTCGATAGATCTTGAAGCTATTTCTCTTTCATTGTGTTAATGGTAAAATATTTCCTTTTGCTTCACACACTTGGATTCTTTCCTTTAAAGTTATTTTCATTTTTTTGAATATTTCTAACAAAAACCCACAAGCCAGGTGAGTTACATGTATGTTAGTTTATTTCATCCTCACCCTACATTCCTTTCTTACTAACTTTATCCCCTCCCCTCCTATTTCCTCTAATTAATATTTTCTAGCAATCCCATGGGAGTTCTATCTCCCTAATAATCCCCCCCCCCTTTTTACCAATCCCACAAGAACATGTTCCTGCAGAACTACTTAACCTTTTCCCTCTTTCTCTTGTGACAAAGCATTCTCATTGATCCTTCTTCCATGATAATGCATTCTTTTATTACTCATTTTTGTTCCCATTGGTACAGGATTACTTTTCTACAACCCCTAATCAACTACCCAAACTCTCTTTTCTTACTAATTTTGAGCTTTCATGAGAAGGCTTTCCCACTAGACCCATGGTCATTCCTACAAGACACAACTATGGTAATGCGAGTTTCTACCCTATAAAACATAATAAATGGAACAAATAAAAGACCAAGCTAATGTTTTTCAAGGCATACTTCTCAATCCTCTTGTCGATTTCAGTGCACCTACCTCACAACGTCTGTCCAATGCCTTTCTGGTCTGAGTTTCACCATGTCCTCTTTCATGCTAGAAGGCTTTCAAATAGAGTAAAGAAGTGCTAATCTCTCCATATTTATAACTCTTAGGGTGCAAATAAATAGTAAAGTTACCAAATTTTATTATATGGGACCCTCTCGGGCCCTCATTCTCACCCCCCTGACCCATATGAGATTGCTTTCATTCATTTTATTCCTTGGCTCTCTTTTTTGAGTCTCATCTTCACCACTAGACTCCATTTTATGGATTCTTCCTTCTGTAGACACTTAAAAATGGCCTATTGCTCTAAGACAATGATATTACTAACATTCCTCCTAAATTGTTAAATAATCTTTATTATTTAATTAATCATGTCATTCTACCATATTCTAAGATCAAAATAATCATTTCTCCCTAATTCCAATTAATTACTTTAATTATTGAACTTTTAAACAATTAATTCATCATCTATTCATCTATAATATAATTAAATAAATAACCTTATTTAATTATACCCTATCTTATAATTATTAATTAAATAACCAAATGTAATTAATGTCCCCCTCCTAATTATTGTCTTTCTGTAGTAATTCAGTTAAATTCTATCCCATGATTAAATAAATGATATTTATTTAATTAAACTAATTATTCCCCTCTCGTGATTAAATAAATTATATTTATTTAATTATAACTAACAATCCCTCTCATAAATAAATAAGTAATTATTTATCTATAAAATATCTCCACATGTGCAAATAACTTTGAGTTAGCTTTTCAATCAGAGATCTTAACTCCACAATTCCCTCTCCTAACTATTCAATCCACATTGTTAATTCCTCCCCCAACAATCAGTTAAGTCTTCCATTAATTTAGTCTTCCTAATCTATGCAACCAGTTAACTTACCAGTCTATTATGTTATCTCACCAGTCCATTCAAGTCATCTCTCCAATCTATTTGTTGACAGATCAATCAATTTTGTTAAGCTAAGCAATCAACTTAGTTCAAATCTCATTCACTCTAAGTTCAACTCCTCAATCACAATCAATCAACCCTTCAAACATGGATTCTTGGTTGTGTTGATCCCTAAAGTTTTGTTGTCTATTAGTTTTTTACACTTAGTCATTTTCTAGGCAATGTTGGTTAGTCACCACTGCAACTGAGTCATCATATATAGGTCGAGTCATGTGTATTGTGCATTTACTAAGTAGAAGTCACTGCCAAGTAAAATAGTGGTCACCGAGTACTTCAGTATTAGCCAAGTCAGCTTTTTCCAAGTTATGTAAAGATGACAGTGCCGAGCACCAGGGTATAAAGAATAGTGAATGTCAAGTGCCAGAGATATCAAATGTTGAGCAAGAAAGAATTGACATATGTGTTTGTTATGGCACAAACACTTAGGCAAACCATTTTGGCCAACATTCATATTTCATTTATTGTTTGTTGAGGAAATCATGGAGGTGATTATGCTCTTGTATTGTAATCATTAATCCCTATGTAACACATTGAACCAATCAGAATTAGTGAAAGGTTAAGTGGAAAAAGGAGATAATCTAGATCATAGATCTTAAATCTTGGAGAAAGTTAATTATCTATATAAGATGTGATCTGAACCCTAAAGATATTATCATGAAGAGTATAGTATGAATGTGATCTCATACTTTAAGAACAAAGAAGTATTTTGATGATCATAAATAGATTTTAGTGACTAAGCAAAAAAGAGAAAAGTAGTGAAGGACATAACATATACATATTTGATAAAAGAGATCAAATATATAGTGTAAGGAGAAGATCTGTAATGAACATTGTAGTGAAAACCAAAGGATCATGTACTGACATTTTAACAGGTGTATTAGGGTAAATCTCTTAACATAGTGGTTTTGACAGACCTTAGTAAATCTCTTAACTGAGTGCTTACTTAGTTGTAAGTTTTTAAATCCTTTTGCAAGGTAGATTGTATAAGTCTCAAAGCTCTTAACAAGGCAGACCCCTCACATGGTAGACCATATTTTGTGATCAAACTTGTAGCCCTAACTGGGAAACTTTATACTACAGTAGTGAAGATTTGTGGATGTCATCCCACCCTAGTTTTACCTTTCAAGGATTTCTGGCTAACCAAAATCATTGTTTTATGTTTATTTTCATGGATGATAGTTAGATTATTAGATCTATTACATTGTTGAAGTTTTATGCTTATGCTATGCAAGTCATTTTATGTCAAAATGTATAAATTTGTGATATCTAATTCACCCCCCTCTTAGTATCACACTTTCCCAATAAATTTACAACAATTGGTATCAGAGATTAGTCTCCTAAAGAAGTCTAACCACTTGTGAGATAAATATCTTGAGATGGAGGTTTATAAGTTGGGAAAAATCATAGAGAATCATTAGATTGACATTCAACTTGCATTACAATAGCTTGAGGCAGCCAAAGGTGAACTGAAAAAATCTCTAAGAAGAAGAAGAGAAATAGCTATTCAACAAAATGAAACACAATATCAAGAAGAGGATAATACTAGACTATTAGATAGTGGAAACTCTGTAGAAAGTGATAAAGCCATAAAATAACTGCCAGAGAAAAACAACATACTGAATGAGGATATCAAAAATCTAGAGAGAACAAGAAATACAATCTATAAGACTCTGGGAAGTTGTAGAAAAGAAAAAGAAAGCTGAAGAAGATAAGACAATGGTTGAAGAAGATAAAAGACAAATATCAATGAGACTTGATGAGAGCACAAGTGACATGCAAAGACTGACAAACAATCAACTAGACATGTTAAGTCAACTACTATTGGTTAATCAAGAATTGGGTAGGAAAGATGTGCAAATCACCAATCTGAGATTAGAAAACAATCAACTAAGGAATAAACTAAGATCTGAAAAGGAGATCAATGAAATGATGAAAAATCCTAATGAAGCTGTAAGATACTTTTAAGAGCTATTAAGGTCACCTAGAAGATCTAGTGATACATCTAGACTTGGACATGATGAGCACTTATCATCCACTAAGGAAGGAGAATCATTAAAGAGTGGAGAGAAAAGAAATGCAAAACCAAAGAACAACAAGCCCACATGCCATCACTATGGAAAGATAGGACATACAACCAACATCTGTAGAAGAAAACATGGTAAGTCTGAATCCTAAACCAAAATTCAATGGACATTGTTTTAATTGTAAGAAACATGGACATCATGCACATGAATGGAGGACAAAGGTTAGTAATCCACCTACCTCACCTAAATTTCAAGGACATTGTTTCAACTATCAGAAATATGGACACAAAGCATTTGAGTGTAGATCTGAACCCAAGTTGTCATCCAATCAATAGACTAAGTCACCTAAGAAGGGTAATATATACAATTGGGACTACAACACTTGGTATAGTTGTCATTACTATGGAAAATATGGTCACATTGGAGCAAATTGCTTAAAGACACATTTCAAAGGAAAATCCAAGAGTTGGATGAATGGAAGCATGGTATGCTATAAATGCAATAAGATTGGTCACCTAAAGAAAGATTGTAGAGAACACATACCGAGAAATGATCAAAGAAAGAATGAAGAAACTATTGAGCATATAAAGAAATCAGATGAACAAGAAATGGAAGAAGAAAGAAGAGGCAAGCAATAGTGAAGCCAGTGCACCTGAGGTCACCCAATCCAATGGATCAAGTGATCACACTACTTCAAATTAAGTAAAGAAGGTATATATGGAAATGAATCTTATAATATTTTACTTTACATTAATTCCTAACATTTGATGAGAAAAAGTCCATATCTTCATAGATTAAGATGCATTAGGACATATTTGAGCAAAGAGCTACATTTCATGTTTGATGCTGAGCATCAGTATTCTAGTCTATAGTGACCGAGTCACTAGTGTTTTTCGAGTACTTGTGATAGCCAAGATGTGATGTACACTGAGCTATAATTGAATGGTTGTATCGACTGAGCTTATGTTGATCGAGTTTAACATGAGATTTCTGAGACAACTGTATCTCACCTAGAAAGTGTACGGATCATTAATGAAGCCCTAATTTGACCGTTTGAAGTCTATAAAGTGGAAAGTTTCCATTTATTTCATTTCACTAGAGAATTGAGAACTTTTTCAGAGTCATTCAAGAGCGATTAACCAATACGATTAGTGCTAAGTGTGATTTGTAGAAATCTTCATAGCATGTTGTCATTAATTATCTGAAGAACACTTGTGCAAGGTATTTTACCGAGTAAATCTTTTTAGTATTGTGCAAGTTATGGCATCATCATCATCAGCTACAATGAAGAAATAAGGAAAAGAGGTTTTCAATGTTCAATTAGTGAGGAACGAGGCATGCAAGCCACAAAAGTTCCAGGCCATTCTGGAAAGTGCAATCATGGGAGATTTGATTGGAGCCCCATCATTAATTCCAAAGAAATTCTTAATGATCAATGGTATTCATTCATGTTACATGTGTAAGATTGGAAAAATCAGTAATTATGAACTCAGAGAAGTGTACGATAAACTATGCATCAACGTGGTGTTGAAGCTGGAACACCAAAAGGTTTTTGAGAAAGGGTTGGTTCATGCCCTTGATTTTCCACAAAATTTCAAAGTGGAGTGGATCAAGATTGTACTGAGTAGAGTACATGATATGAAAATATGGCTAGAGGATGGACCAGTCCAAATCACCAAAGATATGATTCACTAGGTAACTAGATACCCTAAGCTCACTAGAAAGAAAACTATGAGATGTCAAAGTAAGGAGGAATTACAAGAAAACACCTAGGCAGTATGGAACAAGTGAGGCATGACTATCTCTACTATCATAGACCCATAATTGAATTTTTAGTAAGGTTGACAACACACAAGTTTTATTAGTTCAGTCGGTTGGATAGTGTCCCAAGCATGGTAGTGGAACAATCTTGGAAGATGATAAAGAAGGATCATACATATGACCTTGCCAAGCTCAAACTGACACAACTTGTAGAGAATCTTACATCTATTCAGAAAGAAAAGAATTATATGTGTAAGTTTGGTTCCCTACTTGTTTATTTATTTTTCTACATTTAGAAAAGTCTTCCTACTGTTGGAGGAGTAGAATGGGATAGGAATAGACCAGTGACAGTTTAGGTTAATGATTTTATTGGCCAAATGGGTGATAATTTTGAAAGCATAATGGAGAACTACTTTGTTGAGTTTAAGAATAAAATGAGGAAAAGAAGTAGAATTCCTATATCATTAGTAGAGAAGTACAATCAGGACATATGTTTTCTAGTAGACACTGACTATACATATGCACAAGCCATAATATTGAGGGTATCATGGCTAATGCCATTACCTTATGAGGTAAAAAATGATGAAACAACAATAGTAATCACAACCCTATTAGCTGAGGAAGTTGACAAGAAGATCACACATTTTGGAACCTATGAGGTAGATAAGGCCAAGATAACCATGGGATTAAAGTATACTACCATGGAGAGAAAAAGGAAGAAGATAGTTAAAAACATTGAGAAGATGATAGGAGGAGAAGAGGTAGATGCACCTCTAGAACTGAAACAAGGATTAGGAGAGGAGAAGTGAGGTGAGTCAAGTGAAAGTGAAGAGGAGGAGAAAGTGGTAGAAAAGAAAGGAAAAAAGGCATCAGTTGCCGAGCCCATAAGGAAGATAATACCAAAACCAAATCCCATCTCCTCACCAGTACTTTGGTTGAGAACTAGGGAAACCTCTATTGTTGTAGCTTCCAAGCCACAAAAGAAATTCCCTACATCAGGGAAAGAAAACCAGTTCAGCCTAAGGTAGTGCCAAGACAAATAGGAAAGAAACCAAGGAGAAATTTCATTTTGGATAAGGATGATGAGGAAATTGATAGTGATGGTGAAATAAAAAAGAAGGTACCATCACAAAACAAAACAATGACAGTGGATGATATATGCCACAACATCAAGAGCACTGCTAGCCTAGCATGATTCAAACAAATAAGATTTGAGAAGATGAGTATTGAGGATAAGGAGAGAGTAGAAAAAGAAATGCTTGAGATGCTCTATATATTTAAGATGACACCAGTAGAATTAGGGAATTTTATTCCTGATGAGTTATATCAAAGGATAGCACAAAAATGGAAATATGCCCTTATGATAGAAAAGAAAATTAGGGAGAGCACTCTTTCTCAAGTCATGCTAGACTTATCCCTTGATTACATTTAGAAGTAGATGGAGCAGTATAGGAATAGATTCTTTCCTAAGCTCCAGACATACTCTATCCTTCAACACAAGGTTGAAGATGTTGTTCAACAAAGCTTAAAAGTGTGGAAGATCATTTTTGTTTTCATAATTGATAAGAGTGCACAACATAGTGCATGCACATCTAAAGAAGTTGAATTAGATAATAAAGAGGATGTAAGTGAATATTAAATTCATAAGGAAGTAGTTTAGATGACTAAAGAGTGTGAGAAGATAGCTGAAATAACCATTGTTGATATCACTGAGGACACTCTAATGAAAACTCATATATTGACCGAGGAAGAAATTCAAGCTGAGGTAGCCAAAGATACGTCTTTTTCAATCAGTAATCCTATGTTATTACAAGTGCTAGAGTATCCACAGATTGAGGATACGTCAACTATTGAGATTCCATCAGTGAGCCCACATATAGTCACAATTGATCCACTAGCCAGCCAAAGTATTACTACTGAGGAACATGACAAGTCGAGAATTACACCTAAGCCCATATCTACCGAGGACATAAGTAAACAGAAAGAAGAAAAGTCTACATTGGTTGTAGTAAGTCCTCATATGGAGGAAAAGGAAAAGGAAAGGAAAGAGACAGAGAAATCCAAGGATATTCAAGAGCCTAAGGAGAAAGAGGTAATAAAATATCTTATACAGATGCCAAGTGGTACAACACTTAGGAAGAAGTCACAGAAAAAGAAGGATAAATCTCCTACTACATAGGTGACACTCGAAGAAGTTATTATGATTCCAAAATGGGGCACAAATAACTTGACCTATGAAAAAATGAAAATTCTACAAGATCTACTGAAGAAGAAGAGAAAATAGGAAGAAATGAGAAGGGAACATCAACAAAAGCAAGTGCTTCATGAAATAAAAGGTATATTTATAGATGCTTTTGATATGACTAATTTTAATGACTCTCACCCTATTCTAGAACAACTTGTTCACATTGTCAAGAAAGTGATTGATGATAACAGTGAGGCAAATAACAAGTTGTTACAGTGGTCAAAAAGGAAATTTGAGACCAAGGTACTAAATAAGGTCTCCGCAGACATTGCAGTGAAACAGGTAGAAATTTATACCTTAATATCAAACTTAGAAGTTGTACAAAATGCACATTCTTTGTACAAGAAATTGTGAAATGTAGAAGAGTTTACAAAGGACAACCAAGATCTAGTAGACAAGCTACAATTAGATATCAAGTCTACAGGTCACTCATTGAGCATGGATGCAAGTTCCAGCTCTATTCATTTTACAAGGCTTCTACATGCTCAAGGAAGATTAGTCGAGTTGGTGGCTAATGATGGTAAGATAAGGGCTAGACTACTCTCCATTCAAACTATGTTACCACCTCATCTGGAGGCTATACAAAGAGAGTTAGTTAAGGAAAATGAATTAGTTCAGAAAGATCCCCATCTTTCTATTGTCGAGAGCCTAGTTGAGCTAGCTACCGAGCTAGAAATAAAGTCTGAGGTTTTGAAGTCTTTAACGTTTAGTTGGGACAACACATTAAGTATGGTCATGCAAATTCACAAACCATTTCTGGATAAGTATTTCAAGATCCCTACACCCCAAGAACTTCAAGTGACAAAAACAAGGGGGAAATCAGAGTGACATGACATGACATGAAAAGTCACAAGGGGAAACAACATGTGAGATATCAGAAAGTAGAATCAAAATGAAGAAAGGATAGATGAATGGTATGACATACTAGTTTTGTAAATATATATGTAGTCAAGTGTATGTCAAATAAGGAAGTCTTATGTGTACATATGTAAATTGTCTTTCTAAAGACTGAGTTAAGTTTTAGGGGGAGTATTCTGTAAATGTTTTTGTTAGTATTAAGTACTCTTGTAAATGTAATGAAAATGTCATGAAGACTTGTTTTGGCCACTAATGTCAAAGGGGGAGGTTGTTGATCCCTAAAGTTTTGTTGTCTATTAGTGTCTTACACTTAGTCATTGTCTAGGCAATATTGGTCAGTCATCACTACGAACGAGTCATGATATATAGGCCAAGTCATGTGTATTGTATATTTATTGAGCAGTAGTCACTGCTGAGTAAAATAGTGGTCACCGAGTACTTAAGCATTAGCCGAGTTAGCTTTTGCTGAGTTATGTAAAGATGACAGTGTTGAGCACCAGGGTATAAAGAATAGTGAATGCTAAGTGCCAAAGATATCAAATGCTGAGCAAGCCAAAATTGACATATGTGTTTGTTATGGCACAAACACTTAGGTAAACCATTTTGGCAGACATTCATATTTCATTTATTATTTGTTGAGGAAATCATGAAGGTGATTATGCTCTTGTATTGTAATCATTAATCCCTATGTAACACATGGAACCAATCAGAATTAGTGAAAGGTTAAGTGACAAAAGGAGACAATCTAGATCATAGATCTTAAATCTTGGAGAAAGTTAATTGTTTATATAAGATGTGATCTAAACCCTAAACATATTATCATGAAGAGTAGAGTATGAAGGAGATCTCATACTTTCAGAACAAAGAAGTATTTTGATGATCAGAAATAGAGTTCAGTGACAGAGCAGAATAGAGAAAAGTAGTGAAGGACATAACATAGACATATTTGATAGAAGAGATCAAATCTACACTGTAAAGAGAAGATCTATAATCAACATCGCAATGCAAACTGGAGGATCAGGTACTGAGACATTTTAACAAGTATATTAGGGTAAATCTCTTAACAAAGTGGTTTTGATAGACCTTAGTAAATCTCTTAACCAAGTGCTTACTTAGTTGTAATTTTTTAAATCCTTTCACAAGGTAGATTGTATAAATCTCAAAGCTCTTAATAGGGAAGACCCCTCACAGGGTAGATCATATTTTGTGATCAAACTTGCAGCCCTAACAGGCAAACTTTATACTATAGTAGAGAAGATTTGTGGGTGTCATCCCCACCCCAGTTTTACCTTTCAAGGGTTTCTAGGTAACCAAAATCATTGTGTTATGTTTATTTTCATGGATGATGATTAGCTTATTAGATCTGTTACATTGTTGAAGTTTTATCGCTTATGCTATGTAAGTTAGTTTATGTCAAAATGTATAAATTGGTGATATCTGATTCACTCCCCCTCTCAGTATCACACTTTCGCAATAGATTTCCAATAGGTTGAAACCCCTAAAATATTATAAATATAGAGCCAAACCTTTGATTTTGGTAACCATAATTGCTTTGAATTCTTATGCTGGCACGATCTTGAGCTCAATTCTGAGATCCCACATTGCATGAGAAGGAGAACACCAAGGAAGGATTTTATGGTTTGCATATTCATGTTTTGGATTGATTTCATAATGTTTGATTGATTATGCTTATTTCTTATATTAAATCCTTTCTTGAATATTGAGAACACTAATTTCTCTAACAATCTCTTTGTGGTTGAGATTTTATATTTTATTGCAGGTTTCTATTGATCCTATTATTACCCGATTACAAATGGTGAACCTGACGTGAAATTTGGTCATATCTTTCAAACCACTTGGAATTTTTTTATGAATTTTTTTTTGAAGGTTTATGCTAATATAAAGAGCCTATAGTCCAACACTCAAAAAATTTTGGAATTTTTTATTTTATTTTTATAATTTATTCTTATGTTTTTTCATAAAAAAATAATTCTAGACACAAATCAACATATTTCTCTAAAAATTTTACATTTTTGAAAATCTCTTGAAATTCTAATGGGGCTCTATTTTTTGTGATTTGAATTTTTTAGGGAAATATTTTCAAAAAAGGTATATCTATTAAAACTAGTCGATTGTGATAAAATGGGTCTCGAGACCACAAAACTAAGAATTATGATTTGAAATGTTTTTTTCAAGTTTATTTTGACATAAGAAAGGTACAATCCAAATTTTAGATGTTTTTGATTTTTTATAATTTTTTTATGATATTTCATAAACAAATATTTCTGGACACAAATCAACATATTTCTTTGAAAATTTTACATTTTTGGAAATCTCTTGAAATTATATAGGGGGTCTATTCTCCATGATTTTAATTTTGATGGGAAATATTTTTGAATATATATATACACATATATAGATCTTTGAAAACTTTTCTTTTTGTGTGCAGGTGCACGTGATAATCATTTTATGGAAAACATTGTTTGGAAACCACAAAATAGTATTTCCTTCTCTTCCATCTAAATTAAATTCTCTATTGTAAAATGATAAATTTTCATTGTTGAAAATACATACTTGATGTTGTTGGAATGGAGAGATAGGGAACTGAGAGGGGAGGGGTGAATCAGTGCCCTCAAAAACTTTAACTCCCAAAAACTTAATTAGCAAATAGTAGTAAACTCAACTATGTATTGTATCCATTGTATGCATCATTCATTCAATTAACTTGTAAAAGTAAATAGCATGAAATCAACAATAAATCAATCACATAACACAGGTATTTTGGTAACACAAAAACCTTTGTTAGAAGGTAAAAACTACGGTGGGGATGACACCCACAAATCTTCACTACTGTAGATAATAAAGTATGTCGATTAAGGCTACAAGTTGTGATCACTTTTGGTGATCTTATCCTGTTAGAAGTAATAATTTAGATCAACTAGATCTACCTAGTTATAGGATTTTAACAACACTACTTGAGTGTGCATTTGGTTAAGAGATTTACATAAAGACTGTAAGGTCTACTCTATTAAGAGATTTTACCAAACTCTGTTACAATGACTAGAAAATAAAAGGATGTATCTGCAAATGACAAATCAACCTTGTCTAATATAGATCAATGTAGTATAGAATGGATATCACCTTTGTATGTGTAGATCTTGTCTCTGAACTACTTAGTAGCCTTGTCTGATTCTGCTTAATCTAAATATCTCTGAATTTTGCTCTTTTATGTCTGATAATTGATATCTTGAAGTTGGCTTCTGCTTCAAGATCTCCTTCACTTGTTCATACCAAACTTATCTTCCTTGTCAAGCTTGTGTCAAAATGACATGAAATAAAAATATATAGCATACTCCTTTTGCCACTTACCAAAATTAGGTTACAATATCTTAGGACAAACCCTAAGATCTACGATGTACAAGATTAACCTAGATCTAGCGATTACATAGAGATCATCATCACAATTATTGATTAAATCTACAATAAATGATCCTCGATCTTGGCAAAATGTTTTATGATTTTGTTGTAACCGTCTGCATAGATAGATGTGCCAAAACTGATTACTATGCCATTTTTTGTATTCCTTGATAAACACTGTAAATATTGTTTGGTAGTTACACTGGTGCTCAATGTCTAGTCTGCTCTGTGTTTACCGATACCCAGTATCGGTGTACACTGATGCTTGGTAAAACTGCTCTAGTGCTCAGTGTAGGCTAATGTAGATAACCGACTAGTATGAGTAGCTTGAAGTATTTTCTTTTACTGACTATATAGTATAGGTAACTGACTGATTATCTTTGATACTAATGACAATCTTTAATGCTCAAATAGAGATAACAATCTCTCTGTTTGGCATTAGTATCAAAACTTGAATGTTTATAGACCTAATGTCTTCAAAATTTATTCTAACTCTGCCATATATACATAGATACCATAACTTAACAAAATTTCAAAAAATTTACTCTTACTCCCCCATGATGCATGCTCTCAATAGTATGTAGTATACTTAGAATTTATTTACATATTTGACATATACATTGCTTTCCCCCTTTTTGATATTAATGCCAAATACAAAAGTGTATACTTACAGCTTATAAAAAATGTGCTGATGGGTTTTCTTCAATAAATCCAAGAGGTTGGCCCATTCCTCTTTCAAATTGGTGAGAGAAATGTGCTCAAGACTGACTTGTGCATGCATGTCAAAGATGTTTTCCAACACAGAGATTTCTGGTGTTGCAACAAGTGTTTACACTTTGACAATGTGCTTCTCAAAAAATTTGAGGTAAGTAAGTAACTTAGTTTGTAGCTTGGTGACCTAATCACTTATTATTTGTTCCTGTTTCCTAAGATCTTCTCTTAACTGCCTGATTTCCTGAACTCTTACGATATGCTTTGCAAAAGCTTGTGGCTTGGTTAAAGCTGCCTATGCATTGGCTTGGATTTTAGTATCAAGCTGTTTAATCTTTTCACTGATCTCAGTAGTGAAGGTTTCCACAGTGCATAGCTTAATCAAATTTTACTAATTAACCGAGTAATAGAATGAATGTCAATTATTACCTCAAATAAATTCACCTTGCTTATTGCCACTTCCTGGCTGATTTTCTCTGCAAGTTTATTTTGGATCTTTGATTCTGCCCTTTCTTCTATTCTCTTTTTAGCTTCAGTATCTGGGGCATTGATTTCTTTTGCAAGGGTGGCAAGTTGGTCCATAATGGGAGTATCCTCATTAATTTTTACCTCTGGTATGACCTGTTTTAAGATATCTCTTACATTCTCCAGTATTTCCTTTCTCTTACTTTCCATCTTTAACTTTTCTTGTGCTGCTTTCCTGGTACACAACTCCCCATATTTTCTAAGTTCCTCAGGGCTAAGGGTCCTAGGGTCATAGTCTGGTATAAAAATTAATTCATCTAATGTGACTGGCCCTTTTCCTTGTTTCTTCTTCTTCTTCTCTGGCTCTTGAGGTGATATTTTTACAAACAGTACTATATCCTTTACCTTAATAGTTTGAGTAACATGCCCAGTTGACACATTTGCTTCCTTCTTCTGCTCCTTGGGAACCTGTGTGTTGGTTGACTGAGGTGGAGCCTCTGAGGTTGTGTCTGGTGGGGTAGCCTCAATTACTTTGGGGTCATTGGCCCTTTGTGTCTGTCTCAATTATCTCTTTTTCTTTAGGCTGTTAGGAATAGTCCCGAGAGATAACTAAGAGGGGGGGGGGTGAATCAGTTATCTATAAGTTTCAATTCTTTATCCAATTAAACATTAAGCATAAACACAATGAAAGGACCCTTGAACATAACACCAATATTTTGGTTATGGGGAAACCCAAATAGGTAAAAACCCCGGTGGGAATTAACACCCACTAATAAACTGCACTAGTGTATAATGATCCTTGTTAGAAGATCTTACAACCTTGTTAGGAGTTGATCTTTACAATGCAATGAGTATAATGACCTAGTCAAAGGTTAAACCCTGTTAGGAGTCTTTTATGATTGAACCTATTAGGGGTGAGGACGCACTGTTCAAGAGCTCACTGCTCAAAGGGGTAAAGGCTGCAACCTTCTGATTAACAGATACACACTATATTTGGATCTTGGTGAACTACAAGGTATAAATTCTATCTTGATCAGTTCTAATGAATAGCATAATCAATCTTCTCTATCACATAGACCTCTTCTTGATGACACAACACTTTGCACTCTCTTCTCTGCTCTTATCTCTATGCCATACTTTGGGTAATCACAAATGATCGGCTATAAGTATCTTCTCTCTAAATGATATAATCAAGTCAGCCTATTAGAACCACCATGAAATCATATTAGATAAACAATAACGCTCTCCAATAATATCTCTATCATCTCTACTAAGCACGCAACACAAACTGGGACCTGTCTAAAATAATAAATGTAGACACACGCTACACACTGTCGACTCTACCAAATTAATTGATACTTTTTCCTCAAGCTAAATTACATCATGCACTCTTAACCAAACATTCATAACTCTTCTCCAATCACTAATCCAAGCACACATACTGAAATGATAGGTGCAACTCTTGTAACAATATAATCTCTGTCGACTCTTTTGGATAAACACATGAAACTGCAACTGGTGAATAGCGACTGCATAACTGCACTTCTACTACACATCAAATTTTGCATCCATGAATGTAACATCACTAACATGTCTCCATCACATATCCAAGCACGCAAGGCTCCATGATAATTGTACAAACAATCACTCATAGAACACTGCCTGTAACTCTATCATGAACACTGCTGACACAAGCTGCACATAACTGTTTGAACTAATAATTAACCTCTGCATCCATGATATCATGTTGATAACATGTCCATGCTACATATACTCAAGGCTTACTACATAAGTCTTCCATGCATGCTACTTACCATATATTTTCATCAATGACAAACATACAATCAGCACTGGCTTGCTGGAAAATCTCCAACAATCTCCCCCTTTGGCATTGATGGAAACATATGGAATGAAAAACACCACTAATCCAAATGAACAATATTTTATAACATTCTCCATTTCCTCATCAAAACTCCCCCAAGGATGAATCCTCCATTTTCTACAATATTTTTCAATATTCTCCATTTCCTCAACTGAACTGCTTCTATGACTGAATACTACTCCCCCTTACTACTACATATTATTCCTTCTTAATTATGTATGTACTCCCCCTTTACTACTATTTTTCATGACTATATAATACTCCCCCTTTAACATCAATGGCAAAGTGTCCCAAACATTTAAGCACCAAAACTACTCCTGAAGTAGAGTAGTCAACATCCATCAGGCATTGAGGACTGATGCTCTTTCCTTTTTCTCTAAGCAAAATCAGGGAAGGGAATTACTCCTAGCTTCTCCCTAAGATACTCAAAAGTATCTTTCAGTAAAGGCTTTGTGAATATGTCTGCTAATTGATCTTTAGTACTCACAAAATCCAACTTAACTTCTTTTTCTGCTACTTTCTCTCTTAGGAAGTGATACTTAATCTCTATGTGTTTTGTCTTTGCATGCATCATAGGATTCTTTGACATGTTGATAGTGCTAGTGTTATCAAAATGAATAACAACAGGATAATCAATCTAAATTCCAAAATCCTTTGTCATCTTCTTGATCCAAACAATTGTAGAATAATTCAAAGCTACTTCAACATACTATGCTTCTGTTGTTGACTGAGAAATACAATTCCACTTCTTGCTTGTCCAAGTGACAAGTCTGTCACCAAGAAACATTTCTCCTCTTGATGTACTCTTCCTATCATCAACACATCCTACCCAATCTGCATCTGTATATATATGAAGCTCAACATTCTCCAAATTAGGATACCATAGACCATAATCTATAGTGCCTTGCAAATATCTAAATATTTTCTTTACTACCATGAGGTGATTTTGTTTAGGCTCTACTAAAAATCTTCCAACCATGCCAACTCCATTAGAAATATCAGGTCTAGTTTGAGTAAGGTATATGAGTTTACCAATCATAGACTTGAACAATGTTATATCTACTACTAGATAATCATCTTCTTTTGTAAGTTTGCATCCTATTATCATAGGTGTACCCACTAGCTTGCAATCATCCATCTTGAACTTCTTCAGTATCTCTTTCAAATACTTAGACTGATTAATGAAAATACCTTTCTCTATCTATTGCACATTTAATCCCAAAAAGTATTTGATAGGTCCAATCATGCTCATCTCAAACTCGCTCTACATCTCCTTAGCAAATTCTGCACTAAATTTGTCATTACCCCCAAAGATAATGTTATCAACAAATATAGCTACAAGAAGTAAACCTTCAGATGTCTCTCCTATGAATAGATTACAATCTATTTCTCCTTTCTTGAATCCAATTTTTGTTAGATATCCATCAAGTCTCTCATACCATGCTCTAGGGGCTTGCTTAAGTCCATAGAGGCTTTCGTCAATCTGCATACCATATCAGGTCTGATTGATAAGGTGAATCCTTCTGGCTACTCAATGTATACTTCTTCCTTTAGCTCTCCATTCAAGAATGCTGACTTAACATCCATTTGCTAAACTTTGAAGTTTTTGAATGTCACATAGACTAGAAACAACTTAATGGCTTCTAATCTTCTCACAGGTACAAATGTGTCTGAATAGTCAATACCTTATCTTTGCGCATATCCCTTGCATACTAAACTTTCTTTATTCCTTACTATTGTACCATCTTTATTCATCTTATTTCTTAATATCCACTTTGTTCTAATCACATTCTTATCACTAGGTCTTGGGACCAGTTCCCAAGTATCATTCTTAATAATCTGATCTAGTTCTTCTTTCATAGCATCATGCCAATCTAAATCATTACATGCATCTTCAACACTTAAGGGTTCAATGTAAGATAGTAAACATACCACTTCATTGCTTGCTGAACTCTTTTCTTTTGATCTTGTTGTGACTTTGTTGCTCTGATCTCCAATGATGTCATCCTTAGAGTGATATCTAGATGTAAACTTTGGAACTTTAGGTGATGTTTTCTCATCTGCCTTCTGAGTTTCTTCTTCACTTGTTTTGGGGTCATTGAATAATACATCAATACTGTCAAAGATCTCTTCAACAACTATCTCACTAGTGGAAGGACTGGGTTCTTCTTCAATCATAGGTGCATAATCATGATATCTTTCTTGAACCATAAAATTTTCATGAATCTTAACATGAGCACTTTCAATGATCTTCTTCAATCTTAGATTAAAACATCTATAAGCTTTGCTTTTAGTAGAGTAACCAAGGAAAATACCTTCATCGCTTCTTGCATCAAACTTTCTTATTTCTTCATCCCTCTTGATGTAGCACTTGCTTCCAAAGATTCTGAATTATTTCACTATGGGAACATTACCAAACCATAGCTCATAAGGTGTCTTGTCCGCGCCGGGCCTCAATTGTATTCTGTTGATGGTATAGAGTGTTGTATTGACCACATCTCTCCAATAGTTGTGTGCAACTTTTCCTTCAATCATGATGGTGCGTGCTATATCAAGGATGATCATATTCCTTCTCTCTACAATCCCATTCTACTGAGGGGTTTTAGGTGCACTCAACTGTCTCTTTATTCCATGTTCTTCGCAGTATTCATAAAATCTATTAGAGGTGAATTCTCCTCCTCTATCCAATCTTAGACACTTTATCTTTAGTCCCGATTCATTCTCAACCTTAGGTTTGAATATTTTTAACTTATCAAATGCTTCTAACTTATCTTTCAAGAATGCAACCCACACCATTCTAGAATAATCATAAAAAAAAAATGAAATACCTTTCACCATAATATGATCTTTTTTGCATTGGTCCACATAGGTCTATATGAATCAGATCCAACTTGTTCTTTTCTGAATTATGCTTGCTTATGAATGAATTCCCCACATGCTTTCCCATCACACATTCCCTGAAAATAGTATCAACTAGCTTTGCTATGCTAGGTAGATCTCTTACTGCCTTTACATTTCTTATCTTTACTATGTTATCAAAATTGATATGACATAGTCTTTTATGCCGTATCCAACTATCATCTACTTGAGCAACAAAACAACTTGCTTATGAATTAAGCTGAAAAACATTACCTTTAGTCTTTGAGCCTGATGCAATCATTACACCATCCTTGTTGTTAATGATGCACTTGTTGTCTTTGAACTCCAATCTATAACCTTTTTCAAGAAACTACCCAACACTAAGAAGGTTATGGTGCAAACCATCTACATAAAGAACATCATCAGTGTTGTTCTTTCCATCCAATGTGATAGATCCTCTACCAATGATAGGTTTAGGAGTGTTATCTCCAAATCTAACAATGCCACCTTTGTATTTGTCCAGATGAACAAATCTATCTTTATCACTTGTCATGTGATGTGAACAACCGCTATCTATAATCCAATATGTCCTTATGTCTACTTGTGAAATCAATGCTAGCTCTTGTTCCTTTTTCTCATCTTCATGATCCATCTCATCATACATCTTCTCCATAATAGAAATGAATCCAATTTCATCTTCAACTAAATCATCATCAGAAACTCCATCACCAACATAGTAACATTCTTTTGTATACTTAGGCTTGTAGTTAGTACTGAATTTCTTAATTCTTGTAGGACACTTAGATGCAAAGTGACCAATCTTATTACATGAGAAACATTTGAATAGTAACTGACCTTCATACTTTCCTTTTCCTTTTATTTCTTTCTTAGAAATCATAGCAATAATATCATCTATCTCTTTATCTTCATCTTCATCAAAATTACCAGAAGTGTTTAAAGATTTCTTACCATGGACTGATGCTTTGAAGGATGTCTCACTTTTAGGCTCTGTCTTCAATCTTGAAATCTCAAAAGCTGAAATTTTATTGATCAAGGTCTCTCTCTTGAAATTTGTTGTAAGCTACATGGTCTCATCAAGGATGTTGATCTTGTTTTTATACTCTGTTGTAAGAGTAGCCATCAACTTATCCATAATGTCTTCCTCTGAGATCTCTCCACCATTGTTCCCGATTCTAGCAACTTCTTCATTAATCCTTTGGTTGTAAGCTCTGATGTCTTCTTCAGGTAGAATCTCTAATGCATTGTATCTTTTCTTCCATGTCTTTTTGCATGCATTCTTTTCTTGTGTATCTCCTTCAAACATGTCTTCTAGGTGCTTCCATATCTTGTAGGCTGTGTCTACTTTCTTTAACTCTGAAAACTCACTATCAAATAAGGCACTGATAAGGGCTTCTTTGGCTATTGCATTCTGATGGAACAAATCCTTTTTCTTGCTAGTAGCATCTTCCTTTACAAGATCTTCTAGTGAGGGGATCTTAACTTCTTTGATAGCCACTTCAAAAACTTCAAAAGAAATACATTGTAAATGTGTCACCATTTTGTTCTTCCAATCAAGATAGTTCTCTCCATCAAACTTAGGACTATCTTTTCTAAAGAATGCCATCTGATCAACCTCAAGCTATTAAAATTTCTCTCTGAGGCACTTGGCTTTGATACCAATTGTTAGGAATAGTCCCAAGAGATAACTAAGGGGGGGGGGGGTGAATCAGTTATCTACAAGTTTTAATTCTTTATCCAATTAAACATTAAGCATAAACACAATGAAAGAACACTTGAAGAAAACACCAATATTTTGATTACGGGGAAACCCAAATAGGTAAAAACCTCAGTGGGAATTAACACCCACTAATAAACTGTGCTAGTGTATAATGATCCTTGTTAGAAGATCTTACAACCCTGTTAGGAGTTGATCTTTACAATGCAATAAGTATAGTGACCTGGTCAAAGGTCAGACCCTGTTAGGAGTTTTTTATGACTGACCCTGTTAGGGGTGAGGATGCACTATCTGAGAGCTCATTGCTCAAAGGGGTGAAGGCTGCAACCTTCTGATTAATAGATACATATTATATATGGATCTTGGTGAACTGTGAGGTAAACCTGTTGTCTTGATAAGTTCCAATGAATAGCACAATCAATTTTCTCTGTCACATAGACCTCTTCTTGATGACACAACACTTCGCATTCTCTTCTATGCTCTTATCTCTATGCCATACTTTTGACGATCACAAATGACTAGCTATAAGTATCTTCTCTCTAAATTATATAATCAAGTAGGCCTATTAGAACCACCTTGAAATCATATTAGATAAACAATAATTCTCTCCAATAATATCTCTATCGTATCTACTAAGAACGCAACACAAACTAGGACCTATCTAAAACAATAAATGTAGACACATGCTACACACTTTTGACTCTACCAAATTAACTGATATTTTTTCCTCAAGCTGAATTACATCATGCACTCTTAACCAAACTTTCAAAACTCTTCTCTAATCACTAATCCAAGCATGCATACCAAAATGATAGGTGCAACTCCTGTAACAATATAATCTTTGTCGGCTCTTCTGGATAAACACAAGAAACTGCAACTAGTGAATATTGACTACATAACTTCACTTATACTACACATCAGACTCTACATCCATGAATGTAATATCACTAACATGTCTCCATCACATATCCAAGTGTGCAAGGCTCCATGATAACTATACAAAAAATCACTCATAGAACATTGCCTGTAACTCTGTCAGGAACACTGCTGACACAAGCTACTACATAACTGTCTGAACTAAAAATTAACCTCTACATCCATGATATCATACTGATAACATGTCCATGGTGTATATACTCAAGGCTTACTACATAAGTCTTCCTCGCATGCTACTTACCATATCTTGTTGGAAAATCTCCAACACAGGCTTGTTTGTATCTGCCAGTGTCTTTGTTCCTTGTTCCCCTGATGTATCCATCAGTTTCTCAGGGTTTGAGCCATCGGGTTGTTCCTTTGTCAAAATTTCAACTACTTCTACAAGGATAGGAAGTTCACTCGGTAATGATGTGATATCAGGCTCAGTAATAACATCTTCATCTTGAGTTGTGCCTCCTACAATATTCAAATCCTCATCTTCATCTCTATCATCAGGATCACCATTAGTAATGTCCTTAATGAGTACATCAAATGCTTTATTATTTTCATTTTGGATCTCAACCTAATCTGGTGTATCTTGTGAAATGTTTATGTCCATATTGTCAAGTTTAGTATCAATCACCTCTGTAATTGATGCATCTATCACTTCAGTCTTCTTTGCCAAATCAACATCATCAATGTGGATGCCTTTTCCTTTTGATTTATGTCTCTTCTTAGACAAGTTTAGAAATGTTTCCTTTTCAACTTTCTCTCGAGCTTCAACTATGGATGTCCAAATGAGTTGGCTAGACTCATCTATGTCTGCTAGATTCTCATCTAGTATCTGCATAGCCCCACTTTTTACTCTGAATCTCCTAGAGTAAGTCATCATGTATTATTCAATTTCATCAAAAGACAAATTAGGAATTTACAACACTAGGGATTCTTCCCCCATTCTCTTTTCTATGTCCAAGGCATAGGACCATTTCTGATTTATTCTCTCCTCTAGTGCTTTAGGTAGTTGCTTGGAAAATTCCAATGGAACTCGTTTGAAGTGTATCATCATCTGGATGACTGCCTCCTCTATTTTATTTTGATCCTTGGTAGACATGTTGTCAAACCGACTAAGCTTGAGATCTGTGAGTTCTCCATTTTCAATTATATCTACAACAACTTCATCAATTGTCCTATTTTTATTGCTGACCACCTTGAACTAATTTGTGTCATTCTCTTTGTCTTCAAGGTCTTCTTTTCCTCTTATTAGTCTTCTCCTTTTCCTCTGTGCTTCAGCTATGACCTTGGTTCCTCTTTTTGTATATGTCTTGGTCATTGAAGCAACTTTTGGTTTTGAAATCTTCACTACTCCCTTCTTCAAAGGTGGTGAAGCTACAGTTGCTAACCTTCTTTATGTTCTAGACTGCACTAGAAACTACTTTTTCTTTGGAGTTGGAGGCGGGAAACTGGTATTGAATCTTTTCCATTATTGGACTCAATTTCTTCACTATCATGGGGTTTATCAGTTAGCAGTAACTGACCTTTGGTTGTAGTTCCAACCGGTGACCCGTCAGACAAGTCAAATTTATCTCCAAAATTTTCTACTCATGTTTTCATCATTTTCCTTGAATTTTTAGTTATTTTACTGATGACAAGACCTATCTTTATTCTTGTCTTAGCCTCTTCATAGGTTCCAAACCTCTTTGTATTTTTGTCCTTTGGTGTAGCCAGCAGAGCCTTGATTGATTTCAAAGCAAAATCAATATCCATTTCATAACCCATGGGGGCTAGCCATTTTGTTTTGCACTCCACAGCCTTTATCAAGGTGTGATCGGTGTATACTAGAAAACATATATCCATCTCATATTCCTCAACCAATGAACTAGGAATCTTGCTCTGAAGATTCATCTTTATCTTGAACTACTCAAAATTATCATCTACAACTTTATTCAAATTATCTCCCAGATCACTAATCATATCAGAAATTTGCACAATGACTAGTTTGTCAGTAGACCAATTTACATCACCGAAAGAAGGGAAAAACCATTGAATATAGAAAAATAAGCACACTAGAAGTGATCCAAAATTACAAGTGTTTGACTTTACCGACTGGATAGTCTTCATATTTTCTTCTATCTACCTCAGAAGTAGCTCAACAAGGTCCAACTGGTGATTCTTCTTTATCATTTTATATGCCATGTCCACAGCACTACATGGAACACTGTTCAGTCTACTCGACTGATAGATCTTGTAACCAATAGCATGAGCTTCAAATTTAACTTCCGGATCCTTAATCATAGCAATTTTCAATGATCAACCATCCCATGCTACACTTGTGTTCTTCTCAATTTTGACCCTTGAAGCACTGCAAAATGCCTTGGCCTTGTCGATTATTGGGTATCTGATGACCTTATGATGTAGTCAAGGATGGTGGATCTAGTTAAGGACAATCCAAACCTTGCAGCCAAAAATCAACACAGTGGAATACTCAACAACACAACAAAAAAATAATTATTTCTCTGATTTTCATTAACATGCCCGACCATAAGGCCTTCCAGGTTAGGGCCAATTAAAATCAAAAACAATTCTGCAAGATCCACACATATCCAATACAATCTCAACTAGTTTAGCTCTGAAACAATCAACAACTGATGGAAACCCTCAAGCAGATCTAAACTTGAGCTCGCAAGCCTCCAAGCAATCTCCTTGTCTCCAAGTGTGCAAACCACTAGCTTTGCAACTACAAACTATCAGATAACAATCTGATCTACAAGATCATGCAAGATCTTTTCTACAACTTTTCCAACTCCAGCTTTCAGAACCTTAGATCTGATTCGCTAAGTCTTCCAAGTCATCTAGATCTATGACATCTAAGTCCTCTCTATCCTCCCTAAACAACTACCCCAAACATCCTATGAATACTAATCATTAGCCACAAGTCGGCTGGATGAAACCATTAACTCCCCCCCAATAATTATTAAATACAAAATAAGTCAGCTTCAAAATATCCTTAAAAACATTTAATCCAACATGTCAGCTTGTAACAATAGCTACCAACAATAAATGCACCAAGTCGGTCCAAAAAATCACACAAAACTTCAGTCGGTAAACCAAAACTATCGAGTAACAGTGAAATAACTGAGCATGCTAGGCATCATTGAGCACCAGTGTCGACCGAGTACTATAGACATCACTGAGTAACACTTTCACCAAGCACCAAAGATTACTAAGTTCCTTTAGCAACCGAGCTTCCTTCAATGACTGAGACCATTGGTCAAGGCTGTAACCGAGTAACACTGGCCAAACACATACCTCCCATACAAATTCACCAAGTACCCTAGAATGCCCCTGCATCAGACACCCTAGGTTCGAAAAGATGTTCATATTTGAGAACATCTTTTGGGATTCAGCACATAAACCCCGAATTGGTTCTTCACATACAAGTCCTCCACCTTTTCAATTTGCATACTCTTCCACTTCAGCTTTCTCTTTCTCTGTCTCTTCAAGTCTTTTCTTGACAAAACACAGATCTGTTTTCCAAATTGGTCATTCATTTTCTTAGGATCCACTAAATCAACTCAATTACCAATACTTAGGCTTCTCCTACCAAGTGTTGTATCTAGAAAAGGCATCAGGGAAAACTTCCTGTCATACTTCTCAAAAGTAAACATATTTTTGACACAATCATACATAGCTCTGCAATCATATTGCCAAGGTCTACTGAGAAATATATCACAAATATTCATCTTCACAATGTCACATAGCATAAGATCCCTATACTAGAAAATTTGAACATCAATAAAGCATTATTCTCTTACTTCTAGAGCATGAACATCTTGTAACCAACCAATCCTATAAGGACAAGGATGCTTCATTCTATTTAACCCAAGTTTCTGAATCATGTCCTCAGCAATAAGGTTATCAATACTACCACTATCAACAATAACATCACAGAGGTTACCTCCAGACTTGCATCAGGTCCTAAACAAGTTACTCCTCTGGCAAGGTTCCTCCTTTGTATCGAGCAATGTTTTTCGATGTAGCAAGTTCTTAGATTCAGGTTTATTCTCATTCGCCACATCAGTTCATCGGTCACCAAGATTCTTGTGTGTACACTCAAAAGAATGGTGTCCTTCCTCTCTATAGTTATAGCAAGAACCCTTAAAGATAACTCTACTTGTCTTCTTCTTTAGTTCCATAGGTTTCTATTCATCTTCTGTATCAGTTAGTTTATCCTTCACCGAGTGATAAATCTTTTCCTTCCCTTGGGGATTAATATGTTTTTTCCTCTTCAACTTATCTTCTACCTTCAGAGCATACTGATAAGCATCTTCAACAAAATCAATCTTTAGCATACCAAGCTCATCCTAAATATTGAATCTTAGACCATTCACATACCGAGCTACCTTTTCCTTACCAAGATCTCGGTGTCTAGACCGAATAGTAAGTTTTTAGAACTCCTCGGTATAATCTTCAATAGACAAATCCTTCTATTTCAGATTCTGCAACTTCTTAAATAAGTCAAGCTCATAGTTAGAAGGTATGAACTTAGCCTTCAATTTTGTCACCATCAACCTCCACCGATTGATTTTCATTTCACCTTCATCTTCTCTATCTCTTTGTAGTTTTTTCCACCAAAGAGTAGCATGTCCTTTCAACTTTTTCTATGCTAATCTCACCCGAAGAGGATCTTCAATTTCTTCCAGCTCAAAGAAATCTTCAAGCTCACTAATCCAATCAATCAAGTTCTTGAGCTTCAAAGTACCAGAGAAAGTAGAAACCCATTCGGTAGCTACTACTTAACCAAGCTCCAGATCCAGGAAATCGAGCAGTTCTATCTTCACTAGATCTATCCCTCCGGTCATCACCACTAGATCTAGTAGGTTCAAAGTCTTCAGCAGCTTCCTCATAACCATCTTCAGTACCAACATTCTGAGGTACACCAGCAATAGCTCTCACGATCTCGGTGACCATGTCATTCTTCATCAACTCCATCTCAGATCTGAAATCTGATTTAACCTTTTCTATAATCCTAGATTCCACAGTATCATAGAGATCTGCAAGTACTCTAGGGTCCAATCTTCTCAAAGGAATCCTTAAAGATATGAGAAACCCTCTACAAAAAACCCTACACTGACCACCTTGTGGAAATCTCCAAGTTGTATACAAGTCATATCTAAACCTGCCACCTTGAACAAACAACTAGGGAAAGATCTACAAGTTTAGTGCCATGGATTTGCAATCCAGATCATATGATCTCTTCACCAACAAGATCAACTTTGCAAGATTAGCCTTGCTAGGTTAACCTTTGCTCCACAAGATCAACTCTCACTCTGATACCACCTGATGCAGTCAAGGATGGTGGTTCCAGTTAAGGACAGTCCAAACCTTGCAGCCAACAATCAACACAATGGAATACTCAACAACACAACAAAAAAAAATTGTTTAACTCTAATTGTCATTAACATGCCTGACTATAAGGCCTTCCGAGTTAGGGCCAATTACAATAAAAAACAATTCTGCAAGATCCACACAGATCCAATACAATCTCAGCTAGTTCATCTCTAAAACAATTAGCAACTGATGGAAACCCTCAGGCAGATCTAAACTTGAGCTCGCAAGCCTCCAAGCAATCTCCTTGTCTCCAAGTGTGCAAACCACTAGCTCTGCACTACAAACTATTAGATAACAATCTGATCTGCAAGATCTTTTCCACAACTTTGCCAACTCTAGCTTTCAAAACCTCATATCTAGTTCACTAAGTCTTCCAAGTCATCCAGATCTACAACCTCTAAGTCCTCTCTATCCTCCCTAAACAACTACCCCAAACATCCTATAAATACTAATCATCAGCCACAAGTCAGCTAGATGAAACCATTAACTCCCCCCTAATACTTATTAAATGCAAAATAAGTCAGCTTCAAAATAGCCTTGAAAACATTTAATCCAACATGTCAGCTTGTAACAATAGCTACCAACAATAAATGCACCAAGTTTGCCCAACAAATCACACAGAACTCCAGTCAATAAACCAGAAGTACCGAGAAATAGTGAAATAACTGAGCATGCCAGGCATTGTCAAGCATCAGTGTTGACCAAGCACCATAGACATCACCGAGTAACACTTTCACTAAGCACCAGAGATTATCAAGTTCCTTCAACAACTGAGCTTCCTTCAATGACCGAGACCATCGGTCAAGGCTGTAACCGAGTAACACCGACCAAACACGCACCTCCCAAGCATATTCACTAAGTACCCTAGAATGCCCCAACATCACCTTATGAATCATTTTCTTTGTTATTTGGATCAGTTCATCCAACCAAAATATCCCATCGTGATACCAAATGAGCACAACCCTAATCCATTTGGTTTTAAAGATTTTTGGGAAATTGAGGGCATGAGTGAGACCAATCTTCTCGACCTGTTTGAATTCTAGTTTTAGTTTTCCATCTATGCTGTAAAGTTGCTGATAAGCTACGGTTGTCTCAAAATCTCCAATTTCCCCAATTTTATAGTGGATGTAGGATCTGACATCCTTGAATAGCAAAACCCTAGGTGGGATGCTTGAGAAAGCTCCCACTGAATCTATTTTTGATGCAGCTTCCAGATGAAGTTTGTAGTGGGGTTCATCATAGTTAGCCAAAATAATAAGGTTCACTTCCTCTTCTACAATCTTAGATTTAGTTTCCTTTGATGCCATTATAATCAACTTAGGTTTTTGACAAATGTGTTGAATGTGCTCAGTAGAAGTTGTACTTACTCAAAATATATGAAGAATGTGCTTGGATCGATTTGCAACTGCCTTGAATGCTCCAAAAAATTCTTAGCTCGAACTCACTTTGAGAAGTAGTCGCTGTTCGTAAATGATTTGTGAAGAATGAACTAACTTTTCATGTATTTATAGCCTTTTTTGAATTCCCACTCAAAACTTTTGTCATTAATGCTTGACCTACTTTTAGTATGGTGACAACTATCAACTCGACGATTACCGCAAAACATCAACAACTTGGTTAACACATAATTTTCACTCAGTTGATACTAATACTCGGTTAACGTTGGATAATGATTACCAACGGGTAACCTTTTGCTCGGTCTATTATATACCGACTGTGTGACTTTGATAGCTCAAAAATTTATAAATCACATTGCATCTTTATTCATACAAATTTGGTATGTGCCTATCAAATATAAGGAACTATATGTAAGATAAGATCAATTTAGAATATTAGTTCCATACATACCTATTTGACCTTAGGTGGAGGTACCGATGTCACCCAATCCAGTGGATGAGGTTTCACTGACTGCGTTTCTTGACTCAACATTCTCATTTGATTCCTTTTTCCACATCGTGTTTCTAATCCTTGTGATATCTACAATAGTGGGTATGTGCAAGATCATGAGGGGCCAAAAAGTGGCAATGTGAAAAATATTCACTTTTCACTCGTCCAAAAGCACATGAAAATGCTTGTTGAATTTTTAGTAGGCTTGGGTGTTAGTACACTTGGGAAAACTTGACACCAAAGCATAGGCCTAATCAGGTACCTGATAACTGTGGCATAAATCTAAAATCCATGAGCCCTCTTCTTCATTTCTTTCCACATTTTTTCTTGCTAAAATAGCTTGATATATCATATACCCGATATATTTTCGGGTATCTGATTTTGGCAACAACAAATTCGACTCCCCAGCATATTCGGTAAGTAAATTATTTGTATATTTTATTATTTTATTTCATTTTCATGCTAAATGTATCTTTTTTTGTTGAAATAAGGTTTTGTATTTATATTTGTAATAATATATGAAATCAGATTGAAATTTAGATTTGTTTTTTATTTAATTAGGCATGGCTAACAACAATGAAGAAAATAACCCTCCCACACCAAATAACGATCCCGAAAATAATCCCCCATATCTAAACCCTAAATCTTTACAAGATTTGATAAAAGAAAATTTGAACACAATACAAGGTTTCCAAAACACGTATCAAAATATACCTACATTAGGTCCCATGCTTGCCACACTAAATACAATTGTTGAAAATATTGACACACTCACGCAACAACATAATGCTGCTCTTCATTAGCATGATGATATGCACGCCCAATTTGATGACGGGCCTGACCATGATGGATTGCGGCCCTTAATATAAGTAAGGAAGATATAGCCACCCTTTTTGTCCATCCTAAAACCAGAATACAAGTTGACCCCAAAAAGCCCAAATTATCAATAAAATGGTGCACAAGTAAAGTAATGCGCACACACTTTTGGGATCGCTGGTGGATGGTTTTTGATAAACCACCCCATAGCAATTTGGAGGTCCCATTTTATTTCATAAAAAAATTGTATGCTGAGTTTGTGCTTGGGCACCATGTTAATTATTGGAGTATGAGGCCCAATATGGGCGTAGGCGAAGGAGCTCCTCAAACTAGGCCATCTGCCCAGTGCAAAAAGGCCACTACCTTTGTCCCCCCAATGATGTCACACCCCCTCCTCTAGTGCAGCATCCTGACATCATTGTAGAGGCTGCCACATAGACTATTAGGGCCATTCATTTATTGAGTGATCAGTTGATCATGCAGACCAGGTTAGTGTTGCCTCCTAGTGTGGATGATGTTGGCGCATCGACATCTTGTCAAAGTTCACATGTATGCGAGCCCCATATTTGCATTATATGCAAGAATATGTGCATTGGACCACTTACAAATGCTGATATATATCATTTACATGTTATTGATGAGGAGGATATAGGAGATGCAACTGCAGAGGCTGCAACACCTCATGGAGCATCTACATCTCATGAGAGTGCTCAGGAGGTGTATGCAGAGCCATTGACTCCTATTGATACGGTAAGAGTAAACATTATAAATAAATTTGTCACATACTTATTTAATTTAAAAATAATTTATTTATTTAGATTAGTTTTAATGATTGCATGCACTTATGTATATATATTTTTTCCATTTATGTTCAATCGATGACACAAGACAAGGTGAGACAGGTGGATGAGTCTACACTTTCGGCCATTTCATTTGGCCTTGATGACTATACGGTATATTATAAATTATGTACCCATTAGTTATTTTTTATATCATTTGGTGTACATGCTTAAATCTCTATCAATTAGAGCAATAAAATTCATACATTTACTTATATATTGTCATCTGATTATGTTCTTGTAGGCTACAATCGATGTTAGTGGGGGGCACGAGGGGGTTCCTTCATCAGCTGTCGACAAAGGAAAGGTAGTTAATTATTTAAGATTAATTATGCATGCACATTTATGCCACTTGTATGTAGTAATAAATATTTTACTTGCACTTTATTGTATAGGGTGTGGCTATTGATGATGTCCCGACAGCAGTTCAATAGCATAGGGTTACAGGCATCTCGATTCAAAGTGATAGCCCGATTGTACATAGACTTTTACATATTGTTATTTGTATTTTGTAACCAGGGTTGCTATGATGAAGTACATTTATATATAATTGATAATATTTTTACTCTCATAGGTTACTCCTAGTGTGAGGGAGGGCCCATGAGAATCTTTTGTATCTTTGTTGACCCAACCCACTATTCCAGAGGAGGGATCACCAAATGTAAGTTTTAATTTTAGTTCAATCAATTTGTGATTTTATTATGCTATCATCCTATTTTGTAGATTTATTACTCTATGTTGCACCACTCTACTAATCTCATTATTGCAAATATATGTTTATAGGTCATAGTTGGTATTGTTGGCATGGTCCCTTCGCTACCCAGGACTTATGCTAGGACACCTGATCTTGGTAGGCGACTGAGAGACCAGGTACAAATATTTGTATTTAGTTATAATTTTAATTAAATTAGTGTTTAAATTATGAACTATATATATATTTACAAATCATATAAAGTAAGCAATCTAACTTGGGTTTGAACTCATTTTTTATGCAGGATCAATAAGAGCCCAACACTTCTTCAAAGAGGCTACATTTTGATGATCCCCCTACGACATAGGATGTAGTTTTAGTTTTGTGGTCATTTAGAGATGCCACTTGGCACATTTTGAGATGGCATATATGCCACATTGTACACCTTAAAACATTGATTTTGTAGACATTTTGAAATGACATGTGCCATAATTGTATATGGAGATACTTTTGATACATTTGATACTTTGTATATATAGAACATGTTCATTTATATGTTATATTTGCATCATCTTTTGTATATACATATTTATTATTCATGTTTATAGAATTGAATGGTGAAGTTATATCTTGACTATGATTGTCATTATGATTTAAATTATATCTTGTTGAAGTTACATTTGTTTTTCTTTACTTTGGAATACCTTGTTCATGGAGCTTATTATGTTTGAGGTTTAACTTCTATAGATTTTTTATGTTCTTATGTTTCATACCATTATATATACTCACTTGAGCCACTTAGTACTACATTGTTTTAATACTATGTATATACTCAATGTGTATATAACTTGTCATATTGGGGTCACTTGAGCCACGGAAGATCGCTGCCCAATCGTGCTTAGTGCACCTTGGGGTCACTTGGATTGAGCGTGGTCATGAGTGTTCCAGTGACTCCGTGGGTGAAACAAGGTTGTCACTAGCATTTACCCAGCCAACCGAAGCCAATGGAGCAAATGCTTTGATACAATGTTGGACGGTTTGAAAGATACTCTGCTGAGCCACTTTCAACTGACCCTCACTACAAGTTTTGGCATCGACTGAGATCATCTTTCCAAATGCAAACAAAGTTGAATCACCCAAAACTAAGAGAGGTTATTGTAGACTTCAAAAACATGATCCCATAGTCCCTAATGGTTTGTCAATACCTCTCAC
Organism: Chamaecyparis obtusa; assembly: GCA_027943335.1. Classification (NCBI taxonomy): domain Eukaryota; kingdom Viridiplantae; phylum Streptophyta; class Pinopsida; order Cupressales; family Cupressaceae; genus Chamaecyparis; species Chamaecyparis obtusa. The sequence goes on from BSBK01001437.1 coordinate 152,704, forward strand.
AAGCTTCGAGATACGAGCCACAGAAGATTGCTGCCCAATCATGCTTAGTGCACCTTGGGGTCATTTGGGTCGAGCGTGGTTGCAAGTGTTCTGGTGACTCTGTGGGAAGAATAGGGTTGTCACTAGCATTTACTCGGCCAACTAGAGCTAATGGAGTAGATGGTTCAATGCTAGGTTGGATGGTTTGAAAGATACGCTGCTGAGCCACTTTCAACTGACCCTCACTGCAAGTTTTGGCATCGATTGAGATCGCCTTACCAAATGCAAATGAAGTCGAATCACCCAAAACTGAGAGAGTTTATAGTAGAACTCAAAAACATGATCTTGTAGCACCTAATAGTTTGTCGATACCTCTCACGAGCTCCAAGATACGAGCCCTGAAAGATCGCTACCTAATCGTGCTTAGTGCACCTTGGGGTCACTTGGGTCGAGTGTGGTCGTGAGGGTTCCTGTGACTCTGTGGGTGGAATGGGGTTGTCAATGGTGTTTACTTGGCCAACCAAAGCTAATGGAGCAGATGGTTTGATGCCAGGTCAGACGGTTTGAAAGATACGTTGTTGAGCCGCTTTCAACTGACCCTCACTGCAAGTTTTGGCATCGACTGAGATCGCCTTGCCAAATGTAAATGAAGTCGAATCACCCAAAATTGAGAGAGGTTATTGTAGACCTCGGAAACAAAATCTTGTAGCATGTGAAAGTTTGTTGATACCTCTCATGAGCTCTGAGATACAAGCCACGGAAGATCGCTACCCAATCATGCTTAGTGCACCTTGGGGTCACTTGGGTCGAGCGTGGTCGCGAGCGTTCCCGTGACTCCATGGGTGGAATGGGGTTGTCACTAGTGTTTACCTGACCAACTAGAGCTGATGGAGTAGATGGTTTGATGCTAGGTTAGACGGTTTGAAAGATATGCTACTGAGCCGCTTTCAACTGACCCTCACTACAAGTTTTGGCATTGACTGAGATCGCCTTGCCAAATGCAAACAAAGTCGAATCACCCAAAACTGAGAGAGGTTATTGTAGACCTCAAAAACAAAATCTTGTAGCCCCTAATAGTTTGTCGACACCTCTCATGAGCTCCAAGATATGAGCCTTGGAAGATCGCTGCCCAATCATGCTTAGTGCACCTTGGGGTCACTTGGGTTGAGCGTGGTCGCAAGCGTTCCCATGACTCCATGGGTGAAACGGGGTTGTCATTTGCATTTACCTAGCCAACCAGAGCTAATGGAGTAGATGGTTTGATGCCAGGTCAGATGATTTGAAACATATGTTGCTGAGCGACCCTCACTACAAGTTTTGGCATCGACTGAGATTGCCCTGCCAAATGCAAACGAAGTCGAATCGACCAAAATTGAGAGAGGTAATTGTAGAAATAAAAAAAAAAAATCTCGTAACCCCTGATGGTTTGTTGATACCTCTCACAAGCTCCAAGATACGAGCCCTAGAAGATCACTGCCCAATTGTGCTTAGTGCACCTTGGGGTCACTTGGGTTGAGCGTGGTCGCGAGCGTTTCAGTGACTCCATGGGTGGAACGGGGTTGTCACTAGCATTTACCTGGCCAACTAGAGCTGATGGAGTAGATGGTTCAATGCTAGGTTGGACGGTTTGAAAGATATGTTGCTAAGCCACTTTCAACTGACCCTCACTGCAAGTTTTGGCATCGACTGAGATCGCCTTGCCAAATGCAAACGGAATCAAATTGCCCAAAACTGAGAGAGGTTATTGTAGACCTTAAAAACATGATCCCATAGCACCTGATGGTTTGTCAATACCTCTCATGAGGTCCAAGATATGAGCCATGAAATATTGCTGCCCAATCATGCTTAGTGCACCTTGGGGTCACTTGGATTGAGTGTGGTTGCGAGCGTTCTGGTGACTTCATGGCTGGAATAGGGTTGTCACTGGTGTTTACCTAGCTAATCAGAGCTGATGGAGTAGACAGTTCAATGCCAGGTTAGATGGTTTGAAACATACGTTGTTGAGTTGCTTTCAATTGACCCTTACTGCAAGTTTTGGCATCGACTGAGATCGCCTTGCCAAATGCAAATGAAATCGAATCACCCAAAACTGAGAGAGGTTATTGTAGACCTCAAAAAAAAAATCTTGTAGCACCTAATGGTTTGTCAATACCTCTCACGAGGTCTGAGATACGAGCCACAGAAGATCGCTGCCCAATCATGCTTAGTGCACCTTGGGGTCACTTGGGTCGAGTGTGGTCCCAATCATTCTGGTGACTCTATGGGTGGAATGGGGTTGTCACTAGAATTTACTCGGCCAACTAGAGCTAATGGAGTAGATGGTTTGATGCCAGGTCAAACGGTTTGAAAGATACACTGCTGAGCCGCTTTCAAATGATCCTCACTACAAGTTTTGGCATCGACTGAGATTGCCTTGCCAAATGCAAATGAAGTTGAATTGCCCAAAACTTGGAGAGGTTATTGTAGACCTCAAAAACATGATCCCATAGCACCTGATGATTTGTTAATAACTCTCATGAGGTCTGAGATATGATCCATGGAAGATCGCTGCCCAATCATGCTTAGTGCACCTTGGGGTCACTTGGGTCGAGCGTGGTCGCGAGCGTTCCCGTGACTCCATGGGTAAAACAAGGTTGTCACTAACATCTACCTAGCCAACTGGAGCTGATGGTTTGATGCTAGGTCAGATGGTTTGAAAGATACGATGCTGAGCTACTTTCAACTGACCCTCACTGCAAGTTTTGGCATCGACTGAGATCATCTTGCCAAATGCAAATGAAGTTGAATCACCCAAAACTGAGAGAGGTTATTGTAGACCTCAGAAACATGATATTTTAGCACTTGATAGTTTGTCAATACCTCTCATGAGCTCTGAGATACGAGATACAAGCCACAAAAGATCATTGCCCAATCGTGCTTAGTGCACCTTGGGGTCAGTTGGGTCAAGCGTGGTTGCGAGCATTCCCGTGACTTCGTGGGTGGAAGGGAGTTGTGACTAATGTTTACCTAGCAAAATGGAGCCAATGGAGTAGACATTTTGATGCCAGGTCAGACAGTTTGAAAGATATGCTGCTAAGCTGCTTTTAGCTGACCCTCACTACAAGTTTTGGCATCGACTGAGATTGCCCAGCGAAATGAAAATGAAGTTGAATCACCTAAAACTGAGAGAGGTTATTGTAGACCTCAAAAACATGATCTTGTAGCCCCTGAGGGTTTATTGATACCTTTCATGATCTTCGAGATACGAGCCTTGAAAGATCGCTGCCCAATCGTGCTTAGTGCACCTTGGAGTCACTTGGGTCGAGCGTGGTCGCGAGCATTCCCGTGACTCCATGGGAGGAATGTTATTGTCACTGGCATTTACCTGGCCAATCAGAGCTGATGGAGTAGATGGTTTGATGCCAAGTTGGATGGTTTGAAACATATGTTGTTGAGCGGCTTTCAACTGACCCTCACTGCAAGTTTTGGCATAGACTAAGATTGCCCTGCCAAATGCAAATGAAGTCGAATAGCCCAAAAACAAGAGAGGTTATTGTAGACCTTGGAAGCATGATCCTGTAGCCCCTAATGATTTTTCAATACCTCTCATGAGCTCCAAGATACGAGCCCCGTAAGATCGCTGCCCAATCATGCTTAGTGCACCTTGGGGTCACTTGGGTCGAGCGTGGTCACAAGCATTCCGGTGACTCCGTGGGTGGAAAGGGGTTGTCACTAGTGTTTACCTAGCAAACCAAAGCTAATGGAGCAAATGGTTTGATGTCAGGTCAGACGGTTTGAAACATACATTGTTGAGCCGCTTTCAACTGACCCTCACTACAAGTTTTGGCATCGATTGAGATCATCTTGCCAGATGCAAATGAAGTTGAATCACCCAAAATCGAGAGAGGTTATTGTAGAACTCAAAAACATGATCCCATAGCCCTTGATGGTTTGTTGATACCTCTCATGAGCTTTGAGATACAAGCCCTGGAAGATCACTGCCCAATCGTGCTTAGTGCACCTTGGGGTCACTTGGGTTGAGCATGGTCGTGAGCATTCCCATGACTTCATGGGTGGAAAGGGGTTGTCACTGGTGTTTACCCAGCCATCTAGAGCTGATGGAGCAGACGGTTCGATGCCAAGTCAAACGGTTTGAAAGATACGCTGCTGAGCTGCTTTCAACTGACTGTTAGTGCTATGTTTGAAATTTGAACTGTGAAACTAATCATTATTAAGCTTGTGAAATTTAAACTGTGAAGCTTATTATGTTTGAGGTTTAACTTTTATAAACAACAATCAAACATGTAAGAATTCAAACCATGCAAATGACATAAGTAAATGACATGTAAGATCCCTTCTTGGCACTATTGGCCACCCATACATAATTTTGGTCATAAGTCCTTATCAAGAGTTTTAGGACATTTAAATTTTAAATCAAATTGATTGTTACAAATTACCATTATAGGCTTCAAAAGATCTCAATTAACCATTAAGGATCCTTTTGTCCTTCTATCTCTGATTGGATCCATGGTGACCGTAGGCATCTTCATAGGTGCTCCTGCACAAGTTACAATCCACATACAAAACCAAGTTTATTGACTCAAAATACAATCTAAGAAAGGTGAAATTAATGTATTGAAATTAAGCTTAACGAACTTAGAAAACAATGCACTAAGTTAACTTACTACCTAGTCAAGTGTTCCTGAAGGGTCATCTCTTTGCTTTAGGGTCTCCAATAGTGCTTCATGATCAGCAGTACTAATAGTCCAAATTTATTTTGTCTTTGGTCTTCCTTGATGCTTTGACAACTTGAAATTTGTTGCTATAACAAGGTGTGAATACATGAGAATAGTTTTGTGCTTCTCATAGTATTCAAATGCAGGAATTCCATTCTTTCTAATCATGTATGTCCGTAGCCATGTTCCCGCAACAACAACTGAACCAGTAGGATATGTGAACCCATCACCATCTATCATCAATTGTACAAGCTTATGTTTACCTTGTACACAACGTGCTAACCAATAATCTAACCTCTCATCATTCCCCTAAGGTGCAACCAATGCAAAAACATTTCCTGGCTTCAGAAGATCTGAAAGATGGTCATAGTCAACTAAAGTTTCCATGTAATCATTTCTTATAGAGAGTGTCAAAGATAAAGGAGTTAGATACTGTGGAACCCATGTATCCACCCACTCACTTGACTCGCAATGATCCCAATCATACTGAAAAAACATGGGGCAAAAACAAGCCAACTGTCATGTCCAAATGGTCCATGTACTACTATTGGAGCTTCGGAATGAATGTATTTTTGAAGAGTCTTTCACTGTTTGACAATCCAATCTATCTCCTATAGTTCCCTCCTCAACCAACCAAAAGAATCTATGCACTGTAGAATCAAGAGTCCCCCCTGTGACAATGCTAAAGTACACCAATCAATAATAGAATGAACATCAAGAAGTACAACACCTGAAATCCTCAATTGCTCCTTAACTAGAGCTCTCTTGACACATGCACCTGCTCCATCATGCTCCCCTTTCCCATACCCTAACTCAAAAAAACTCCAAATATGAGGTACACCTCTCTCCACATGCATTCTACACAACCAATAAAACATTCTGGCATTCTTAAATTGACCGGTCCAATTATCTGACCAAATGAGATGCCTATCCATAGCAATACCATTTTCTTGCAAGAAGTCAAAATAATTCTGGAAACAATGTTGAACAAACTCATGATAGTTAGACCTGTCGTCGCTCATATAAAAATGGTACTCTCTGATTATCTTTCGCTCATCTTTTGTGCTATCAGGGGAATGTCTATATGTGACGTGTACAAAAATAGCAACCTGAATGGAATTGTAATATTGAGCTTGAGTCTCATTTTGGGACTGCAATGTATAGTTCTCCACAAAGTCTACAACGGATATAATAGTTCCAATGGGGAAAGTGTCCTTACATGTCCTGAATTGTTGATCCAACCATTGAGACCTATGACTATGCCTTGCATACTTGTAAAAAAGATTTGTCTTGAAATCTGAGATAAAATCAACAACATTGTATTCTGTTGCAACTAACTCACATCTAGAGCCTTCACCTCCACTCTTCAATGTATATTTCACCATTTCATATACCTTTTTTTGGACGAGTGTCTTTCCAAAATTGTGTTCCAAACCCTCATGAAAACATGTTCTAAACTTGGACAAGCCACCACATTCTGAGCACTTGGCATTTAAGCAATCTTTTTAATAAAATAAACAACCATCATCTCTATGACATAAAAATTGATCTAGCAAGTCTCTTGATGATTTGGGAAGACCACTTGCACCACAATCCTCTAGCATTTCATTAGTATGCAAAGTAGAACAAATGGACTGTAATAATTTATGATGCATTGAAAACTCCACATGATATTTGCAACAACATGTATTCCAAATCTTAAGGGGTACACAATAAAATGGCTTCACGGATTCAAAAGACCTTTGTGATATTTTCAATGTTGGATGTTTCTCATAAAAAATTTTATACAACATTGTTTGACTTACCTCCACATAATGTTTAGGATGTGGAGTGCGGTCTCGATTGCCAACTCTCAACTTCAAGACATCCTTCACATTTGGTGACACTCTTGAGTTAGCATCCCAAAATTGTTGAATTTCATCCTTGACAACATCTGTTAGCTTCTTATCGAAACATGGAAGTCTCCCACCATAAGCCCATGTATCAATTTGAAGCAGATCATCAAGTCTTTCTCTTCTTGCAAGTGCTCTACCCAAAGTTTTACGGTCTATATTGAAGTCAACACAAGTTTGTCTCATCAAACGAGCCTTTCTCAAATGATGACTTACTAAGGAGGTTGTAATAATCCTTCGAGCAACTCTCTTGTCTTTTTCTCTACTAGTCTTCCCAATGCTATTGAGAGCATTGAAAAGATTCTTCACAACAATGGCATTTCTCTCCATTTTCTTGTTCACACGAATCTTCAATTTCACAAGCACAGGTCTCATCTTTTGCATCTTTAACAACTGCACAAAAATTTGACATTGCTCAACCAATGTCTTGTTTCCAAAAAATTGATCATAAAGTCTTGAAGCCCACAACCTAACAGTTCTATGTGACCTCTTTCCTTCCCAATTATTCATAATGTTCTCCTCAATTTCAATTAACCATTTAGGTCTTCCTGAAAGCCCCAAATTTGAAGTTTGATTATCTTTATTGCAAGGGACTTCATTTCGTATATAATTTGGAGATGTGTAACGTTCATGTGGTTCTTGTGCAACATTTTCATTCCCCAAGTCTAAATTTTCAATCTCCATTTGTACATTTTCAATTTCAACATCCTCTTCACTTACAACTACATTTACAAGGTTCGATTGATTAATGTTTAACATACCTTCTCTCCTTGTTCGGTGATTTTCCTTATCTTTTTCCCTATATGCTTGAATTTCTTCATCCGCCAGCTTCCTCTTGCATTTAGCCTTTCGAAAACTACTGCTTCCCATTGTGAGACCACAAGTCGACAAAAATCAAACAATGGGCCCCAAATCACATTTTTTTTTGCAACACGTGAAAAAAGTATAAAATCTCATGATTGTTTGGTCTGTGGGGACAGGGAATATTTTGGTCAAATATTACCTATCCAAAATTAGGTATCTGATTCCATATCGGGTACCTAATATTCCCAGGCAGATGAAAAAAAGGGCAGGAGCAAATGAAAAAAATTGAACTTTTACATATATTAATGTATATAATATATATATATATATATATATATATATATATATATATATATATATATATATAAGAGGCATATGATATATATAATGTATATACTATATATATACTAATGTATTATATACTAATGTATATAATATATATAATATATTATATATATACTAATGTATATAATATATATATAATACATATACTAATGTACACTAATATATTATATATAATATTACCTTTTAGCTATTATTTTTTTTCTCATTTTTCCTATATGATGCTTTTGTATACGAATTGTGGATATTCTCTGGGAAACTATCTGAGGAAGATACAGTAGCTGATCTATGTCCTTTGGATCAAAAAGATGATTTGTAAAACTTAACCTAAAAATTCAATTCTGCTAACAAAAATGTCTAATCATGTAGCAAGGTACAGAAGCTCAGGAAAGGTGTAACAAATTAATATGCAAATATTTTTGTCTGTAACAGTATTTTTTGCATTTATTACGATATTGATCCAATTTGATGCACCTTCGCTATTTGATCGATCCCTTCCCTTGCATTTCACTTGGTTTGCTCATTTTGCACATCATAGGCCAAGATTTGACAGTGGATATGACCTTGGTACTACCGACATTAATGATAAATTTTACCTTTTAGCTATTATTTTTTTGTCATTTTTCCTATATGATGCTTTTGTATACGAATTGTGGATATTCTGTGGGAAACTTTTCATTTTTTACTGTAGGATGACTTTGTATACAAATTTTGGAGAATCTCTTGCAAAAATATGGAAATTATAATCTTCCCCCTAGAGCATACATTAATGAAGTTCTTCATGCCTTAGCAAAGGAAACTGACTAGATTGTTGAAGCTTACGGTACTACATACAGAAATGCAGTATGTGTCAAAAGGGGTCATGGGGAGTCCCTAGGGGTCCTAGTACACCTTATCATGTGTTAAGACCCCTAGGGAGTCCCCTTAAGACACACTTGAGAGTTCCAATGTGTCAAATGGGGTCATGGGGACTCCCTAGGGGTCCTAACATGTGATAAGGCATACTAGGACCCCTAGAGAGTCCCCATGACCCCTTTTGACACATTTGAATGCTCAAGTGTGTTCGAAGGGGTCCTAAGACCCCTTAAGACACACTTGAGCATTCCAATGTGTCAAAAGGGGTCATGGGGACTTCCTAGGGGTCCTAACACGTGATAAGGTGTACTACGACCTGTAGGGAGTCCCCATGACCCCTTTTGACACATTTGAATGCTCAAGTGTGTCCGAAGGGGTCCTAGGACCCCTTAAGACACACTTGAGCATTCCAATGTGTCAAAAGGGGTCATGGGGACTTCCTAGGGGTCCTAACACATGATAAGGTGTACTAGGACCCGTAGGGAGTCCCCATGACCCCTTTTGACACATTTGAATGCTCAAGTGTGTCTTAAGGGGTCCTAAGACCCCTTAAGACACACTTGAGCATTCAAATGTGTCAAAAGGGGTCATGGGGACTCCTTACGGATCCTAACACATGATAAGGAGTACTAGGACTCCTAAGACCCCTTAAGACACACTTGAGTGTTCCAATGTGTCAAAAGGGGTCATGGGGACTCCCTAGGGGTCCTAACGCATGATAAGGTGTATTAGGACCCCTAGGGAGTCCCCATGACCCATTTTGATACATTTGAATGCTCAAGTGTGTCTGAAGGGGTCCCCATGACCCCTCTTGACACATTTGAATGCCCAAGTGTGTCCGAAGGGGTCCTATGACCCCTTAAGACACACTTGAGCATTCAAATGTGCCAAGAGGGGTCATGGGGACTTCCTAGGGGTCCTAACATGTGATAAGGCATACTAGGACCCCTAGAGAGTCCCCATGACTCCTTTTGACACATTTGAACACTCAAGTGTGTCTGAAGGGGTCTTAGGACCCCTAGGAAGTTCCCATGACCCCTTTTGACACATTTGAATGCTCAAGTGTGTCTTAAGGGGTCCTATGACCCCTTAAGACACACTTGAGCATTCAAATGTGTCAAAAGGGGTCATGGGGACTTCCTAGGGGTCCTAACACATGATAAGGTGTACTAGGACCCCTAGGGAGTCCCCATGACCCCTTTTGACACATTTCAATGCTCAAGTGTGTCCAAAGGGGTCCTAAGACCCCTTAAGACACACTTGAGTGTTCAAATGTATCAAAAGGGGTCATGGGGATTTTCTAGTGGTCCTAACGCATGCTAAGGCATATTAGGACCCATAGGGAGTCCCCATGACCCCTTTTGACACATTTGAATACTCAAGTGTGTTCAAAGGGGTCCTAGGACCCCTTAAGACACAATTGAGGGTTCAAATGTGTCAAAAGGGGTCATGGGGACTCCCTAGAGGTCCTAACACGTGATAAGTTGTACTAGGACCCCTAAGGAGTCCACATGACCCCTTTTGACACATTGGAATGCTCAAGTGTGTTCGAAGGGGTCCTAGGACCCCTTAAGACACACTTAAGCATTCTAATGTGTCAAAAGGGGTCATGGGGACTTCCTAGGGGTCCTAACGCATGATAAGGCATACTAGGACCCCTAGGGAGTCCCCATGACCTCTTTTGACACATTTTAATGCTCAAGTGTGTCTGATGGGGTCATAGGACCCCTTACGATACACTTGAGCATTCCAATGTGTCAAAAGGGGTCATGGGGACTTCCTAGGGGTCCTAACATATGATAAGGCATACTAGGACCCCTAGGAAGTCTCGATGACCTCTTTTGACACATTGGAATGCTCAAGTGTGTCGTAAGGGGTCCTAGGACCCCTTACGACACACTTGAGTGTTCCAATGTGTCAAAAGCCGTCATCAGGACTTCCTAGGGGTCCTAGTACCCCTTAAGACACACTTGAGCATTCCAATGTGTCAAAAGTGGTCATCGAGACTTCCTAGGGGTCCTAACGCATGATAAGGCATACTAGGACCCCTAGGGAGTCCCCATGACCCCTTTTGACACATTAGAATGCTCAAGTGTGTCCAAAGGGGCCCTAGGACCCCTTACGACATAGTTGAGCATTCTAATGGGTCAAAAGGGGTCATGGGGACTTCCTAGGGGTCGTAACGTATGATAAGGCATACTGGGACTCGTAGGGTGTCCCCATGACCCCTTTTTACACATTTGAATGCTCAAGTGTGTCTGAAGGGGTCCTAGGACCCCTTAAGACACACTTGAGCATTCCAATTTGTCAAAATGGGTCATGGGGACTTCCTAGGGGTCCTAACACATGATAAGGTGGACTAGGACCCCTAGTGAGTCCCCATGACCCCTTTTGACACATTTGAATGCTCAAGTATGTCTGAAGGGGTCCTAGGACCCCTTAAGACACACTTGAGCATTCAAATGTGTCAAAAGGTGTCATGGGGACTTGCTACAGGTCCTAACACATGATAAGGCATACTAGGACCCCTAGGGAGTCCCCATTATCCCTTTTGACACATTTGAACACTCAAGTGTGTCCGAAGGGGTCCTAGGACCCCTTAAGACACACATGAGCATTTCAATGTGTCAAAAGTGTCATGGGGACTTCCTAGGGGTCGTAACGACTGATAAGGTGTACTAGGACCCCTAGGGAGTCCCTATGACCCTTTTTGACACATTTGAATGCTCAAGTGTTTTCGAAGGGGTTGTAAGACCCCTTAAGACACACTTGAGCATTCTATTGTGTCAAAAGGGGTCATGGGGACTTCCTAGGGGTCCTAATACGTGATAAGGCATTCTAGGACCCCTAGGGAGTCCCCATGACCCCTAGGAAGTACCCATGACCCCTTTTGACACATTGGAATGCTCACATGTGTCTTAAGGGGTCCTAGGACCCCTTAAAACACACTTGAGCATTCCAATGTTTGAAAAGGGGTCATGGGTATTTCCTAGGGGTCCTAACGCGTGATAAGGCATACTAGAACCCCTAAGGAGTCCCCATGACCCCTTTTGACACATTTGAATGCTTAAGTGTGTCCAAAGGGGTCCTAGGACCCGTTAAGACACACTTGAGCATTCCAATGTGTCAAAAGGGGTCATGGGGACTTCCTAGGGGTCCTAACATGTGATAAGATGTACTAGGACCCGTAGGGAGTCCCCATGACCCCTTTTGACACATTTGAATGCTCAAGTGTGTCCGAAGGGGTCCTAGGACCCCTTAAGACACACTTGAGCATTCAAATGTGTCAAAAGGGGTCATGGGGACTTCCTAGGGGTCCTAACACGTGATAAGGCATACTAGGACCTCTAGGGAGTCCCCGTGACCACTTTTGACATATTTGAACGCTCAAGTGTGTTCGAAGGGGTCCTAAGACCCCTTAAGACACACTTGAGCATTCCAATGTGTCAAAAGGGGTGATGGTGACTTCCTAGGGGTCCTAACGCATGATAAGGTGTACTAGGACCATTAGGGAGTCCCCATGACCCTTTTTGACACATTTGAATGTGCAAGTGTGTTTGTAGGGGTCCTAAGACCCCTTAAGACACACTTGAGTGTTCCAATGTGTGAAAAGGGGTCATGGGGACTTCCTAGGGGTCCTAACGTGTGATAAGGCATACTAGGACCCCTAGGGAGTCCCCATGACCCCTTTTGACACATTTGAATGCTCAAGTGTGTCCGAAGGGGTCCTAAGACCCCTTAAGACACAATTGAGTGTTCCAATGTGTCCAAAGGGGTCATGGGGACTTCCTAGGGGTCCTAACATGTGATAAGGTGTACTAGGACCCCTAGGGAGTTCTCATGCCCCCTTTTGACACATTTGAATGCTCAAGTGTGTCTTAAGGGGTTAGGACCCCGAGGAAGTCTGCATGACCCCTTTTGACACATTTGAATGCTCAAGTGTGTCTTAAGGGGTCCTAGAACCCTTTAAGACACACTTGAGCATTCAAATGTGTCAAACGGAGTCATGGGGACTTCCTATGGGTCCTAACACGTGATAAGTCATACTAGGACCCCTAGGGAGTCCCCATGACCCCTTTTGACACATTTCAATGTTTAAGTGTGTCTGAAGGGGTCCTAAGACCCCTTAAGACACACTTGAGCATTTAAATGTGTCAAAAGGGGTCATGGGGACTTCCTAGGGGTCCTAATGCATGATAAGGCATACTAGGACCCCTAGGGAGTCCCCATGACCCCTTTTGACACATTTGAACACTCAAGTGTGTCTGAAGGGGTCCTAAGACCCCTTAAGACATAGTTGAGCGTTCCAATGTGTCAAAAGGGGTCATGGGGACTTCCTAGGGGTCCTAATGTGTGATAAGGCATACTAGGACCCCTAGGGAGTCCCCATGACCCCTTTTGACACATTTGAATGCTCAAGTGTGTCCGAAGGGGTGCTAGGACCCCTTAAGACACACTTGAGCATTCCATTTTGTCAAAAGAGGTCATGGGGACTTCCTAGGGGTCCTAACACGTGATAAGGCATACTAGGACCCCTAGGGAGTCCTCATGACCCCTTTTAACACATTTGAATGCTCAAGTGTGTCCGAAGGGGTCCTAGGACCCCTTAAGACACACTTGAGCATTCCATTGTGTCAAAAGGGGTCATTCCAGATTCTTTAATGCTTCTAGTGAATCCAAATTTAGTTCTTATAAAGATGAGATGTTAGTGAATGACTTCTTGCTATTACTACTCTTCCACCAGATCCGGATTTCCATCCTTTTGTGGATCTATAGGCTCTATCACGAGCCCATGGGATTGGCTAAGAGAAAAATGTGATTGTATCTCAACTGATTACAAAATGTTCAGTTGAGGAGAAAATATTGCAATGATCAAGAAGAAAATTGGCTATGGAAAATCTAGTTATGAATTCTGTTAAGAATGAAACTATTAAGGAATTGCATGAATCACAAACCATGAAAATAACCTTTTGCAACAAAGAACATTCAAGCTATAGAATTTATTAACTCTGAATTTAAATGTCTTATCAGCATTCATGGAAGAGATTTCATTAGCATCCATGGAAGAAATTTCATTAACTTCAAACAAAATCATCTAAAAAAATTCATTAACTTCAGGCGAAATCATTTAAGATGGACAAAAACAAAATCGTATTACTCAGAAATGGCAGAGAAAGAAAATGAGATAAACCAAATTTATCAAATTCTTGCAATCTGCAGCTTCTCTCCGAGTGCAAAATGACAATCCATGGAGCCAAAATTACGTTGAAAATTAAATTCTTTGAGTAATCATTTAGAAACGTGCAAAATACTATAATGCATGATGATTTATAGAGAATTTATGACAGACTATGCTGTGAAAAAGCCCGCAATTCCTGCCATATCTCTAATGAGAAGCAATGGTGAAATTCTGAGACAAAGGCGGCGCCAACATTGAAGCAGCAAGACATTCTTCATAATATCGGGGCGGCACCATCGAAATTGCAAGGCTTTCCTCATAATGTCATGCCACCGTTGATCTCTTCTTTATATTTATTAATGCGCTCAGTTCTACGATGCTTGCATAATTTCTAGTACAGCTGCTCATTTTACCAAACCCTTCCCCGCTCTCCATAATCTTTGACCGGTTCAAAGATCCATCCGGTTGTTCTTGTTTAACCTCCCAATGACTTTGTTGAGCTACCAGATTATCAACAAGTGTGGTACAATTGGCCAGTGACCAAAATCTATTTTGAGAACCTTTGTAATTTAGCATTCCGGTTAAAAAAGTAGGGAAAGATACCATTTCACAGCCACAGGCGGTGGAAACAGAGTGATTCTCTTGCCCTCTGCTTCTATAATCCGCCTCCAGTGAACTATTCTTCAAAGCCTCCATTTCTGCATAGCTAGGGTTTACAATGCCTGTAAAAGGAACAACTATGCCCCTGTAGGGACTCATGCTCATGCTCAAAATCATATTATTTTCATGCATTCCCTAACATTTAATACAAAGATTTAGCTAGCCACCTTTAAAGACCTAGAAGAAATGAAAAATAAAAATTAGGCCAAAAATACATACTGCATTTCTGTATGTAGTACCGTCAGCTTCAACAATCTAGTCGGCTTCCTCTGCTAAGGCATGAAGAACTTCATTAATGTCTTCTCTGGGAGGAAGATTATAATTTCCATATTTTCGCAAGCCCTAAATTTTTTTTGTTGTTATTGCTCTCTGCCTCTGCTCTCTCAATTTAGTCATCTCCCTCTCCGCTACACTCAGCTTAGCCATCCTTACCTACTCTTTAATAGAGATTCTCCAAAAATTGTATACAAAGACATCCTATAGGAAAAAATGAAAATTTTCCCAGAGAATATCCACAATTTGTATACAAAAGCATCGTACAGGAAAAATGACAAAAAATTAATAGCTAAAAGGTAAAATTTATCATTAATGCTGGTAGTACCAAGGTCATACCCACTATCAAATCTTGGCCTATGACATGCAAAAGGAGCAAAGCAAGTAAAATGAAAGGGAAGTATGGATCAAATAGTGATGGTGCATCAAATCGGATCAATATCATAATAAATGCAGAAAATACTGTTACAGACAAAAATATTTGCATATTAATGGGAAAGAGTGGGAGGAGCTTCTTGGACCCATGATAGAAGTTATATATAAGGAGGAAGAGCTAGGAAGGGGAAAGCAGTAAAGGAAAGAAGTAAGATATGTGTGTGAGCCTATGTTAGATGATGATGATGAGTACTCACCATTTGGTAGTAGCTCAAGTAGTGATATAAGCTCTTCAGTGCACATGTACATTGACACAAAAAATTCAGATAGAGAAGTAACAAGTGCTATGGAATTATCCACAAAGCAATGTGAAATGAAGCCTCAAATTCGTTCATTAGCAGGCAAAGAATTTGGTCATGCACTTCATTCTAGCACCATAAATATTTCTATTAGAAATGCCTATTCCTTAATGGCCTTGAATTTACAGGACTTGGGAAACCAGGTTACTCATGTTGGGCAATATCCCTCAAATGTAAGTTCATTACCACCTTTGGCAAGGTAGTCTCACTCCTCATTTTACAACAAAGGGCAGCCATCTATGGTCCAAGGTTTTAATTCAGCTAACAAATGGAGAGCTTCTCAAGGTACTGATCTCTTTCATAGAGAAGTTCCTGATTCATCTCAAGGTTCTCGTTTAGGTGACCAACTCCTTCGAGGTCCACAAATAGACCCATTGATTTCCCAAATTGGTAAAAGGGTAGATGCAATTTTCAGAAGAGTATCCCAATTGAAGAGAAATGGAAATTTCAGTGAGCATAAAGTTATTGTAGATCCAATGGGTGTATCTTCTCCATTGACAAATATAATTGCATTTCCAGAGACTTGAGTTTAAATGGAGACTATTTGTTCCCAAACATGCCCCAGTCGAGCAGATGAACCAGATGTTTCTTGAGTAAAGAAGATAGTGGTTTATTAAAGCACCTACATTATCCCACTTTCTATCAGTTACTACTTTTTGAGCGGCTTGCTAGCTGCTTCTGTGCGAGATTCCTATAATATATAATGTCCTCATGCAAGTACATGCCAATTTTTGTAAACATTTTTAGTTCTAAAGTGTTAGTGAGGAATATCAAAGAAAAGGTTCTTGCATGTGTTATTTAGACACATATCAATAAATTAGGAAACCAATTTTTTCCCATTACATGGCAGAAATGCCTAGATTCACTTTGTTGGTATCAATAGGTAGCAACATGAGGGAAGAAATATATTTGTGAAGAGGAAGTACAAATGTTACTGTCCAAAACCATTTGGAGAGTAATATTCTTCTCCTGATTGTAATAAGAAACTCAAAATGTAGAAGACACCAAATAGTTGGGGCATTTATTTCCTATGACCTATGTCAATTTCAATTCAATTCCTAAGGATGATATTCTCAATGTGTAAAAATAAACTGATGTGTTATTTTAAAATGGTGTTGACTAAAATTTATGAACATATGTCAAATATCCATTTTTTCCAGAATTTGAAATAGAACCAGTGGCAATATAATCAAATTTGTGAATTTCACATCCAATCATTGGATGTTAATCAAAAGTACAACACAGTAATATAAATTTGAACCGATAAACAATCTTAGTCTTACTTCAAACCTACTCCTGTGTATGTGGGTTCTTGGAGGTATCTACTAAACAATGTGTGGATCTGTAATGTCCCTATCCAGGACCTTACTCACTTTGCTTAAAACTCCTAATTAGCATTTGGATTTCTAATGCCTGCTGTGATATTATTTAAGTTTGCCTTGCTCCTTACTGATTAATATTGTAATGAATTGGTTATCCTTCCCCTTGTCTCTCTCCTACTCTCTCCCCTTCCCCTTCCCTCTCTCTCCTACTCTATCCCCTTCCCATTCTCTCTCTCTCTCTCTCTCTCTCTCTCTCTCTCTCTCTCTCTCTCTCTCTCTCTCTCTCTCTCTCCCCTTCTCTCTATCTCTCCTACTCTCTCCCCTTCCCCTTCTCTCTCTTAATTACTCTCTCCCCATCCCCTTCTCTCTCTCCTACTCTCTCCCCATCCCCCATCCCCCCTCTCTCTCTCTCATCACCCTCTCTCTATCTCGAGCTATCTCTCTCTCTCTCTCGCTCTCACCTTCTCACTCTCTCTCTTCCTCAATGGCTGCCCATGAATTTTTTAAATGGCTGATTAATTTCTTTTGCTTCTTTCAATGGCCATCCATGATTTTTCTGCAATCTTCCAACCTTTCGTACATAGTCGTAAAATACATATTAATATATTATACATATAAAATAATATATAATATATAATGTAACATTTAATATTAATATATATTAAATAATATTTAAAATGTAAAATGTATATTATATAATATTTAATATATAATATTATATATAATATATAATCTAATATATAATTCTAATATATAGTTTTTGATATTAATATATAATTAAATAATATTTAATGTAAAATGTATATTATTTAATATTTAATGTAAAATGTATATTATATAATATTTAATATATATAATATATAATCTAATATATAGTTTTTAATATTAATATATATTAAATAATATTTAATGTAAAATATATATTATATAATATTTAATATATAATTGATATTATATAATATTTAATATATCTAATATATAGTTTATATATATATAATATGTCATATGAAGGATGGAGAAATGGGAGGGAGAAAGTGGAGGGAAGGGAAAGTGAAAATTCAAAATTCTGCCGTCATATTCAGGTACCCGAAAATATCGGGTACCCAATTAGGCTCGGTATTGCTTTGTGCACCAAACCTACATGGTCAACTATTGAAATGTCTCAAATACATGTTTTTCCCCTGTTTCTCTGAGTTCCAGACTTCGACAATGTAGCTGACGAATTTTTTTTCACCCGAATTTGATAAAACGAAAAGGGTATCTTAAGGAGATTATCAGCTTTCTATCGATATAATTGCTGTCAAATTTTGAATTCGGTAAGTAATTATTAGTTATTTTCTAATTGAGCTACCTCTAAAGTGCTGATTTATATATTGATTGAAAAACAACTATAACTTTCAGATGGTATAACATTTTTGAAATCCGAAAAATGCGTCACATTCTATGCTTTGCCTACTATAAGGAAAAAAAATAAAATTTGAATTTTGTAAAGTTTTGAATGAGTTAAGGTGGTTAGACACGGGAGTTTTTTTATTCTGAAAACATTGTAGCAAAAAATTCATAATTAATTATTTTTTTGGAATAAAATTACAAAAAATATGCATCACATTCAGGCATGAGTCTACTACTTATATATTAAATCTTATAAAAAAATATTATCATTTGATCATGATTAAGGTGGTCAGACATACACCTACTTATTTTTTTCCTGAAATTTTTGTACTGCTGTATTGAAATCTATACTTTTCACCAATTATATTAATTTTTTTTTAGAAAAGGCCTAGTATTTTAGAAACTACATTTAATTTCCTACAGATTCTATTCTTACAACTTTTTGGTATTAGGTTGATAGCTAGTTCAAATTTTCACGTCAAGTTGACTAACCCTGATTTGCTGATTTTTCATTGCCACTTTTGGGCATAGTTTGGCCCCTCATGATCTTGCACATACCCTAGTGTTGCCACTCTCAAATACATATCCTTCTTCTGGTGCTCGGTCTCTGTAATTCTTTCTCAGGTGATCGACTTTATGACAATGTAAACATGCCATACCAGTTCTTGTCCAGCTTCAAGATTTTCCAGCCCATCTCTTCCTCATACAATTTTCTACTATATGTCCATACCTTCCACATACTGTGTAGTTGACCCATGTGTTGTAATCCCAAGTGTAAGCACTACCTTGTCTCTTCGGTTGATAAGGTTTTTTCTTTTCTTTTGGTGTCCAGACTTGCTTCATCTTAGATTTACACTCTTGTGAAGTGTGTCCATGTTTGTTGCAAGTGTAACACAGTTTCTCCATGGTAGGATTGTTAGAAGTCTTATTCAATTTAGCTCTACACTCATAAGCTTGATGTCCAAATTTACCACAATAATAGCAATAACCATTAAATTTAGGAGTGACTTGAGGTTTACCTTGTGCTTTACTCCTTCACACATTTGAAGTATGTCCCAGTTTTCCATAGTGATAGCATGACAACGTCTTGGGTTTCTAATTTTTATTGTTGTTCACTTGTTCAACTTGTTTGGATGATTCTCCTTCCCTGGTGTAGCCTAGTCCAGCTTTGCTTCCAAATCTTCTTTGATTAGTCAGAAAATCATCAATCTTCTTAGAACTATTTTCAGCCATTTTCATCATTTCATTGTGTTGTAATTGTATCTTTACTTAATTTCTCAATTTCTCATTCTCTTCCCTAAGTACTCCAATATCTTCAAGTTATCTAGACAACTTACCATTTACTCGGTTGATCTCCTGGTTTACAATCATCATCTGATTGGATATTTCAAAATGATGCTCGGTGAGATTTCGTATCTCAATTTCTTTTTCTTGAAGTTGTTCAGTCATCTGTCTTCAGTCTTCAATAGCTAGGTTCCTTTCTTGCTCAGCTTGTCTAGCATTATTCATTACATCAATCATTCTCACCATATGTGATTCTTGATTAATCTGCAAGGCTTTCACTTGTTCAGTTAAGTGAAGATTCTTTTCAGACAAATCAGAGATTGCACTTTCAGAACCATCCAAAATACTTCCTAAACTAGATCCAATGTTATCAAATAATTCATCAATCTCTTCATGGTAACCAGTCTCATTTTCCAGAATAGCCAAGTTCTTTCTCTGAACCAGTAATTTCTTCAATGCATCCTTAGCTTGTTTATACTACTCAATGAACATTTGCATCTGAATCTTTTGATTCTCTATTGTTTTGTCCAACTTATATCTCTCCATGGTTGGATCTTTACTCTTCAGTGGTTAAACCGTCCAATAAGAGATCTATGCTCTGATACCAATTGTTGGAATGGAGCACTAGTAGAATTTGGCAAATAAATGACCAGGTGACTAAAAAATTTAGTCACGTGACTAAAATTGATCATGTTCTACCATTTTTTTAGTCACACGACTAAAATTGATCATGTTCTACAAATATAAATGACTAAATAAATGACAAATTTGGTCATTGGGTAAAATCACAATTAAAATGACTAAATAATTAATCACTAATAATTAGCCATAAAAAAAAATGACTAAATAATTAGTCACCCAACCAAAACTAGCTAAATGAATGATTATTACTCCTTTAAATATCTTTGACCGAATGAAGGGCTTAACAATATTTTCTAAGCTTGATCGTAGGTGAAGTCATAATCCAATAAGGGTTTGTGATGATGATATTCCAAAACAACCTTCAAGTATATTATGGATAGGAGGAGTTTGAAGTAGTGCCATTGGCTTTCACTAAAGTTCCAACCACATACATGAAATTGATGACCAAGGTGATCAAAGCCTTTAAAATAACTCCACTTTACTAGTTTTGGATAATATTTTGACTTATTCAAATAATGAAAATAAATATTTTCATCATCTATGTCTTGTTATGAAAAGTCTTAAAAACATAAGTTGTTTAAAAAATGAGCCAAACATGCGCCCTTTCAAAGTGTATTAGACTCAAAGTATAAAAATTATTTCCTACCATGCAAAAGTGAACTCTAAATGCTCAAGGTCAACCAATTTTCATATAAGATTTCAACTTTAATTAAGTGATTTATAACTGCATCACTTAAATAAAGTTGATTACAATGTATACATCATGCAATTTTTTCTTTTACTATATAATTTATTAATAATAATATATTTAATATATATTAAATAATAAATATCATTATTTAATAAATATTAAATATATTATAAAATAAAAATATTAATAAATGAAATAATATCTAAATTTTATGGAAAAACTCTTTATATTATTACTAGTTGATTTGATATATTTAGTAATTAATAATAATGAAAATATTAGGTAATAAATATTAAATATATCAATAAAATGTAATAATAATAATTTTATTTTATTTTATTATTAATTAATTTACATATATATTATATATTATTGAATACTACATTATATATATAAAACTTAATTAGTAATAAAATGGCCAAGACCCAATATAATCATCACAAGCATCTCTTTCAATATATCTCAAAAAACATAAACCTAAAGACTTATTACCTGCTAATGAATTTGAATTGGGACTTTTTGAAATCCCAAAATTTGAAATTACCTTTCACTTTTCATTTTCCTTTCTGAAAGCTCTGCACTGCTCTCTACGCTGATATCAGGAAGAAAAGGGTTTCGGATTTCTACAGGTACTTTGCCCTCCTCCAGCCATGGTTATGACCTTTGTGCTACCAAACTTGTTGAAGATGCATATATTTGTGTGACATATGTGGGTTTCATTTCAACATTTTATTATGAGTTTCTACTTTTGCAAATGACTGTCTATGCATGGACTCTCTTTGATTCTTTTACTTCCTTTGGTGTTGTGCTCCATGAGGATATCTTTATAAAATGACATGAATGTTGAATCTTCTGCTAAAAAACATAGAGGGTTTTGAATCTACAACTCTATCGTTACTTTTCTTTGTATTTTTCTTATATTGTTTTATTAAGAAATTTGGAGATTTTTCTTACTATCTATATACAACACTGAGTCCCTGTCGACAGGTGCCTCTAAAACCATTAGTGGAAATGGACCTAACTCTTTGGGGGTCCTCGATTGATTCAAACTTTGTTGTTGATATATGCATTTTATTTGTTGCTTGTTTAATTACCATCACCAATAATCTCCACATGAACAATATCCATCCTTGAAATGATGAAAACGATTTGCATCCCTAACAATAACTTTTCTATTGACAATCTTACTAATGAACTTGGTGACAGTGTGGCAGTCACCACACACGCGAAGGTTCTTCGTAATCCTGATCTGAGCTCCAGGGCTTGTGTTAAGAATTCCAAATGCAATAACAAGCCTCTCACTATGGCTGCAGAGCATGCTTTCCTTCATTTCCTCCTCGACATCATGCAACACAAAATTTGTGTCAGGTATATATCCTTCCTCTTTCATCTGCACAGCCAAGGCCTCTAGAAGATTGTAAATTTTCTTTAACTGAGGGTATGATCTATCTCCCACACGGAATGTATAAACCCTATTATTTATCTCAACCAAACTGCATCCTGGTGATTTTTTCACTCCCCTGTCTTTCATCATTGTTCTCACCTTTATTACACTATCCCACCTACCAGCTGCAATACGTAATATCCAACATCATCAGGTTTTAAGTCAATAAGGCAATTAGCAACATGCTCTCCGAGCTTGATATTGTTGTGAACATATCATAAGCTTCAAAATATAACTGCAGGAGAAAAAGAAATCCAACTCAAACATGAAAACATTATGGTCCTTTATATGATATTCCTTCTTCAGAGATATTTCTCTGGCCTCTTGGTATGGGATTGAGAAAAAGAATCATGGTTTCCATGCATATATATTTCAACCATATAATGGTATACCTGTATCATCCCTTCTTCCCCAAAAACTATTTCTGGCTTGGGTTCAACATATGCCAAAGCATCTTTCAGTTCAGCAGCTAATGAAGCATTGCAGACAGAAACAAGTTTAGGTTTGAATGTCCTGCCCTGAAATGAGAAATTTTGTTAGACAGCTACCAGCATCAGTAAACCATACATTCGAAATTTGAAATTAACCGTACTAAAAATGTGAATAAATTCACAAGTTTTTCATATGTCAGAACCATAATCAAGTCAAAGTGATTACCTGATCTACAAGCAATGTCACATTTGAGCCTGCTGCAAGTGCAACGACCTTGAACTCATCTGGATGTTCAGCTACTATGTCCAAAGTCTGAAGTAAACAAGTTTGAAATGTTATATTCCATAACAAAGCAACAACACAAGACATTGCCATAGAATGAATAATCCTATACTATGAAAAAGACAGTTTAGTTGAACTAAAACAACAATATAGTGATAAAACTCTAAAGGAAAACCAATTTCCTATATTATGTCCCCAACAATGTTTTTTTTTTTTGGCAAAAGAAAATGAAATCTAAAATGCATCCACACAAACCGTGGATAAGCTATGAAAAAAAATGCAAAAGAAATATATAAGTATAGAATTCAAGATAAGAAAGAAAGGGGAGATCTTCCATTTCCGGTTAATGGTCGTATATCTTGTGTCTTGATGTGTAGGTTAAAGACTGGGTCCCATGTCCTCTAGAGTTCCTACAAAATCAGTAAAAAATGATGTCAGTCACAGACTGAGAAATGGAGGATCTAACCTATCTCTAGAAGTTGATTGATATACATGCATATATCAATCATGTGATAAGATGAAAAGGAGAGTCAACCAAAGATACCGAAAGTCAGTCACATGTTTTACTAACAAGTTATTTCCATATGCAGCTATAGGTGAAGACGATAAGTTATAAAGGGACAGTTTATAAAGGCCTAAAACCTTTTAGTTAAGATTTTACATCAATGAAAGCAATGAAACTTTTGAAGGGACATGTCATTCTGGCATGAAACCTTCTAGCTTCATATAACATAAGAGCAGGTCAAACAGAGTTGCAGAAACATAAATGAAGATACAACTATACCCAGGAAGATAGAAGACTATCAAAATAATGCAAACGGGCTACAAAGTGCAGTTTTAGATAAGTACAATGCATCAAATGGTAATGAAGAGATAATATCATTACATATAATAATAAATGCACAGGTACAGTGATGCTATGAAGGCACATACAAGTGCTATTTCAAATAATGAAATAGAGGAAAAAATAGCAATCATAGAAAAGCAAATGCATCAAGAACAGTAACTAGATATCATCGCTTATCCCAACAGACAACGAGATGTAAGAAATCAGATGAAGAAGTCATTGTGGAGTAGCATATAAAGGTTAGCCATAACAAAATCAAATCAGTATTACCATCAATAATACATGTTACAAGAACAATTTTGACTAAGTACATTCATTTAAGGATTCATTTACTAATATTAGAGCATCATTCATTATCGAGGCCATCAGATGATTAAACAATACTCTCACAATGGTACATATTGTATAGACCAGCAAAGAATCTAACAACATTGATTAAGAAGCAATAGCAATTAAGTTGACACTCACTGTATGTCAGATAAAAGAGAACATCTTAGCACTACAGATACAGGATAAAATTCCAGGGTACTAGAAATGATAGAACATCCACGTTTTTTTGAGCAGCAAAGACATTATATACCATGTACAGATAAATGCAAACATCAAAAGAGTTGACACAATCTAAAGTACTTCTGCATTTGTCCTAATGGTGTCTAGAAAATAAGCAATTGACTATAGCAATTCAGATAGTTATCAAAATGAAATTGGAATGAATTCAGAACAAATACATTGTAGTTAGTATGATTAGCTTCCAAACAATGATTAGTCAAAGGTGCTTCAAGATAAATACTACGTTATGACTTGTATCATATAGTTTTAGAATGACTGAAAAGTTATCATGACATTAATCAAGGAATAATGCAGGAGTATGATACTTACTTGTGCAATTGTGATAGTATTGAGTATCTAATGCAATCAAATCATGTTGTTGTGTAAAGTAACAAGGAGTACATTGTCAAACATTAAAAGATAAATGGCAATTTTATAATTCATTGACAAAGTCATAAATTGTTGTCTATGAAATGTGCAAATGATTCAAAGATAAGGACAATGCTATATGTGTTTTCAATGAATAGGAGCACAATACAAATAGTAAGAAATGATTAAGCATTCATCCTGATTGTTACATTACTAAGAAAGCTCAGAGTACCAGATTACTCTAATGAGAGATCAAACACACATAGATAGTATAAGAAACTAATAAAGTAGCCTCAAACAGTTAGAAAGAGTTGTAAGGAAAAAAATCAGTAAATGATGTACACAATGATATTATCATATTGATTGAATGAGAAATTCAGAGAAGATCAACACATGAAGGGCTCTGAGATCAAGAAAAAGCATAACTATGAACAGAGTTACAGTTTTATAAAAAATGGAGACTTACATCATGCAAAGGGTGTATATAGTGTTTTATGAGGAAATGTACAGAGCATTTCAAAATAGTCCATGTTTTATCATGTAAAAACAAAGTGAAGAAAACAATGCCCACATTGATGACTGAAATTAGTACATACAAGACAATGGTCAAAGTACGTACTGCTGCTAAGAAGGAAATGAATGTAATATTTTGCACCCTGATTATACTCATTGTCAAATATCAAAGAACATATTTTATTTAAAACTAATATGGTTATCAACAAAAATAATGTTCTAATGGCAAGTTAAATAAAATGTTACAAGTCAAGGTTTTCATAACAGGAACAACAACAAAGTACATTTATATTGGTTGATATCTCAACATGCATACAGAGACAGAGCAAAATTTGCACTATAGTCATAAAACCCTCATGAAGTAGGCACAGATCTTTAGGAAAGGAAAATCCACCAAGACTCATATAAACATAGTGTAAAAGAATGGAAGGGTTTCCCATAAAAGCTACAATTGAAGTGAGAATTTTCATGGTTTTTGTTCAGGGATACCGAGTACAAGTATGCCACAATACAAAGACATACATACAATCGTTGTTGGAAAGTGAGTTGTAAGGGCTTCTTTACATCTTTTCAATGGGTTTTTAGTGTTAACAGTTTTCAAAAAGAGATTCCTTATTTTTGTTTCTCTCAGGGAAAAAATCTACAAGTTTAATAAAGTTTCAAAGGAATGTACAATTTGTTCTTGAAACCCTCGTTCAAGCTATGTATCTGAAAGTTTTGAGAAAACCCTTGTCTAGAAGTAAAACAGATTTCAAGCTCTTTGAATGCAAAGCCTGCTGCCATGATGAGGATTTTCAAGATTAAAATAAAATATGCACCAAATGAATGCACACAATTCACAGAATGTATTATTTCAGCTACAGAGCAAGAAGCCATAGTCTCAGACACAGAGCAACTACATTCAAAAATACATAGAGCATGAGGATTGATGTTCACACAAACTTACTTGGAAAGGCATAGATCTGTTAATGAAGCTCATGGAATGCAAGTGTCCATAATAGAAAAGAGAACCTACAAATTCACCATGACAGATTCCTCAGAAACCCTACTGTTCACCATTGGAGTTGGCTACTAGAGGAAACAAAAAATGGGAATGATACAAAATAATCGTTGTAATCCAGACATTTTAGAGGTCGCTAAGAAAAATGCAAGCCGCAATGGACAGTAAAGATTCTTGAGCTTACCAGTGGATTGATTTTTGGAAAAGGTTTTTATAAGATCTCCGCAAAGAAACTTCCGGTGGCATCCAAATCCAGAAAACTCTAAATCTTCAAAAAGTTTCATTCAAAATCCAGGAAACCCTCCATGGTGGCATCATAGGTTCAAAACCCTGACATTTCTTCACTGTGGCGGCACAACAGAGTCCAAAAGTAGAGCAGAAAAAATGTTACAAAGTGAACTGGATGATTCGAGCAGCGAAGGAAGGATTGGGGTTTTTACCCTAAACTTGGTTGATTTTATGTCCCCAACAATGTTAATGTTGTCTAACAGACAAGATTGATTGAATCAGAGATCTTAGACAAGGAATGCACTAAGAATCAAGATATAAAGACAATCAATGTCACTGAGTTTGGTTACACTAACAGATGCTAAGAATATATTTCATAACTGGAGATATCTAACTGAATTCTGAAAAGCAAATGGAGGTGAATTACACATTCATAATGTCGTTCCATCTTCCAAATCTAACTGTATTTCCAAAGGAAAATAGTTAAAGAGATAAGGAGATAAGTATAGCTTCAACTTCATTCATTGTTTTCCAATAGAAATACTATGAACAAGAAATTTATTTGGACTTGCAGTGTTTTTATCTTTTTCTTCACACTTGTTTCTGACTTCTAGATCCAACAAGTAGTTAGGGGATTTAAGAAAACAGATTTTCATTTTTCAACAAAAAATAGCACTAGCTGAGCTATAATGAAATTATGATTGATCTATTATCTGGATCCATAGTGCTCAGAATCAACACAAATCACCACTGTTGACAGAACTTAAAACTTGGAGCTTTGAAATATATATGATACTGTGTTTTTTTGATGTTAAGTATTCAAACCTGAGTTCCAATTGAGCCAATTGAACCAATAACAGAGAAAGGCTTTGGACCATCCCATACTTTCCTATCTTCATCTACAAGTGCTGTTCCAGGCCAGGCAGGAGGAGGACCTTGTTTAGAGCAGCAGACAGAGCTAGCATAGGCTTTCTTTGTTCTACTCTTGAAACTAAGTCCAGCTGCAAAATACAAATGCAAATCCCTCATTATTTTGCAGAATATGATACATAATTGTCAAATTCCTAAATCAATTTTGCAGGTGAGGTACAGTTCATATACAAATTTTTAATCAAAGGGAAATATTTCCCTCCTCTGTTATGTAGAATTATATTCTTTGTACAGGTCAATTTTGGGGGCAGAGGTCTCTGCATATGGGATATAGAGCAGCAGATCAGGAGGTCTGTGATAGCTGCAACTCACTGAAAATTAGAGGAGAGGAATAGAGGGATTGTGTAATTACCATCTAAGTGGGTGCTGTAACACATAGATATGATCTGTGTCTGATATGGTGGCGTGCAAACAGATTGATCGTTAGATCATGCTTTAGGAGAAACTTAGATCTACCAGGTATCTTTTATGTTGGGTTATGTGGCCTAGTGGCAAGCGTTGTTTTCTATGATCATAAATTTCAATTTCGAATGATCAGTTATCCATACCACCTTCGTTGATCATCATTGTCATATTCTAGGTCATACTCATTAACCAATAGTTGAGTTAGGAGAAGCACTAGGAGGAGGTCCAATGCTCATCTCCCTCTAATCCTAATAAGGAATTAATGAACCAATTGAATAATGTCACTGTTGAAGTATATTATCAATAGTTCCAAGCTTCATGTTGTCTTTGAATGATAGCAAACACTATATCTTGGATGAATTTTCTAGATATTAATCTCATCATTGTATGATGGTACAAGTAACTCTTTGGATTTCATTTTTTTGATGGTCATTGTCCTGTGACATTTTGTGAAATGCCTCTATCTGACACTATCATAAATGACACTGACCCTCATTTTTAGACAGTTATATACTATGCTACTATGCTACTTCATGCTTGTGTACCCTTTCATTTTAATAAAAAAGTGCCTTTGTCTTATTACAGTCCTTCATTGCATTTGGGTTGTTCATTCTTCCTTTTCCAATGGATGTGCTTTGCTATACTCTACTATCCATAAGACTATCTTATCATTGTATTTCTCATTGACATTTTATTGGAGAAAGTTGATTGTTTTCCTCTACAGGCATTGTGGTAGCTGTTATGGATGATTCCCTCAAAGGCTACTGCAGCTCAAAAGCCCATTCTGTCTGAATCAACTCAAAAAAGATTTTCATTACAATCTATTCAAGAGAAAGTTAGCACAGTAGCAGCGGAACTCCTGGGACAGGTCTTTTTAACCTTGAACTATGTATTTAAATTGCATGTTTCTTTCCTGATTTAGTTGGTTTAGCTTGCTGTCTTTTAATTATATGAATTTTACATTTTCTTTTTTTGGTTTGATTATATGGTTTTTTCTGTGTCATTAGGGTGTTTTAATTACTGGCATATTTGATTGAAGATGCTAGGGATTTAATGATTAGTTTGTTGTATGTTATCTTCATAGTAATGTTAGAGATATTTTAAATTTAAAGGATTGGAACAATGAAAACTATGGTCATTTAAAATATAAATAATTGTAAAATGGGAAATATTCTGCTTGAGAATTACGAGCTAACATTTGTTTGGAATTTCCTATTTCTATAAAATAATCTAAAGTCAGTCTCTATAGAATACCAAATTAAAATTCTGTCTTTTGTGTCCAATATCCCTCATATTCAAGATTTGAATATTAATTTGGTGCTATTTTAATATATATTTTTTGAAAATTGCAAGAATGAGTTTTGGAATTAGAGAGCTTGAGATTTGCAAGCTGTATTTTTAAAATGGATTGAAATAATTATCTTCATTGTGAAGACTGAAATTTGCATTTGTTATATATGAGCCCCTATTTACTTATGTGGTGGATTACTTATTTTGATGTATACCTGATTGAGTGGTCATGCCCAAAACAAAACTTCAAACTAAGGGAAAGTTGTCATTTCCAATTTGAAAATTTTCCTTGAGTGGTGTCAGACCTTTGTGGAGCTTCAAACTATGACCTATAACTATTGTACTTTCCCCAATAACTCCACTTTTCAAGCCCCAAGCAAACTATTCCTTTTGTCTTGCATAATGATTCCACTGATCTGCATGATTCAAGGGGTGTCATTCACTTAAAGCCCATTGAGTTTTTTCCACTATTTACATCATATTTCTTTTCACCATTGGCCTTGACCCCGATCTATATTATTGTGCTGTTACATTACAAGAAACTGGTTATAACTATTATTGCACTAGACAATCATAGTCTCACTATTTCATTGTCCTTTCATTTAGACTTGTGCCTTTGATCTTTGAATTATTTACAATAAATCCATGTTTTTTCATCCTTCAAAATAGTGATTCTTTGCTCATCTTAGTCAATGTCCTCTCCATGAATAATGTCTTCAAATCTTTTCTAATTGTGCATTGCCTTCACCTTTAATACTCATGCATACTGCTGACATCTTCATCTTTGTTCTATAGCAGTAGTGTTTTGATTTGCAAATTTTATAACAGTGGCTCGCTCTTGTATCAACATCTTGATCACTGTCATTCATGTCTCAAAACATATTTATACCACTGTCTTTAATGGCACTAAACACCATTATCTTGGCATTATAGAAGCAACACTTTTTTCTTGATCTTTCAAGCCACTTTTTATATCTTATACGTTTCCAATACTATCACTGCTCTTCCTTACAAGTTACAACAGTCATTGCTTCTAATTAATATCTCCCTGTCTTCGTTTCACCTCTATCACTATTTTTGCATTATAAGGTCTTTGTTTCTTTTATTCCTTTCCCAGTATATAAGCCACTATCTTCATTGTCATTACATCTTTGTGATCTTCTTTTATTTCATTTATCACTAATTTTCTTATAATTTCATGATTGTGCAGGAGACTTCTAATCTTTAGTTGTTACTGTCATATTTCATGCATCAAATTGACTGTTTATTGTCCCTTTATCAATACCATTTTCATTATGATTAAACTGAAAGACCGTGCTTTCCTTGTTCTTTTTATCTTCAAGATCAGTGCTTTTAAGCATTATCAATCTATTTTGCATTGAAGTCCATCATTTTGATAGTGTTTGGTTTGAATATATGATAAAATATCATTTTCATTCTTTATTGGCCTTAGGGTTTTAAGGTGTTTTAGTCTTGTTATTTTTCAGTAGAAGAAAATTCATCCCTGCTTTAGAGATATCTTCCACTACTGAAACACTTATTTATGCTCTGGAAACAACAACCATTCTTGCATAGATTTCTCTCAACGTGGACCTTAAATGCATCTTGAGGTCATTGAATGTGTATTAAGAGCATATGTCATAGGTTGGGAGGAATCCATCTT
The DNA here is from genome assembly GCA_027943335.1 of Chamaecyparis obtusa. Taxonomy (NCBI): domain Eukaryota; kingdom Viridiplantae; phylum Streptophyta; class Pinopsida; order Cupressales; family Cupressaceae; genus Chamaecyparis; species Chamaecyparis obtusa. Next base: position 183,420 of record BSBK01001437.1, read on the forward strand.
AACTAAGCATCTGGATATTTTTTTATCAAATTGTACTGCTGAAAATAGACAGGTAACCATTTTGAAATGTACTTCTTATTGGCTTTTTTAATGTCTCCTACTCTACATCTCTCTTTAATGCAAGTGAAATAAGATCTCGGTCACTAATGGAGGCCCAATTAATCAACACTCTTCTCATTTCCTAGTGGAGAATTGGTGAATATAAACCAACACTACATTTGTAGTTGTTGCGACTACAAAAATGACTTTTTGGTGTAAGAGAACTTAGAACAAGAAGATCGCCTTGAGTTCATTATGGTATAAAGCATAGGATCTTTAATGATTTATTTTTTGTCATAAATAAGGTCTTAGAAGACCATTTTTTATGTAATCAAGGTCCTTGAGGCCATTATGTAGTGTTCTGAGTTCTATAAGGAATCATGGTGACACAAATTGTCAAAATTGTCAATATAATGTAAATGTGCACCAAGGTGACAAATGGGACTTTCAGTCATGATTGAAGGCTTATTATGACTCTTTGCATCTATTTACAATAGGATGAAGTTGTATGGTTTTATTTAGGTCTATGGCAAATTTTAGGAGAGTTGTCATTCTTGACAAGGAATTGTCAATGCAACTTGGTGGTACAACAATAATCATTTGATGTTTCTTGTTGAGGAAAGTTTAGAAAGGAAGTTGTAACCATTGGAGAGGATTTTAAAGCCTTCAAATAGACCTTTCGTCCTCCAATGTGGGGGTTTAGATGGAAGAAGTGGAAGAAAAAGGCAATAAAATTTTGAGTTTTCTACATTCTTACTATTTTTTTTTCTTTTGAATATTACAGTCTGATTTCTTTCACTTTTCATTGTGAAAAATTATTCATTTCCATTGAATACCTATATCTATGGAAGAGGTGTGATTCCTCTTCATTTTTGTCTTGATCTCATTTAATTTCATCACGTTTTGGCAGAGATACATTGATTTTTGTAAAAACTGTCAATACCCTAGACTAGGTTAACCCGAGACAGTAAAATAATGAGTTTGGGGTCATTCCCACATTAAATACTCATACCAATGAGTGGGATGACCCTTGTAAATAGGACTCTATATTTTCTTTTCATTGCAAGACTCCATTAATAGATTTGCACTTGCAAATGTATTGAAGAAGACTGAAATTCTGTGTCTCATTTTGAGAATGACAGTGGAATGAGGGTGAAAAGCGTGTAAGGTTGCAAGATTGGGCTCCCAAAGGTTGGGTGAAGTCTTGGAGGGGTGTGAGGAGTTAGTGTAGACCCTAAAAAAGTATTTGTAGCCCTTGATTGATCAAAATTTTCACCATTTTTATAACTGTCCCAAAGATGGGTATATTGTTGTCCCAATGAACTAGTAGACTGAGATTTTATGAATTTGATGAAAAGAATGGGTTTGGTGGTTGGGAGACCATTGTGAAAGGTGTTTGTAAGTCCTTAGTGACCTTTGAAGGTGATAGGAAGCCCTATAGAGGGGAGATTTCTCAGATTTTTATGACTATCCTAAACAAGGTTGTGGCTGCCATAGTGAACCAATGATATAGTAGCAAGTTCTTCTTTTGGCCATTAGGGTGGATGAATGGGTCAAGAGTAGTGCTTTGCCTATGTTGAGGAGTCCTCCAAGGGTTTCATAAAATTCCTTGGGTTGGAAAATACTCATTTGTCAATGTGAGTTATACCTAAGGACAGTTTCAAATCCTAGTTGGAGATAGACTTGTGTGGGTAGGTGCTTGAGGAATTTGGATGATAGGTTAGTGGGAAAGAAACCTCTACTACCAATGTGTTTTGTGATGGCCTTGGTATGCCACGAATCTGAGTTTGAAGTGAGGAACCTTTGAGGAGTTGATTAGTTAAGTTGGGAGGAAGAAATCCCTAATAAGAGTATATAGTAAAACAAGTGGAAATGATTGGGTTTAGTGTGTTTGTTGGAGGTTGCCTCTGCATCACTTTTACAGAGGAGTTCACTGCTTTTCTATATGCTTTACATTTTGAAAGAAATATTGTCTGATATAAGTAATGGCAATAAGTTCTAATAATGTATAGGTCTTTTGCAATTGAACAACATGGGTAGCTAACAAAAGCCTGACACATCACTTCATGCTTCTCAAAATCTTATGTGGAAATTTCAAATTACTCTCAATTTTTTACAGCTGCTTATTTGTCAAGTCCTCTATTTAAAAACAAAATTTTGGCTGGTAGGTATAAAGGTATAAATTGCAGCCCTTTGGCACCATCGCCCAAAGCTTGTGCCAAAATGGGGGCTTTGGCACATAGTAGAGATCCATTAAAATTAATAAAAAATGATTTTAAGTTAGAAGTATTTAGTATTTGTGCACGCTGTGGTAAATATACTTCAAAAAGAAAGGTGGAAGTATCAATTGTAAGTGATTGACAGTTTCATATCTTGGAAAACTGGCAGTTAATTTAAATAGGGGGATATATGGAAAACTGGCAGTTTCAATCATTTCTCATAGGAACAAAGATAAAAATCTTGGTGAGAGGCTAGTGTCTGTTGAAGATGTTGCAAAGGAGCATTGGACAACATATGGGTGAAAATTCTTTGCTCAATATGATTATGAGGTAAGTAGTATTTAAAATTAATGTACAGAAAATAATGTCTTACCATACTAAAAGAAATGTTTTGCATTCAAATTATAGAATTTGATTTTTATTTACATCATAGACAGGAGAGCATCCGATTTCTTTTACAGTATCAGAGTATACAAAATAATTTAATATTTTTGTGTTGTCTAGGAATGTGAATCAGATGGAGCCAACAAAATGGTTGAGCATCTACGGGATTTGCTTTCCAAAACCAAATTAGAAGAAAAGTATGGTAAGTTAACTACATATATTGTTTCAATAGTTAAATTTGGAGTTTGAGCCTACTATTTCTGAAATCAGTTGATTCCATCTATGTAGGGAGCTATGAACTCAAGTTCACGGATGATTTTTCATACACAGATCCAGTAAGTTTGAAAGGCAACATACTTCTCATTTATAGCGTGCATATGATTCTCAAATATTAATTGTTTGGCCTAATGCCTTTTTTTAAAGAAAGTTCTGCAATAATACAGTACTTTTGTCTCAAATATTTCAGGTTGATGAGAGTATTGCATCGAAACAAGAAATTCATTTTGTTTTCACGGATGGTTCTAGAATTATATTCTATCCATCATTCGTTTTCTCTGGATCCATAATCTCAACTCGGCTACCAATACTCAAGCTTCTCCTACCAAGTGTTGTATCCATCAAAGACATCAGTGAAAACTTCCTGTCATCCTTCTCCATAGTAAACACATTTCAGACACAGTCATAAATAGCTCTGCAATCATATTGCCAAGGTCTATCGAGAAATATATCACAACTATTCATCTTTACAATGTCACATAACATAAGATCCTTGTACTGGCCAATCTGAACATCAATGAAGCATTGTTCTCTTACTTCCAAAGCATGAACATCTTGTAACCAGCCAAGCCTATAAGGACAAGGATGCTTCATTCTATTTGAACCAAGTTTCTGAACCAGTTCCTCAGCAACAAGGTTATCAGTACTATTGTTAGGAATGAATGCTAAAGCCTTTGGCAGTCATTCTGTAGCAGTAGTTGTTGCATTCATGACTATGATTTTCATTGATGTCAACACAATGATATTCTGGAGTTTAGCAGAGAAGCAGACACAATTTTGTTTTGCGCACATGTTATATTGCAAATTGAGTTATGCGCAGTTGATGGTATGTTCTTTGGTGTGTTATTAACCTATGGTTAAGAGCGCAAAAATAAATTCATTTATTCATGAAAGTTATAAGCATTTTGGTGGAAGCAGTATTCTGGTAGTGTTCTTGAGTAGCGGGTTTTGGTAATCAGAGGATATCTCCTAATCAGGATGGAATCTGATTCTGTGTAGTTAAAGGGAAGTTTGAGATTCATTGGTGGTGATGTGGTTCACAACACAAACTTCGAGGTCACATGATTGGAAAGTTATTGTATCTGGAAGCCAATAGTTTTTATGTAATTTTGATGTAGCGTGTTGAAATTATTATTTTGTATTTGGATGCCAACTCATTTGTAATTATTTGAGTGTGGTATAAAGGAAGGAATGTTTTCTTTGTTATGATGGGATTGTAATAGTTGTGATATGAAATTGTGAAATTTGTGATGGGAATATATGCATGAAGTGAAGAAAAGAGCTAATTCAATGATGAAGGAAGACTTGTGAAGTATAAAGATCTGGATTTGTGATCTTGTATAGCGCAAAGTGTAGTTTTGGCACAGTGTGAAGGAGGTAACATATTTCATATTATTCTATTGAATAATCCTAAGATTTGTTGGACAGTGAGTTCAGAGATCTTGCCTTGAAGCTGTTTGGGCAGTGGGTCCTTCTGTCTTCCATAACTCCTAACAGGGTTAGAATCTTTTAACAGAGATTCAAAATCTCCTAACAGAGATTCATATGTACTGAATGTATTTCATAAGACTCCTAACAGGGTCCATCCTTTCACAAGGAACTTTCATATTAGTGCATCATTTTGTGGGCATCATTCTCACCAGGGTTTACTCTTTGATCAAAAGGTTCCCTACTTAACATATCTTGTGTTATTGTGTCATTGTGTATGATTATCTTTCTATGGTTGGTTACTGCATTGATTATATGGTTTAAAGCTGTTGAAGTTGATATTGAAGTAGATAAATGGTTTAATTATCAGATAACTGATTCACCCCCCCCTCTCAGTTATCTTGGGGATCTTTACTTTTTAACAATTGGTATCAGAGCGGTAGGTCCTTGAAAGAGAAGTTTAACAACTTAAAGAGATCTATGGTGAATTTTAGGAAAGAAAGCCCTAAGTTTGATGGAGTAAATTTTGACAGTTGGAAAGAAAAGATGAAGACACATCTCTTGTGTTTAGGACCAGGTTATTGGTTGATTACAAAGAATGAAAGAACTATAATTGAAGAAGACAATCTTGAATCAAGTTCTAAAGATGAGGTAGATCTATTCATGTGTAACATACTTGCAAGAGAAGCACTTTTATCAGCACTTTCAGAGAATGAATACAGTCAGGTAAAAGGTTTAACTAGATCTTATGATATTTGGAAAGCTTTACATTCTACTTTTGAAGGTGATGAACATGCAAAGCTAGGTTACATAATTGGATTTGTGCATTTGAAGACATAAGAATGATGGAAGATGAATCTGTTAGAAGCTATATTGGTAGGATGTCAGAAATTGTTGCAGGAATAAAGTCTTGTGGAGGTGAAAAGACAGAGAATGAAGTAATATGGAAGATTTTGAGAACATTGACAGCGGTATTTAGGCAAATTACACAAATGATTGAACAAGTGATACCTTGTACACCAAACTTTTCAAGAGAGACTCTTCTTGGAAGATTGGAAATAGTAGAGATGAATTTGAGATTATCAGAAGAACTACCTAGAGTGGAGATAGCATTCAGTGCTCTTAGCATCAGATCTACTTTGTCTAGAAGTACAAGTGTGAATGGAGATTATGCTAGCAGTAGCAGATCCAAATCTGATGAAGATAAGAAGATTAAAGAAGGTATTGCCTTGCTTGTGAAAAGAGAACCAGATGGTAAGAAAATCTTTAAATGTTGGACATGTCAAAAATATGGTCAGTTTGCATCTAAGTGTCCTAAGAGAGTTAAGAAGTATATAAATAATTTCAAGTCTAGAAGATCTAAAGAATGTTATTATGCAAATGATGAAGAAATTGAAGCAGGAATTGAAAGACATTTGAGTGAAAGTGATAATGATAACTTTGATGACATAGGATTTGTAGCAATTAAGGAAGAAAATTCTGAATCTAATGTTAAGGAAGAGAAAGCCTTAGTTTCTCAAGTTGAAAAGAAAGCTGATTGGATTATAGACAGTGGTTGTTCACATCATATGACTGGTGATAAAGGAAAGTTCATAAATTTTAACAATTATGATGGAGGAGTTGTTAGAGTTGGTAACAATGCACCTTGTTTGATTAAAGGTATAGGATCTATTACTCTTGATGGAAAGACTAATACTGATGATGTTTACTTTGTTGATGGATTGAAACATAATCTTTTGAGTGTTGGACAATTAGTGGATAAGGGATATCAAGTTTGGTTTACTAAGAAAACTTGTGTGATAAAGGATAAAGATGAAAATCTAATTGGAATTGGATCTAGAACTAGAGGTAATGTATTTCAGTTGAACCCTACTGAGATGACATGTTTGATGACTAAGATTGATGACAATTGGTTATGGCATAGAAGGTTTTGTCATATAAACTTTGATAATATTGTGAAAGTAAGTTCTACACTTGCAGTAAGAGATTTACCTAAGATTATGAAGCCTACTAACATGATTTGCAAGGAATGTGTGATGGCTAGGCGGAAAAGGAGTTCATTTCCTAGCAAGAAGTTCACATCTATAGAAAAGTTGGAGATTGTTCATACAGACTTGAGCGGTCCTACTTGGACTAGAGGATTCTATGGAGAAAGGTATTTTATGATTCTTGTTGATGATTTTACAAGAATGATGTGGATTGCATTTTTGAAAGAAAAATCTGAAGCATTTGATAAGTTTAAGGTCATGAAGAAATACAGATCCATGATTGGTGGATTGCAGTACTTGACACACACTAGACCAGATATACAACATTCAGTTAGAATGGTAGCAAGATTTCAAGCTGAACTTAGAGAGTCACATTATGCAGCAGTAAAGAGGATATTGAGATAGCTTAAAGGCACAATGGACTATGGATTGTGGTATGAAACTTCTGATATTTTACCCTATGTGCATATACTAATGCTAATTGGGGAGGCAACGTTGATGATAAGAAGAACACCAGTGGTGGAGCCTTTTTTCTTGGAAGAAGATTAGTTTCTTGGTTGAGCAAAAAGCAGAATTGTATCTCATAGAGTACAACAGAAGTAGAATATGTAGCAGCAACAAACAATTGTAATCAGATAATTTGGATGAAGCAGATGTTGATGGACATTGGAATCAAGTTTGATGAGCCTATTGTCATACATTGTGACAATACAAGTACAGTTAGTATGTCAAGAAATCCGGTTTTACATTCTAAGAAAAAGCATATAGAAATCAAGTATCATGTTGTAAGAGAGAAAGTTGCTGAGAAAGAAGTCAGATTGGAGTACATAAGCACAAAGGAGCAGATAGAAGATATATTTACAAAGCCTTTGCCTAAGGATACATTTGAGTATCTGAGAGGTATGCTTAGGGTTATGCCCTAGCCTACTTTTGAATAATGATGCAATTGGTTGCATCCGTTCAGTGATTTATGGCCCTATCTATTTTCTGGATTGGATGTTGGTACTTCCTCTATGGGGGAGTATGTGTACTTAAGCTGAGTCATTGAGGACTCTAGTGAATATTTTTTTTTCTAAATAGTGTCTTTTGACATTGAGCTATTGTTTGACATAGTGATGAAATTTCTGTCATTGATGTCAATGGGGGAGAGAATCATGAAAAACATTGAGGAACTACATTTGTTGGAGAGACTGAATAGGAAAACGAAGCAAGATTTGATTAATGAAGAGCAGTAGAGCAGTTGAGCGACAGTGATTGGATTTTTGGAACATTGGATGTTTTTCATCTATGTTGTCATCAATGCCAATGGGGGAGATTGTTAGGAATGAATGATGAAACCTTTGGCAGTCATTCTATAGCAGTAGTTGTTGCATTCATGACTATGATTGTCATTGATGTCAACACAACGATATTCTGGAGTTTAGTAGAGAAGCAGGCACAATTTTGTTTTGCGCACATGTTATATTGCAAATTGAGTTATGCGTAGTTGATGGTATGTTCTTTGGTGTGTTATTAACCTATGGTTAAGAGCGCAAAAAGAAATTCATTTATTCATGAAAGTTATAAGCATTTTGGTGGAAGCAGTATTCTGGTAGTGTTCCTAAGTAGCAGTTTTTGGTAATAGGAGGATATCTTCTAACCGGGATGGAATTTGATTCTGCGCAGTTAAAGGGAAGTTTGAGACTCATTGGTGGTGACGTGGTTCATAGCGCAAACTTTGAGGTCACACGATTGGAAAGTTATTGTATCTAGAAGCTGACAATTTTTATGTAATTTTGATGTAGTGTGTTGAAATTATTATTTTGTATTTGGATGCCAACTCATTTATAATTATTTGAGTGTGGTATAAAGGAAGGAATATTTTCCTTGTTATGATGAGATTTTAATAGTTGTGATATGAAATTGTGAAAGTTGTGATGCGAATATATGCATGAAGTGAAGAAAAGAGCTAATTCAGTGATGAAGGAAGACTTGTGAAGTACAGAGATCTGGATTTGTGATCTTGTGTAGAAGAGAGTGCGGTTTTGACACAGTGTGAAGGAGGTAACATATTTCATATTATTCTATTGAATAATCCTAAGATCTATTGGACAGTGAGTTCAAAGATCTTGCTTTGAAGCTGTTTGGGCAGTGGGTCCTTCTGTCTTACATAACTCCTAATAGGGTTAGAATATTTTAATAGGGATTCAAAATCTCCTAACAAAGATTCATATGTACTGAATGTATTTCATAAGACTCCTAACAGGGTCCATCCTTTCACAAGGAACTTTCATATTAGTGCATCATTTTTTGGGCATCATTCCCACCGGGGTTTACTCTTTGATCAAGAGGTTCCCTAGTTAACATATCTTGTGTTATTGTGTCATTGTGTATGATTATCTTTCTATGGTTGGTTACTGCATTGATTATATGGTTTAAAGCTATTGAAGTTGATATTGAAGTAGATAAATGGTTTAATTATCAGATAACTGATTCACCCCCCCCCTCTCAGTTATCTTGAGGATCTTTACTTTCTAACAACTACCACTATCAATAATAACATCACAGAGTTTACCTTTAGATTTGCATTGGGTCCTAAACAAGTTACTCCTCTGATAAGGTTCCTCCTTTGTACCAAGCAATGTTCGCCGAAGCAACAAGTTCTCTGATTCAGGTTCATTCTGAATGTTCTCATTCATCACAACAGTTTGTCGGTCAACCTTCTTCTGTGTACACTCAAAAGAACGGTGTTCTTCCTCTCCACAGTTATAGCAAGTACCCTTAAAGATAACTTTATCTGTCTTCTTCTTTGGTTCCATAGGTTTTTGTTCATCTTCTACATCAGTCGGTTTATCCTTCACCGAGTGATCAATCTTCTCCTTCCCTTAGGAGTTACTAGGTTGTTTCCTCTTCAATTTATCTTCTGCCTTCAGAGCATACTGATAAGCATCTTCAACAGAATCAATGTTCAACATACCAAGCTCATCCTGAATATTGAATCCCAGACCATTCACATACCGAGCTACCTTTTCCTTACCAAGCTCTCGGTGTCCAGATCGAATAGTAAGTTTGTAGAACTCCTCGATATAATCTTCAACAGAAAAATCCTTCTGTTTCAGATTCTGCAACTTCTTAAACAAGTCAAGCTCATAGTCAGAAGGTATGAACTTAGCTTTCAACTTAGTCACCATCAACCTCCATCGATTGATCTTTGTTTCACCTTCATCTTCCCTATCTCTTTGTAGTTTTTTCCACCAAAGAGCAACATGTCCTTTCAACTTTATTTGTGCTAATCTCACCCGAAGAGGATCTTCAATTTCTTTCAGCTCAAAGAAATCTTCAAGTTCACCAATCCAATCAATCAGATTGTTGGGATTCAAATTACCAGAGAAAGTAGAAACTTCCATTCGGTAACTACTGCTAAATCGAGCTCTAGATCTAGGCAACCAAGTAGTTCTATCTTCACCAGATCTGTTCCTTCGGTCATCACCACTAGATCCAACAGTTTCAAATTCTTCAGTAGCTTCTTCATAGCCATCCTCAGTACCAACATTTCGAGGTACACCAGCAACAACTCTCATGATCTCGGCGACCATGTCATTCTTCATCAATTCTATCACAGATCTGACTTTATCAGAAATCTTTGACTCCACAACATCACAAAGATCTGCAATAGATCTAGGGTCCAATATTCTCGGAGGTATCCTTAAAGATATGCAAAATAACCCTCTACAACAAACCCTCACCGACCACCTTGTGGAAACTTCCAAGTTGTGTAAAAGTCAGATCTCAACCTTCCACCTTGAACAAACAACTAGGGCAAGATCCACAAGTTCAGTGCTCCAGATCTGTAATCTAGATGGTGCACAATCTCTACTCCAACAGGATCAACTTCACAAGATCAACCTTGCTAGGTTAACCTTCAAGATCAAATATAAGCTCTGATAGTAACAAACTTTAGCTTTGATATCACCTGATGTAGTCAAGGATGGTGGATCCAATGAAGGACAATCCAAGCCTTGTAGCCAACAGAATTACACAGTGGAATACTCAACACAATAGATAACATAACAATTGTTTCAAGTAATTTGCATTAACATGCCCGACTGTAAGGCCTTCCGGGTTAGGGACAATTACAAAATGAAACAATTTAGCAAGATCCACAAATAGATCCAATATAATCTCAGCTAGCTCAGCTCTGAAAATAATCAAAAGTTGATGGAAACCCTAAGGCGGATCTTAACTTGAGCTCGCAAGCCTCCAAGCAATCTCCTTGTCTCCAAGTATGCAAACCACTAGCTCTGCTACAAACAACTATCAGATATCAATCTGATCTGCAAGATCATGCAAGATCTTTTCCACAACTTCGCCAACTTCAACTTTTAGAACATCAAATATGATTCACTAAGTCTTCAAGTCATGAACTTGTTGGAAACTACAATTGAAACAATTATTGTATTGTCATTGATGTCAAACCTTAATTGGTAAGACTATTGCTACTTAGGAAAGTACTATATCTATTGTATTGTTGTGAAGGATTAGGGCAAGGTTGGTAACAATAGCACCTAGGGAAAGGTTGAGTTATCTTGATATTACAAAGTGTACTTGACTATGTTGTACAATGATGAGATAGTGTATTGTTTATCCTACTAAGACTGAAGACTAAACTGGTAGGCTTGACAGAGCAAAAATGAAGAAATCATGTTTAAGCTGAGTAACGTTAGTGTCGACTGAGTCAATATATGCCGAGCAAAATTCTAGTGTCGACCGAACAATAGTTAATTGCCGAGGAAGATAGTATAAGCCAAGGAAACATTTTTAGTAATGACCGAGCTTTCTACATGAAGATCGAGTAGTCGATCACGGTATTGACTGAGCATCGACATTTTTATATTTGAAGAGAATTTAGTTTTGGAGCCGACATTGTTGAATTCTTGGATTATGTAAAATGTGTTGACTTTATTTATTGATTGTTTGAAAGCATTAAATGCACTGTAAAATGTTTTATTGAAAATCTTTAAGAGATTTGAGATGATTCTAGAAATGAAGCCGAAGAACATAAAACGGGTAGATTCAATGAATCTGACCTAACCCTAAGATCTATGAATGAGATTGAGCAGCATAAGATGAGTTAACCTAATTGAGGAAAGTATTAAGGGAACTTGAGCATTGGATATGCGTGTGCATGGGAAAGAAAAGAGAATGCTGGAAGATCAGTAAAGTTTTATTGACTGTATAAGCAGAAAAGGCTGAAGGAGAATTGTGGTGGTTGCTTGAAGAAAAGTTCCGAGCAGATCAGAGATGGAGATGGCAAAGTTTCAAAGTCAGTAAACCAGCATTAGTGTACGGAATTGGATCTGATATTTGCAAAGTGAGTTGTATGTTTTTCAGTTCAATATTGCTGCTACTTTCTAACCATTGTAACAGTCAAAATCCTTTTAATAGAGGTTGACCTAACAGTCATAAGTTATATCCTTTGAACAAGGTTGCATTCTAATGGAGTGTATGTAAGTCTTATAACAAGGCTCACTTTTAACAGGGTGATTGAAATCCTTTAACCGGGTCACACTTAGCAGTGTGTATTGTAACCTTTGACAGGGTTGGCTTTTAACCGAGCTCACTTCAGAAGAGTGAAAATAATAGTAGCATGTTACAAAGTGGTTTTTCCCACATTGGGTTTCCACTATAAATCCTCGTGTTAATACTTGTGTGAATGTTTTGGTTTGAACATTTCTGTGTTTTACAAGTTAAGTTACAACTGGGTAGTGGACTGCATTGTTATATGTTTCTATTATTGAATTAGTGATGACCGAGTTTGTTTTGGTTATTGGATCTAATTTAAGGAAAAGTTTTTAAGATTGTCTTATACATCAGGACTCGAGAACAATTGATTCACCCCCCCTCTCTGTTGTTCTAAATCATATTAACAGAACTTCTCTGATCTGCCCCCCAAACATCTACCCAAACATCCTATAAATACTAATCATTAGCCACAAGTCGGTTGGATGAAACCCTTAACTCTCCCAAACAAAATAATTAAATGCCATACAAGTCGGCTTACGAATGTATAAAAACATTTAATTCAGCATGTCAGCCTATAACAATAGCTACCAATAATAAATGCACCAAGTCGGCTCAAGAAATCACATAGAACTCCAGTCGGTAAACCAAAACTACCGAGCGACAGTGAATTAACCGAGCACTAGTGTCGACTGAGCACCGTAGGCATGTCTGAGTAACACTTTCACTAAGCACTAGAGACTACTGAGTTCCTTTAGTGACCGAGCTTCCTTCAATGATCAAGGCCATCGGTCAAGGCTGCAACTGACTAACACCGGCCGAAATACAAACACCCAATGCAGTTTCACTGAGGACACAAAATGCCCTACCTTAACCTTGGATGCCCCTACATCACCGAGCACTAGTGTTGACTGAGCACCACAGGCATGACTGAGTAACACTTTCACTGAGCACTAGAGACTACTGAGTTCCTTCAGTGACCGAGCTTCCTTCAATGATCAAGGCCATCGGTCAAGGCTGCAACTGACTAACACCAGCCAAAATACAAACACCCAATGCAGTTTCACCGAGGACACAAAATGCCCTGCCTTAACCTTGGATGCCCCTACATCACTGATAACAGATATCTTGAAGTTGGCTTCTGCTTCAAGATCTCCTTCGCTTGTTCATACCAAACTTATCTTCCTTGTCAAGCTTTTGTCAAAATGACATGAAATACAAATATATAGCTTACTACTTTTGGCACTTAACAAAATTAGGTTACAATATCTTAGGACAAACCCTAAGATCTACGGTGTACAAGATTAACCTAGATCTAGCAATTACATAGAGATCATCATCACAATTAATGATTATATCTACAATAAATGATCCTCGATCTTGGTAAACCTTTTTATGATTATGTTGTAACCATCTGCATAGATAGATGTGCAAAAATTAATTACTATGCTATTTTATATATTCCTCGGTAAACACTGTAAATACTATTCGATAGGTATACTAGTGCTCGGTGTCCAGTCTGCTCAGTGTTTACTGATGCCCGGTATCGGTGCACACTGATGCTCGGTAAAAATGCTCTGGTGCTCGGTGTAGGCTAATGTAGATAATCGACTAGTATCAGTAGCTTGAAGTACTTGCTTTTACCGACTATATAGTATAGGTAACCGAATGATTATCTTTGATACTAATGACAATCTTTAATGCTCAAATAGAGATAACAGATGTAATCACTTGAACATCAAAAGCACAAAACAAAAAAAAAAGTCAAGATTCAGGAGCCCGTTGAGTAGAGAAGAAGAGAAAGAAAGGTAAAATATAACAAGATGCTAGCTAAGACACAAAAAATCAACGCTTTGGAGGTATAAATCAAAGAAGAGTTTTTTTGGGTACTAACTTTTCTTTTTAGCATGTGGCTTGGAAGTAGGTTTTAATTTTGTTAATCTAAAAATCAATTCATCTTTCATTTTGGTGCTTTAAAACAAACAATGCATGCTCAAACTTCACATTTCATATCTCATTTTCATGCTTAAAATTGACATGGTGGTTAAAAATTGAACAAGGAAAAGAACATTTGAGATTGGTGCAATAAAATCAAACAAGGAAAAATACATTTGGACTTTGGCGCATCTAAAATTGGACAAAACAATACTCATTTGGTTTGGGCTTAAAATTGAACTCATGTGCTTGTATGGATGATAGATTAGTTCACATTTGACTATTGGTGCTTAATATGATTAAATTGGTGTTTGAAGTTCTTGGTGCACTTGCACAATCTCTTAGATTAGAAACCATTTTGTTTTAGAGAGGCTCATCTGGAGGGTTCACTTAACCCATTATAGAGGATGACCTCAAACTGAAAAATCCTTCTAACCATTATATAAAGAAGACTTTGAGAAAACTCTAGTCTTATCTCCTCAAGCTTAGGTGAGGTGTGTTGATGATAGTCTAGATCATGTGAAGTATCCCTAAGCAACCATCATGATCAACTAGGCTCTTAAGTGAGTCACACACATACAAGCTAATTGGGGAGACTCCATAAAACTTAATACAACTTGTTAGTTTACCTCCAAACATTTGTCTTATTATAGTCCAATATGAGGCTGAAAATGAATCTCCCCCAAGATTCCCATCATATATGTCGTAGGGATATTGTGTTGCGAAAGATATCTTCACTAACACAACACCAATACCCAGAAAAGGTGATAGCACAGACACCTTCAAGGGATTTTTTAGCTCTAGTTGTGTGGCACTTATATTGTGTGAGCTGACGGACACCCAAGAATGGGCCTATAATATTTCAGATGAATCCAAATTTGACCATAGATTAAACTGCTTCTATACGACTTATTTTGTGATTGACTTCGTGAAAAATTGCATCTTGAAAAAGTTGTTAAATATACATAGATCATTTATTTTGAGTCAGTTTTGCAGCTACACACTGATTTTGAGTTTGCTGAGATTGGTCTTGCAACATTTATCCTACAAGATTTTGTCCTGCAAGATTTATACTACAAACAATTGGTCCTATAAATATTCATCTTTGTTCCTTATGATCGACATACTTAGATAGACATATCTTAGAATCTTTCATTTTTACATAGTCATCATATTAGTCTCCAAAATAAATAAATAAACAATCTAAAAAACATAGCGTTCATCTCTTAGGGTTAAAGTATTACACTTCCTAGAGTCATTTTAAAAATTATAGGGTCCATTTTCCTAGGACATTCCTATAGTGCTCTTACATTTTATCTTGACATCATCAACATTATCTTTATCTACTAGCCTTAGCATAGGCACCTTGTCATTTTGGTTAATATTTGTCTTAGACATACACTATTGCCATAATTTATCACTTTTATCCTACCTTTTGGTGTCAAGATAGTCCTCATTATCATTTGGGTCTTTTCTTAGAGGGTTTACCTTCAAAGTTTCTATAATCTCTCTCATGGTAAGGTACTTACACCTTAGACATCATATTTGATTATTAATCCTAGTTTGCATTATCATCCCATATCAAAAAATCTAAAATAGATAGAATTTGTTTTCCTTAGTTGTTCCGCATTCATCATAGACTTGCATATGCCAAACACGTGATAGAAGAAGAGTAAGGACACAATGGAGTACAATCAAATCCTTGACAATTATCTTCATCAAAAAATTTAATTTGCACCAAGAACCTTGGCACTAGACTATAGCAATCCCAAGACATTTTAGCGCCAGGAGAAAACACTAGGTGATACTTTACAACTACATGTACTAACACCCACATAAATCAAATCCAAATGTATAAAAGAAGAGATTGCTAATGGTTTATGTGATAAGAAGATGAAAGCAATCTTAGAATCCATGATAGAGGTTGAACCAAACAAATTCCTTCACATGCTCATACAAAAAGGTGCTAAATTACCATCTGGGTTTAACACATCCACCATAGTGGAAGACATACATGTGCCACCATCTTGGGTAGCCTCAATGACACCCCTACCACTCAGTTCAGTCATCCCATCCACCACTTCCATGCAAAATGCTTCCCAGGTCACCACATCTTCTAGTACCTTAGGGATCCAGTACACCAATCCCTTATTTTCTAGTTTTCCATTTGTATCTACTACACTTTCTACCACAACACCATCTATATTGTCATTAACTCATCCTACGAGTATTTCACAAATGATAGAAGAAATTTCCTCTAGCACAATTCCCCAACCAAAGCTAGGGCTCCCCCTACTAGGAGCACCTCAACCAAAGCCTCCTAGTGGTGCCCTGCTAGGTATCTCTTCCAATTCAAGACATCCCCAAATCAATCAAGGGGAACCTTCAACTAATCCATATTACTCAGCAATGTTTTCTAGTTTCATCCAAAAAATGATAGAAAGTGTTCCTAACACTTCTCATCTTACAACAGTAGCTCATCATAATCCATCACACCAACATATTTTAGTACCTCAACATAATCCAACACCCCATAATATACCAATACCTCAGCATAATCCAACACCAGTACCTCAAAAAAACCCAACATCTTAGTACGTTCCAAATCCAACATCCCAACATAATCCCATACCTCAACATAATCTAGCACCCCAACATAATCTGGTATCACAACATAATCCATCATCCCAGTACATTCCAGTACCTAAACATAATCCAACATCTCAATATATCTTAGTACCTTAATACACCCCAACATATCAACATGTTCTACCACTGTATATACCTACAACATCTCAAAATAGTGGAGCCCCTTGTGGTAAGTCTAATGCATTGCCTGCTACACCAACTACCACTGATCTACTTGCTCAACAGTTACAAACCCTTCAACAATAGTTCATGAATCTACAAAAAGGTGCTTCTAAAAGGTTTTACACCACAACAGACCTTAGTCCTTATCCTTTTGATAGGACAATGCATATGCCACCTTTCTCAACCAATTTTGTCACACCTAAGTTCGATAGGTAGAAGGAAAAAGGTGATCCCCACAATCACATAAGGGATTTTTTTACAGCTTGCATGGAAGTTTCTCACAATGACACATATCTTATGAGACTTTTTCCATGCAATCTTAGTGGTACATCCATGGACTGGTTTTCTAGACTCTCCTAGGATAAGGACATGGAATGAACTAGCAGAAAAATTCATATCACACTATTCACACAATATTATCATGGAAGTAACATTGATGGATCTTTGCACCACCAAGAAAAAGAATGTAGAGAGCTTTTCCTCTTTCCTACAACGTTGGATAAATGTTTCCTCGAAGGAATCCTTCCATGTTCCAATTAAAGAAAAGATCCACATGTTTATAGAAAAATGTTAGCTAGACCTAATGCGTGAACTTAATTCCCAGTGCATTGAGACCTTTGAAGAACTAGCCGAGAAAGGGCTAAAAGTATAAAGATCCCTCACCTTGAAGGAAATCATAAAAAATGAGACCACTACTCCAACACCTTATGAAAAAACTAAATACCGGTCTAAAAATAAGAATGTGACAAATGAAGGGGTTGTCAATGCTAAAATGGCACAAATAGTGCTACGTGTACAAGCACCAGCACCAATCCAACATACCCAACCAAAAACCCACAATGTTAACAACACAAATCCAAGGAAAAATATAGAAAAAGCATACACTACTACCCAACAAATTTATGCAAGAAGGAACCCCACTCCTCATCGAGATTTCATCGACCGTGGTGAGATTGAAGTGGTCACAAACTCTAGCACCACCAACCAAGACCATAATTTTTTCCAAACCCCATTGATGAATCACGACAAAGGTAAGGCCTCTACCTCTAGAACAAACAACCAAGAAAACCTCACTTACACTAAGTTGATCTAAATTTAACCATAAACACTATCACCATCCAAGGTCAAGAAACAAGTTTTTCTATTACCACTCGTCGTACCAAAATAACAGTACAACGATCCACACCAAAAGTTGTTATACCCAGTAAGTCATATATCCCACCATGAGGTCAATACAATCTGCTATACCATCTAAAAAAGACTCCAACACAAATCTTTATCTATGAACTACTCCCTATCTCATCTAACCATAAAGAAGTCTTAGACACAACCCTACAACAATCAAACATCCCAAAAGATCTAGAAGTTGATGAGTTTCAAGCTGCGGTAGGGTATCTATCCACTCCACATCATGTGGTATTCACTGAAAAAGATCTTCCAACACAAAAACCATCTCACAATGATCCTTTACATCTAGAATTTTTCATCCACCTTCACAAAATTAGACGAGTCTTGATAGATGTAGGAGCGGGTCTAAATATTTGTACCCTAAAATTGATACAAACATTGGGCCATTCTGAGAGTTGTGTAGATAACACCAAGAAGATCATAATAAGAGTCTATGATGATGAAGAACGTCCTTCCAAGGGCATCATAAGTCTCCCAATTAGATTGGGTCCAGCAACACAAGACACTATATTCCAAGTGCTAGATCTAGAGCTAGGTTATAACATGCTCCTAGGGAGACCATGGATCCATTCCATGTAGGAAGTACCATCTACATATCATCGGTATTTGAAATTCACTCATAATAGAATTTAAATCACCATACCTGGTGACAGAGACCCTTTTCTATATTGCACCAATCTTAGAGGAGCTATTTCAAATCAGGTACCCAACAATCAAGAGGCATCAACTGTCTCTTCTTCTTAGAGAATAGACCCCACAAGTCTAGAAAAATGAATAGAAGAACCCTTATTAGAACTAAAAATCCAAGTACAAGAGAATGAATGTGGAGATTGCTAGATAGTTTAGTTATCCTACAGTCCCAATTCTCCCATATGTATATAGTAAAAATTTTCAATCAAATAATCAACTCGGTAAAATATCAACTGTGCCTTTCTCTTCATCTACCGATTACCGATAAATTAAATATTGTGTTCACTAATCTATCCACTTATGAAATGTGTTAAATAAAATAACAATTCAACACATCATACACATATAAAATATAGATTTTTAACGTGGAAACCCTGTTAGGGGAAAAACCACCTGGGACCGGTAACCCAAAACAATTCACTTTTCTGAAGTGAGCTTGGTTAGGAGCCAATCTTGTTAAAGGTTACAAAACACACTGTGAGGTGTGACCTAGTTAGAGGATTTATCACTAACATTTCTCCTTTGACCATGCATTCACTATGGGGTCAACAAGAAAATAATCAATAGTCATTGAATGTCATATTGAAATACAAAAGACTGTTAAGTCTCACTTAGTTAAGAGATTTATCTTTAGCAATGGTTAAACTGGTATATTAATGTTCTGATTTAAATACGACTATGATATATAGATTTTCAGATCTATGCTAAGCTCAAAATACCTCTGATCAATAATCAATTCAACATTAATGTTTCCTCCAACTCTATTTTTCTCAGTATATGCTTCTCTGATGCTTGGTGTTGTCTACAGTTCTACTCGGTTCTGTCTTCAACCAGTTTGATCAGTGTTGCATGAAAACAATCCTTTTCACGCGAATTATCCTGTAGCATCAAAATCCCAAACTCAATAATGAATCTCATGTCTCCTTATATAGACATCATAAACTATTTTATTTTCATCCATAGATTTTGCCTCTTAATCTTCACCATTCATTTTATCGCTTTAACCTTCCTCGACAGTTGTGTCATTAACACATTTCATTCTCCTTCATTCAATCAATCTTAAATTTTGTCAGCCATTAGATCATCATAACAAACATTATCTTCTACCTCAAAAACATAAAAAAATGTACAACTCATCATTTTCAGTCGGCTGTTATAAACTCCATTTATTTCATTCACTCGGTCAATACCTGAATGCGTCGGCGATTACCTACTTGTTAATACTATACTTGGTATAAACTACACTTTCTTGGTGTATACATAAATCTTCATTTACTAACCACATAAACTTGTTCAATCCTTATTTCAATACATAATAAAATCATGTAATTTAATCAAGTCAACAACATGATGCCATAGGCTCATCAATAAGTTACCC
Source organism: Chamaecyparis obtusa (assembly GCA_027943335.1). NCBI lineage: Eukaryota > Viridiplantae > Streptophyta > Pinopsida > Cupressales > Cupressaceae > Chamaecyparis > Chamaecyparis obtusa. The sequence goes on from BSBK01001437.1 coordinate 203,255, forward strand.
AATGTATACCATATCCATATCTTTCATATACATCTCATCTTTATGTAAATATCTCATTCCTTTACCATTTTCTTTCTTTAGATATTTGTAACCATCATGATAAGTACCATAAAAAATAGTTGACATCAATGAAAATACATTGACTGATTTAATTGTCTTACATATACTTTAGTAGCTCAGTGATCATCAATCAATATCTTTCACTTGTCTATTCTTTCCTTCAAGATATTCAATCAGTTGTAGGTTAACAATCTCTCCCTTTGGCATTGATGGCAACACACTATGAAAGATGCCATAGAATACCAAATATCTATTCTACAACTCTGTAAAAAAATGATATAACTCGGTAAGCTCTCCCTAGCTTGTACATTTAATATGTTTAATCACTACACAACATTAACATTCCAAACAGACTCTCCCTGTGGATTTGATTTTTTTCTTGTGTATCTTTTTTCTCCTTATAGTCTTCTCTCCCTTTGTTTTTCTCCTCTCCCATTGGATAAATATTTCATTGATTCTTCTCTCCCTTTGAAAACAATGCCAAAAAGAATAAACAACTCTTCAGTAGCCAAAATATTATCTCTAGTTTTTAGTTCAGATCAAGTACCTTTCATGTACTGATATATAATTTTAGTTTATTCTCCATCTTCTAGCTTTGAAAACCTTAGGAAACCTAAAGTGTGAGCAATATGCATCAACATCATTTGATATTCTGATAAAGTATAGGTTGATGCAACCTCTGAATCACCTTAGTGACCGACAGATAGGGGATGGACCCCTAGTCTAGTCCTCAAATACTCAAATGTATCCTTAGGTAAGGGTTTATAACAATTGTGTTATCACAATATATTATCACTGGATCTGTGATCTCTTCATTCATACCTTTACAAAGTTGTTTTATCGATGGAATTTTTGAAAAATTAGCAACAACATCAACATATTCTTTTTTGGTAGTGGACTAAGAAATGCATCCTTGTTTCTTGCTTATCCAAGTAACCAATCTTTCTCCCAAAAAAAATGCTCCACCAGTAGTGCTCTTTTAGTCATCAATGTTTCCAGCCCAATCTACATCTGTGTAAACATTTAGTTCAAAATTGTCTTCTTTCTTGTACCATAAGCCATAATTTTCCATGCATCTTTGTTTCTTGCTTATCCAAGTAACTAATCTTTCTCCCAAAAAGAATGCTCCACCAATAGTGCTCTTTCAGTCATCAATGTTTCCAGCCCAATCTACATCTGTGTAAACATTTAGTTCAAAATTGCCTTCTTTCTTGTACCATAAACCATAATTTTTCGTATTTTTCAAGTATCTCAAAATTCTCTTAACAAAAGTCATATGTGATTCTTTAGGATTAGCATAAAATCTTGCTACAATTCGAACTGCATGTGCAATATTTGGTCTACTATGTACAACATACATTAATTTACCAATCATTGATCTATATAATGTTTGATTTACCTCAATTGACTGATCATCTTTTGTTAATTTGCATCCTGTGATCATAGGTGTACTGACCGGTTTTGAATCTTCCATACCAAAGGTCATCAACATTTCTTTTATGTACTTTGATTGTGTAATGTATATACCTTCACTTTGTTGTAAAATTTTTAAACCAAGAAAGAATTTAATCTCTCCAAACTTTGACATTTCAAATTCTTTTCTCATTTCAACAACAAATGTTTTGCATAGATTATCATGTCCTCCAAATATTATATCATCAAAAAAAATTTCAGCAATAAGAATCTTATCATCAGTTTCACCTTTCAAGTATAAATTTTTTTTGTCACTTGTTCTAACAAATCCAATACTGATAAGATAGGAATGCAGTCTTTCATACCATGCTCTCGGTACTTGTTTCAATCCATATAGTGCTTTATGAAACTTACCATATTTTTCTGATTTGGATCAACAAAACCTTCAGGTTATTCAATGTATACCTCTTCCTCAAGTATTCCATTCAAAAATGTAGATTAGACATCCATTTGATATGCTTTAAATCTTTTGTAGGCAACATATGCAAGCAATATTATAACTCCTTCAAGTCTAGAAAATGGTGCAAAAATCTCACCATAATCAATACCTTCTTCTTGTGCATATCCTTTTCATACAAGTCTTGCCTTATTCCTAGTGACTTCACCATTTTCATTCAACTTGTTTCTAAATATCCATTTAGTTCCCATTACATTCTTATCATGTGGTCTCAATACCAATGCCCATGTTTTTTTTTTCATTATCTTCTCTATTTCTTCATTCATGGCTTTAATCCATTCATCATTTTCAAGTGCATCTCTAACATTTTTAGGTTCAAATTTACAAATTAATCATGTGTTGTTTCTCAACTTACTTTGTGTCATCATGCCAACTTTCTTGTCTCCTATAATCTAATTTTATGGATGGTTTCCCCTCACAAAATTTTCAAGGACATGCTCTATTCTTTGTTCTTCATTCGGTGCAAGATCAAGATATTCATCAGTAACTATTTCCTAATTCTCGATTTGTATAGACTGATGCTCAATAACATTATCCTATTTCTCAGTAATGCCAGGATGTTGCTTAGGTAGAGTGTCAGGTTTCTCAATGTATGTAAATCTACCATAATCTTCCAGTTCCTTTTTACTTTCTTAATCATTTTTCTTAGCAAACTCATCAACCCTCACATTTTCACTTTCAATAATTTTTTTAGTAGCCTTATTCAAACATTTGTAAGCTTTTCTCTTAGTAGAATATCGTAAGAATATTCCTTCATCACCTTTTGAATCAAATTTCTCATTTCTATCATATTTTAGAATGTAACATCTACTTCCATATATTCTGAAATAACTTACATTCGGTGTGTAACCATACCATAACTCATAGGGTGTTTTGTTTGAATCTTTCTTCAATTGTACTTGATTCAATGTGTATACAAAAATACTAACAAATTTCTCATTTCTATCATATTTCAGAATGTAACATCTACTTCCATATATTCTAAAATAACTTACATTTGGTGTGTAACCATACCATAACTCATAGGGTGTTTTTTTTAATCTTTCTTCAATTATACTTGATTCAATGTGTATACAACAATACTAAAAAATTCTCTCTAGTATATTTATGCAACATATTTTTCAATAATTAGTGTTCTAGCATAATCAACAATAGATATATTCCCCCTTTCAGCAATTCTATTCTACCATGGTGTCCTCGATGCAGAAACCTGTCTTTTAATTCCATGCTCATTACAAAAGTTAGTGAGCTCATAAAAAATAAACTCACCACCTCTATCTGATCTCAATCATTTTAACTCTTTTCCAATTTCTCTTTCCACTTTAGCTTTAAACCATTTAAGCTTCAAATTTTTCTTTCAAAAACATGACAGTCATAATCCTGGAGTAGTCATCAACAAAAAAGATAAAGAAAATATCTATCTCCATAATAACTCTAAGTTCTCATAGGACTACAACAGTTGGTATGTACCAAATCCAAGATAGCATTAGATGAATAGTTTTTTTCTCTTAAAACTAGATTTTGACATTTTTCTCATTTGATATTGTTTACACAGGACATGGTTAGGTTTAGATAAGCTCGGCAAGCCTCTAACTCTCCTTTTCTTACTAATTTAACCATGTTATCAAAATTGACATGACATAGCCTTTTGTGCCACAAACACACATCTTCAGTTCTAGCCAATAAATAAAAAGTTTCAGTATTATCAAGATAAAATAGATTACTTTTAGATTGTTCACCAATACCGACCAACTTTCCAGTCTCATCATAGATTTTCACCTTTTTGTTGTCAAATAAAACTCAATGACCTGTATTATTCAACTATACTACACTCAATAGATTATAGTTAAGTCCCTTCACCCAAGATGCATTCTCACATTTGATCTTATTGTTCAACAAGATAGATCCTTTTCCTTTTACTAGACAAGGTGTATCATTTCCCATTTCGACAGATCTACCATTATAATGTTCAAGGTATTCAAATTTTTCTTCATCACCAATCATATGATGTGTTCATCCACTATCAATAATCTAAGTATCATTCTTTCTAACTTTAGAAATAAGTGTTGTTTCAACATACATTTCTTCTTCTTCTGAATCTTCTTTGAGAGCTACAAATACCACCTCAATGTCTTCATCAGTGTTAGTGTCGGTGTCATCATCATCTTCAACAAGGTAGCATACCTTCTTGCCTTTGTCTTTGTAATCTCGGTTGCTTCTTCTGTCATACTGTCAGTTTCCTCTATGTTCTCGATTATCTCTCCTATCAAATTTTCTTTCACCAGATCTTTCGCTATCTTTGTCATCTTCTTTCTTGATGCGACATCTAGCTGCAACATGGCCAATTTATTTATAATTAAAACATACCAAAGTTAATTTCCCTTTGTATCTTCCTTTACCTTTCTATAGTCTTCTAGCCATTAATGCTTCAAGCTCATCAAGTTCATCCTCATCACGGTCACTATCACTCTCATTTCTTATCATGTGTTTACTGCTTGATTTACCAATTTTCAAGGACAACATAAATGTAGATTCAACATTAGGAACAATATTGTTATCAAAGTTACTCAACTCAAAAGAAGTCAGATTATCAATTAGACTATCAAGTGTAAGACTATTACTCATAGCTGATTTCATTTCATGGATTGCAGAGACTCTAATAGCATAAGTAGGCAACAAGGTTCTAAGAATTTTACTTACAACAGTGTCTTCTTCAATAATACCTCTTGCTCCTCGGATATCATTGACAATCTCCTTAATTTGGTTGCTGTATTGTGAAATGTTTTCTCCTTTTTTCATTTTCATGTCCTCAAACTTTCCTCTAAGACTCTCAACTTTTTCCCTTAGCACATTTACATCTCCTTTGTGAACTAGTGCAAGTTTTTCCCACATTTGTTTAGCAGAAGTGCATGTCTTGACATCTTCAAATTCAACATCTGATAAGGCAACAACAATCTCTATCATTGAAACATTATGTTCATGTATATCTCTCATCTGATGAATATTGAAAGGTCTAGTAGGATGGATGAATTCATTGTCTAATTAGTATATAGAAGATTCTCTAATTCCAGATAGATGCAATCTCATTCTACTTTTCGATGTCGAGAAGTTATCTCTGTTAATCTTTGGCACCTCTCTCTTATACATCTTGTGATCTTTAGCTTAAGTCCTTCAAAATTTTCTTTCCAAGCACTCTATTCTCTGATACCAATTGTTAGATAATTGAGAGGAGGGGTGAATCAGTTAAGTTTAGTTATCCTATAGTCCTAATTCTCCTAGATTTATATAATAAAACTTTTCAATCAAATAATCAACTCGGTAAAATATCAATTATGCCTTTCTCTTCATCTACTGATTACTAGTAAATTAAATACTATGTTCACTGATCTATCTAGTTATGAAATGTGTGAAGTAAAATAATAATTCAACTCATCATACCCATATAACACATTTTTAATGTGAAAACCCTATTAGGAGAAAAACCACCTGGGATCGGTAACCTAAAATAATTCACTCTTTTGAGGTGAGCTCGGTTAGGAGCGAACCCTGTTAAAGATTACAAAACACACTGTGAGGTGTGACCTAGTTAGAGGATTTATCACTATCAGTTCTCCTTTCACCATCCATTCACTATGGGGTCAACAAGAAAATAGTCAATATTTATTGAATGTCATATTGAAATACAAAAGATTGTTAAGTCTCACTCGGTTAAGAGATTTATCTATAGCAATGGTTAAAATGATATAGTAATGATTTGATTCAAATACAATAATGATTTGTAGATTATTAGATCTATGCTAAGCTCAAAATACCTTTGTGTATCATCAGAAAATGGAAGAACTTCCATTTAAGATTGGTTTAGCCCTCCGAGTAAGTGGTCTGGAGTCATGTCAAGTGCCTTGAGTGGGTGTTTGACTGGATATGGCTTTCCCCCCTATTCTTCTTCTCTCCTCACCTTTTTCCAACCTTTTTTTGGCACCTTATCCTGAGGATCTGAGATTCTTGACCTTCTGGGTCAAGGTCGACCTTCTGGGTCAAGGTTGACCTTGACCTTGACCCTGACCTAGGTTAGAGTTGACCTCAATTTTGACCCTAGGTCCAAATTTCAAATCTTGGAAGTTTCAGAATATCGGGCTCCAGAAAGTTTTATTTTCTACTTTCGGGTCAGTTGTTTTAGATTTCAGAATGATAAAATCTTAAATTATATTTAATTTAGGTCCATTTCTAGGGGTTAAGGCTTAATTTGAATTTAATTATCCTATGTCGTCCTCTCTAGAAGTTTGTGCCCTATACTAGTATAAAAGCAAGCCTTCCTCTCTCATTTTCACATCCACCATCCATAGAATTCAAGCAAGTGAAATCAAGTGATCAAGAAATCATCAAGTAAGAAAGAAGGAGAAGGAAAGCATTCAAGCATTCAAGATCCAATTCATCAAGGAGATCCATTGATAGCCATTGAATGATTCAATCTTTTTGAAGCCCTCTTGTTGAAGATTTCTCCATCCATTTCCATCCAAACTTTCTCCTATTTCAAGATCCATTCAAGATTGGTGTTAAAGATCTAATGAAATTGATTTGAGAGATCCTACATACAATTCTACATTCATTTGGAGCCTCCATTCTTGTGGATTCAAGGATTCGAATCCTCCACAAGGACTTCAATATAATAAAGGTGAATAGTTTCATTTTCTTTGTTTATTGCTACAATGTGAGGCCTCACTCTGAGCCTATCATAGCCATTCAGTTCTACATTCAAGATAGACATATTTTATGATTATATTTTGATGCTCTATAGACTTTACTGATACTTTATGTTGTGGTTTTATCACTTTAGTAGTTTGATGCACATTATATTATGATTTGGATGATGATTACTGAGACATCAGTTTAGAACTTACATGTGTGTTATTAATTCTAATTAATGAATGAATTATGATGTCATGAAGATATTTAATTTTCAATTAGATTATATGTGTATGTGAAGATTAAGTTTCTAGTTAATTTAGTGATGAATTGTATATTTCATGATGAGATGAATGTAGGTTATGGATGAACAATTATTGTCATGAGAATTATGAATTGACAGATGAATTATCTTTATTATTAATGTTATAAATTTACATGTTTTGTTCCTTGGACTACTGATATTGGACTTGAGTGTGCAGGGGAATAGGCCAAGGTAAAATCAGGGAACCATCACAGAGACTAATGTGAAAATTCGTTTGAACCAAGGTTGCTTTTAGTGCGAAACCAAAAACCTCATTGTAATGTGTTTAATTTGTAAAAGTATGATGCATGAATGTATTTGATTTATTTATTAATTGTATATATGTTTTTGTGAGAATGCCCAAGTGGATATGCCACATGGCTTGTGACATGTCTCTTTTTGTTTGTGTCACTTGACACACATGTGTGTACTTGTGGCCATGACATGTCCACTTAGCGATTGGTTGAACACCAACCTAGGAAGGTACCCTTTAGGATCTCCATATAAATCACTTGGTTAGGGAGCTTGAGGTGTTGTCATATCTTTGAATTTCGAATTTGAACTTATCATGCATTTTTGGAGGGTTAAAAAAGTGCCTAGGGGAGTGTTTAGGCTATTTTTAGTTACCCCACTTGATATACCATAAGGTAAGGGTCATTTTTCACCATAGGATAACTCTTGGTTGACCAAATGACCCATCCAAAAGTTGGTTTACCAAGATGGACGAAAATTAACTTTTGGGACCAAGTTTTGGAAAGATCACCACCCACTAAAAAGGTAGTCCTTATCCCACCATTTTAGCTTACCTTTGTAAGAGACCAAATTTAGAAACCATGGAAGGGTCTTAGGGAAGACCACCCAATAGGAATGCAATCTTATCCATAGGGGTTTGTGTGGAGGCCTTTTTAGATGAGACTCTTCTTTTGAAAGAGTTTAACACCCGCTCTCTAGATTTGGAGACTTAGCTATTTTGGAGGACCTTGGATAGTGGAAAGCTCTTCTTCAACTTTCTTCCATTAGCTTGGATCAAGGTTGGTGGCATTCTTCACTATGTTTGTTTTAGTTTTCATGTTGAGAGGATGAACTCTCTTGTATGTTATTTTCTTGTATGCAAAATTTAGTTTTTATTCCTCTTGTAGTGTATGTGTTGTGAGCTTGATATTTTTGTGATAATGGAGGATTTGTGATTCTTTAGTAGTTGTAGTTTTATTTTCTTGTGTTGTGAAAGTGTAGTTCTTTATAGATGTTATGAGAATCATGAGCTTGTTGTTGAGCATGATTTCTTGTATTGTAAATGTGTAGTTTTCATTGTTGTTTCTTGAAGTTTTCTTTTATGTGTTGTAGTATTTTGTTAAGGGAATTTTCAAGGCCATACTCACCCTTGGGAGGGAAGAGTAGCCTTGAGGGTGAAGAGATTGTTGGGACATTCAAGGGTGTAGAGTCTCTCCTTGGATAGGGGAGAGATGAAACATGGATGCATGGGCTCCATGTAGCCATCTCTATTTTATGTTTTGTATATTGGGGGTTATAAGGAGTTTGTGGAGATTGTGTTTGTGGAGAGAGATATATGATGAGGAAGCCAAGTGATGGCTTAGCTCTTATCAAGATATATGCTTTCTCCTCTTGAATTTGGTTCCACCTTCACCCTATTTGAGTCATGTTGAGACTCTTTGTGATAACTTTGAAAGTGAGATTTATTATGATTATGTTTTATGTTGTTGTGTTTGTGAGTTTGCATGAGTGTTCTCCTTGTCTTTGTGATGGTTCCTCTAGCTCAGGGGTGGCTTCATAGAAGCCTAGGTTGGGAGGTGAGCACTCCTTGGCCTATGGATTTTATTTTGTAGGTTATGGAAGCCATTGAAGTCTTCATGTTGAAGTAGGACTCTTGAAGAATATTTGAAGATGTTCTCATAATTGAGTTGTAATACTTTTGATTTGTGATTATTATTTTTGTAAGGAAGTCATGGAAATCCCTTGAGCACAATGTTATTGTTTTTGTATTGGAGATAACTCTCCAAGTCATGTATTGTAATAAGTGTGTGCATCAAGATTTGAGGAAATGTATAACTCTCTTTGGATAGATTTATGTTCATAGGTGAATATTTTATGTTGATCAAAGGATGATTTAAATGTATTCTTACTATGTTGAATAAAGATTGGACAATGCATTTGTATCAAAAAAGGAATGCAAAGATTTTATTTGAGAAAACATTGTTTGGTTTTAGAAGAATTCTTTATGAAGTCATGTTGCAAAGGTTACAAGAAAGAAAATTACTTCAGGTATCATTAAAGTGCTATTGTAAAGATTTCATAAGTTAAAATGATAGGGATAAGAAAGAGTTGATTTCAAAAATACTTTCCCTTTCAATGAAAGCTCTTATTGGTTTTGATATTGGTATCCATGTTGAAAATAGAAAAAAAAATGTAATAGGAAGAAATAAATCAAGTGGTTTTGTTCATAGTTACTTAGATTACTTTTACATTGAGAATTTGTGTAAAGCTTGTTTACATCTTATTAGTGAGTTTATTGCAAGTTTTTAATTCTTAGATTGAATTCAAACTCAATAAAAATTCAAGAGAAAACAAAGAAATCAAATACAACAAATCAAGTGAAAAGAAAAGGAAAAACAAAAAAAGTTGAGAAATGACCACGTACAGGTCTCTGGAAATTGTATGGAAAAATTTCCCATACAATTTCCAATACCACAGTCATTAAATTAATGTATGCTTGATCTACATGATAATACAATATAACTTTAAAATCCTATGACAAAAAGCCTATTTCATCCTACAAAAGGCTAGCCCTTGGGGGACCCACTTGAATGGTCTCCCCAAAAAGGGACCAAAATAAAAATAAAAATTATAACTTTGATTTCTTTTTATAAAAAAATAAATATAGAAGGTCCTTTTTAAAAAAAGGGGCTTCATAAAAGCCCACGTTGGGCTTTCAAAGAAAAGAGGTTTAAAAAAAATAATAATAAAATTTTAAATTAAAAATAAAAGTTTCTTTTAAATTTTTTTTTTATAAAAATTATTTAAGTGGGGGGGAGGGGGCGGGGGCCCACGGGCCCCACACCCCCTCTGCCTACGACAGAGAACCCTATTGTAGTAGGGGTCTGCCGTGTGGTAGACAGTTTGTCGTGGCAGGTTTCTTGCCACATGGATGCCCTGCTATGGCAGGGCCTCTGTCGGCGACAGAGTTGCCCAGTCCCTACAGGACTTAAAACAAGGAAGTGCGCCCAGTTATTTTTTTGATTTGTTATTTTTTTAATTTTAATTTTATTATTATATTATATATTATAATTAATATTAATATTATTAATTATTATAAATAATATTTATTTAATTAAATATTATTTATTTTAATTAATATTATTAATATTAATATATATAATAATTATTAAATTATATTTATATAGTAATTATGTTAATTAATATTAAATATTAATTAATATAATTATTAATTAATTATTAATTTAAATTTATATTAATTAGTCATTTTATAAATTTAAAGAATATATATATATATATATATATATATATATATATATATATATATATATATATATATATATATATATATATATATATATATATATATTCATTGGTTATATATATTAATTAATTCTTTTTAATGTTATTTATAAACATATTATTAGATGGTAATGTAAAATTATGATTATCATTTAATGTGTTGATAAATAATATTAATTATGAATTAATTAGAGCTATCAACTCTATTAATATTTGCAATGCATTTATCTTAAAACTAAGGAGTGTAATTACTTACTTTGCAAGTAATAATTATATTAGTTATTAAATACTAATAATGAATATAATTATTATCTCATAACAATTTTGTCCCTATTTAAGGGCTTAATGAACGTACCCTATGGACAATAAATAAGGAATAAATTATAGGAAATTTCAAGATAAATTGTCACTTAATTTTTTTTGAACAATGAAATGTGATTTATTTTTATTAGATTTCTTTCCTAGACATATAATTCTTCATACCTTAATGAACGAATCTAATTGACACATTGTAGTACAACGTTAGCTATAGGGTCATCTATCTAGTGCTAGTTTTTCCTAAACTCATAAGTTGGTTCTATCTTAAATGTTGGGATCACCTCGGTTGCAACCTTGCTAGCTAGATAAAACCCTTGATAAAACTAATTCAACTGGAAACCTTTATCACCAATGTTGTAAAGGAAATATTGTTTCTAACCCCTTTAAAAAAAAACTATAGTTCTTGTGTTAACCCTCAACATAAACTTAAACTTATTTTATCCCTTAAAAAAAAATTGGTGTGTATTTAGGGTGAGATTTTATGGGCATGACACTTGATATCAGAGCCAAGATTTCAACATTGGAACCTAACCCATTGTATTTCTTAGCTAACCTTTAACTATTTTGAATTGTTAGGATGCCTCCCCTTATGCGTCAAGCTCAGAGACGTATTAGAGGACGAGGGGTTAGGTGAGCTCCCTCGGGTCATGAGCAAGATGAACAAAGGGCCGAGGTATCAGCCGTTAATCAACAACAACCACCACCACCACCAAACCCTAATCAAGTGGTCCTATTAGCTTTATAGAACCTCATCGGGGTTATACAAGAGAGGTTGCCTCTAGTTAATCCTTAGCCAGAGCACCAGCTATCCGGGGGACAAAGATCATAGGTTAGAGAGAGGAGTAGGAGTCCTCCATGAGATCGAGAGGAAGGGTAGGGGGCACATGAGGCAGATTTAGTTCACATGCCAGAACCACCACTTGGTATTGTTCAGAGGGCACCCCGTGATGCTGGGGATCATATTAGAGATTTCCTACGGTTACAACCACCTTTGTATCATAGTTCTACATAGGGTACAGATGCCAAGGCATGGCTTTCAAGCTTAGAGAGGTGCTTTGGGTTGCGTCAGTATGATAGCAATGTCAAGGCTCATTTTGCAGTACTCCTTTTGAGAGGAGGTGCTTCCACATGGTGGAAACATGAAGAATATAAGAACAACACCACTATGGACACCATGTCTTGGGAGACCTTCTTAGAAAGTTTTAGAGACAGATACCTATCAGAGCACTATAGACAAAGGTGTATTGATGAGTTCCATGAGCTCTAGCAGAGGGGACTCACAGTGCTACAGTATGAGACCCGATTCCTTGAGTTGCTACCCTATGTATACTACATGAAGGATGAAAAGCTATGAATCAACTATTTCATTAAGGGACTCAATGATTGGATTGAGGGACTAGTTCACATGACCTCACCAAAGACCTTTTGTGAGGCTGTAGAAATGGCCTTGGTTGCAGAAGAGATTTGGGGTAAGTCTAGAGATGCTTGTGACAGGTCTCAAAACTATAGCTTTGCATCACAGTCACATGGGCACCAAAAGAGTCACTAGAAGAATAATAACAGGAATTCTTCGGGGTCTTTTAACAAGAACCCACAATAGCAGACTGAACAAAACTAGAAACAAAAGCCACCATAGGGATAGCAAGGCTCTAAACCCAAACAGTGGCACACACAGGGATAGAGAAAAGATTACCAACAACTGTATACAGATGCACCCCTAGCATGAACTCAGTAGTCCTCTCGGGGGGGTTTCAGTGGTTCTAGTAGGACTAGTGGTCAGCAGTTCTCTAGGCCATAGGGAGTACAGACTTTCAGACGAGGTCCTTGCTATGCATGTGGTGCCATGGGGCAGTTAGCTCATGATTGTCTGCAGGGTTAGATGTTAGGCAGTCAGTGTGTGGCAGTTTCTGAGCCTACAATTGGAGACTTTGGAAAGTCTCACAAAGTTTTCGCAGCGGTTGATAACCGCCAAGCCGAGCACTAGGCCACTGTGATAGAGGCTGTAGGTATGATTAGTGGTAATAGTGTTACTATATTGTTTGATTCAAGTGCTACAGATTCTTTTATATCTCCATTTGTTGTGGAGCATTGCAGGCTTGTGGCAGCAAGACAGGAAGTGAGTTGGGAAGTGGAGTTAGCATCAGGGTCTAGAGTGACAGTCAACTCTTTAGTGAAGGATAGCCAGGTGTAGATTAATGATTTTATCACTATAGTGGATCTTCGTATCACACCTCTTGGTTCTTATGACATAGTGTTTGGTATGGATTGGCTTTATGCCCACAGAGCTAAGCTAGATTTTTGATAGAAGAGGATTGAGTGCCTTGATGATCATGGTACACCCATTATGATTTGTGGGATTCAGAGAGGAATCTCTCTTCGTATGATCTCTGCCATGTGGCTTAAGTGGAGCATGTGGAAGGGATGTCATCTTTTTTCCATTACCATCAGTGATAAAGAGGATGAGGAGGAAAGGGAAACATCTCTTGATGATTATCCTATACTTCAGGAGTATGCAGATGTGTTTCCTACTGAGCTTCCAGGCATGCCTCCTCATAGAGCAGTAGATTTCCATATAGATCTTGTTCCAAGAGCTGCTCCAGTTTCAAGGGAACCTTACAAGATGACCACTAATGAGCTTAATGAGATCAAGATTTAGCTAGAGGAACTTTTGGAGAAGGTCACATTCGCCCTAGTGTTTCACCTTGGGGCACACCTGTTATCTTCGTTAAGAAGAAGGATGGATCCTTGCGGTTATGTATGGATTATCGACAGCTTAATAAGCTTACCATCAAGAATCAGTATCCACTCCCTAGGATTGATGATTTATTTGATCAACTTAAGGGTGCTAAAGTGTTTTCAAAGATTGATCTTAAGTCAGGATACCACCAGCTATGGATTGTTGACAGTGACATTCCTAAGACTACATTTCATACCAGATATGGGCATTATGAGTTCACAGTTGTACCTTTCAGACTCACTAATGCTCCAGTAGTGTTCATGAGCCTTATGAATGGGGTATTCCACACTTTCCTAGATAAGTTTGTAGTTGTGTTCCTTGATGATATCCTGATTTATTCACAGGATGAAGAGGAGCATGAAGAGCACTTGAGACAGGTTTTACAATGTCTTAGAGACAATCAATTATATGGCAATTTGTCCAAATGTTCTTTCTATAGGATAGAGATTCATTACCTTAGGCATGTTATTTCAGGAGATAGAATCTCAGTAGATCCATCTAAGATTCGAGCCATCATGGATTGGCCTACGCCTACTTCAGTGATCGAGGTTAGGAGCTTTATGGGATTGGTAGGATATTACAGACATTTTGTAGAGGGATTTTCTAGAGTGGTACATCCCATCACTTCTCTTCAGCGAAAGGGAAAGAAATTTGAGTGGACTGAGAAGTGTGAGAGGGCCTTCCAGGAACTCAAGAAGGCACTTACCAACGCACCTATTCTAGCAGTGCTTGATCCTTCAGCAGATTTTGTTGTATGCATAGATGCTTCCTTAGATGGTTTGGGAGCAGTTCTTATGCAGAATGGGTGAGCCATTGCATATGAGTCTAGGAAACTTAAGACTCACGAGCTCAATTATCCCACTCATGACCTTGAGCTAGCCATAGTGGTACATGCTTTAGTGAGATGGCAGTATTTTCTTTTGGGTCATCAGTTTGAGCTCCATTCAGATCATCAAATCTTACAATATATCTTCTCTCAGCCGAACTTGAATGCACGATAGCGGAGGTGGATGGAATTCCTATGTGAGTATGATTTTGATGTCTAGTACATCAAGGGAAAGGAGAATGTGGTTGTTGATGCTTTGAGTAGGAGATGCCATGGGGCCTACTCTATGACAGTAGGTACTGAGTTGAGGGATTGGATATTGCATCATTTACATGAGGATGCTTGGTATGCAGAGGTTAGTCAGGTCATTCGGTCTCAAAGTACCTTTTAGGGTAAATATTTTGACTATTCCCTAGATTTAGATGGGCTTCTATGCCATAGAGGATGCATCTATGTCCCATCCTCCGGTGACTTGTGAGTATTCATCATTCTAGAGGCTCATAGGGCACCTTATGCAACACATCCCAGAGTTAAGAAGATGCATGCAGATTTGAGATAGTTATATCATTGGCCAGGGATGAGACAAAATATAGATGAGATAGTGGCACGATGTTTGGAGTATCAGAGGTTTAAGGCAGAGCATCGTCACCCTAGTGGTTTGCTTCAGTCTCATGAGATATCAGAGTGGAAGTGGGATGTTATTTCCATGGACTTAATCATTGGTCTCCCTATGTCATCTCGACGCCATGATGCCATCATGGTGATAGTTGACAAGCTGACCAAAGTAGCCCACTTTTCACCCATTCGGACCACTTTCACAGCCCCAATAGTAGCACAGGTCTTCTTGCGGGATATTGTCAGACTTCATGGCATACCTCGTAAGATTATTTCAGATCGAGATTCTCTCTTCACATCATCTTTTTGGAGAGGATTACAGACAGCTTTGGGCACTAAGCTCAATTTTAGCACATCTTATCACCCAGAGACCGATGGGCAGATAGAGAGGGTAAATCAGGTGTTGGAAGATATGCTCCACATGTATGTCATGGATCATTAGACTAGGTGGGAGGAGTACCTTCATTTGGTGGAGTTTGCCTACAATAATGGGCATCACACTTCTCTAGGTATGCCTCCCTATCAGACATTATATGGAAGACTATGCAAAACACCTTTGAGTTGGGACCGTATTGAGGATAGAATTGATTTAGGTCCTGAGTTAGTGCGAGAGTTAGAGAAACAGATGACATTGATTAGACAACGTCTAAAGGAGGTATAGGATAGGTAGAAGTATGTAGATGCCAAGAGGGAAGACCGTAGTTATTAGGTTGGAGATAGGGTCTTTCTGAGAGTGTGACCTCATAAGAGTCCAATCTGATTTGGAAAGGGCTCTAAGCTTGCACCTAGATTTGTTAGCCCTTTTGAGATTCTTGAGCGGATAGGTCCTCTTGCCTATCATCTTGCTTTGCCACCGAGCCTATCATAAATCCATGATGTTTTTCATGTGTCAGTGTTGAGACAGTATATTTTTGATGAGACTCATATCATAAATTGGGATGCCTTGCAGGTGGAGTCAGATGATTAGTTGGCTTTGGAGCCAATCCATATTTTGGCTTGCCGGATGCCAGCACTTCGAGGCCAAGAGCTGGACTAGGTTAGGGTCCAGTGGGATTGCTATGATGAGGTTACAACATCATGGGAGGACGCAATGCAGATGAGAGCACAATATCCCCATCTTTTTGATGAACTCCAGGAGGAAGTTCATGCCTAGGGGGGAGGATGTGAGGCCTCACCTCAAGCCTATCATAGCCATTCAGTTCTACATTTGAGATAGACATATTTTATGATTATATTTTGATGCTCTATGGACTTTACTGATACTTTATGTTGTGGTTTTATCACTTTAGTAGTTTGATGCACATTATATTATGATTTGGATGATGATTACTGAGACATCAGTTTGGAACTTACATGTGTGTTATTAATTCTATTTAATGAATGAATTATGATGTCATGAAGATATTTAATTTTCAATTAGATTATATGTGTATGAGAAGATTAAGTTTCTAGTTAATTTAGTGATGAATTGTATATTTCATGATGAGATGAATGTAGGTTATGGATGAATAATTATTGTCATGAGAATTATGAATTGACAGATGAATTATCTTTATTATTAATATTATGAATTTACATGTTTTATTTCCTTGGACTACTGATATTGGACTTGAGTGTGCAGGGGAATAGGCCAAGGTAAAATTGGGGAACCATCATAGAGACTAATGTGAAAATCCGTTTGAACCAAGGTTGCTTCTAGTAAGAAGACAAAAACCTCATTGTAATGTGTTTAATTTGTAAAAGTATGATGCTTGAATGTATTTGATTTATTTATTAATTGTAAATGTGTTTTTGTGAGAATGCCCAAGTGGATATGCCACATGGCTTGTGACATGTCTCTTTTTGTTTGTGTCACTTGACACATGTGTGTGTACTTGTGGCCATGACATGTCCACTTGGGGATTGGTTGATCACCAACCTAGGAAGGTACCTTTTAGGATCTCCATATAAATCACTTGGTTAGGGAGCTTGAGGTGTTGTCATATCTTTGAATTTCGAATTTGAACTTATCATGCACTTTTGGAGGGTTAAAAAGGTGCCTAGGGGAGTGTTTAGGCTATTTTTAGTTACCCCACTTGATATACCATAGGTAAGAGTCATTTTTCACCATAGGATAACCCTTGGTTGACCAAATGACCCATCCAAAAGTTGGTTTACCAAGATGGACGAAAATCAACTTTTGGGACCAAGTTTTGGAAATATCACCACCTACTAAAAAGGTAGTCCTTATCCCACCTTTTTAGCTTACCTTTGTAAGAGACCAAATTTAGAAACCATGTAAGGGTCTTAGGGAAGACCACCCAATAGGAATGCAATCTTATCCATAGGGGTTTGTGTGGAGGCATTTTTAGAGGGGACTCTTCTTTTGGAAGAGTTTGACACCCGCTCTCTAGATTTGGAGACTTAGCTATTTTGGAGGACCTTGGATAGTGGAAAGTTCTTCATCAACTTTCTTCCATTAGCTTGGATCAAGGTTGGTGGCATTCTTCACTATGTTTGTTTTAGTTTTCATGTTGAGAGGATGAACTCTCTTGTATGTTATTTCCTTGTATGCAAAATTTAGTTTTTATTCCTCTTGTAGTGTATGTGTTGTGAGCTTGATATTTTTGTGATAATGGAGGATTTGTGATTCTTTAGTTGTTGTAGTTTTATTTTCTTGTGTTGTGAAAGTGTAGTTCTTTATAGATGTTATGAGAATCATAAGGTTGTTGTTGAGCATGATTTCTTGTATTGTAAATGTGTAGTTTTCATTGTTGTTTCTTGAAGTTTTCTTTTATGTGTTGTAGTGTTTTGTTGAGGAAATTCTCAAGGCCATACTCACCTTTGGGAGGGAAGAGTAGCCTTGAGGGTGAAGGGATTGTTGGGACATTCAAGGGTGTAGAGTCTCCCCTTAGATAGGAGAGGGATGAAACATGGATGTATGGGCTCCATGTAGCCATCTCTATTTTATGTTTTGTATATTGGGGGTCATAAGAAGTTTGTGGAGATTGTGTTTGTGGAGAGAGATATATGATGAGGAAGCCAAGTGATGGTTTAGCTCTCATCAAGAGATGTGATTTCTCCTCTTGAATTTGGTTCCACCTTCACCCTATTTGAGTCATGTTGAGACTCTTTGTGATAACCTTGGAAGGGAGATTTATTGTGATTATATTTTATGTTGTTGTGTTTGTGGGTTTGCATGAGTGTTCTCCTTGTCTTTGTGATGGTTCCCCTAGCTCAGAGGTGGCTTCATAGAAGACTAGGTTGGGAGGTGAGCACTCCTTGGCCTATGGATTTTGTTTTGTAGGTTATGGAAGCCATTGAAGTCTTCATGTTGAAGTAGGACTCTTGAAGAATATTTGAAGATGTTCTCATAATTGAGTTGTAATACTTTTGATTCGTGATTATTATTTTTGTAAGGAAGTCATGGAAATCCCTTGAGCACAATGTTATTGTTTTTGTATTGGAGATAACTCTCCAAGTCATGTATTGTAATAAGTGTGTGCATCAAGATTTGAGGAAATGTATAACTCTCTTTGGATAGATTTATGTTCATAAGTGAATATTTTATGTTGATCAAAGGATGATTTAAATGTATTCTTACTATGTTGAATAAAGATTGGACAATGCATTTGTATCAAAAAAGGAATGCAAAGATTTTATTTGAGAAAGCATTGTTTGGTTTTAGAAGAATTCTTTATGAAGTCATGTTGCAAAGTTTACAAGAAAGAAAAGTAATTGAGGTATCATTAAAGTGCTATTGTAAAGATTTCATAAGTTAAAATGATAGGGATAAGAAAGAGTTGATTTCAAAATTACTTTCCCTTTCAATGCAAGCTCTTACTGTTTTTGATATTGGTATCCAGGTTGAAAAATAGAAAAAAAATGTAATAGGAAGAAATAAATCAAGTGGTTTTGTTCATAGTTACTTAGATTACTTTTACATTGAGAATTTGTGTAAAGCTTGTTTACATCTTATTAGTGAGTTTATTGCAAGTTTTTAATTCTTAGATTGAATTCAAACTCAATAAAAATTCAAGAGAAAGCAAAGAAATCAAATACAACAAATCAAGTGAAAAGCAAAAGAAAAACATAAAAAGTTGAGAAATGACCACTTACAGGTCTCTGTAAATTGTATGGGAAAATTTCTCATACAATTTTCAATACCACAATCATTAAATTAATGTATCCTTGATCTACATGGCAATAAAATATAACTTTAAAATCCTATGACAAAAAGCCTATTTCATCCTACAAAAGGCTAGCCCTTGAGGGACCCACTTGAATGGTCTCCCCAAAAAGGGACCCAAAAAAAGAAAAAATATTATAACTTTGATTTCTTTTTATAAAAAAAAAAATATAGGTCCTTTTAAAAAAAAGGGGCTTCTTAAAAGCCCACGTTGGGCTTTCAAAGAAAAGAGGTTTAAAAAAAATAATAATAAAATTTTAAATTAAAAATACAAGTTTCTTTTAAAACAATTTTTAAAAAAAAAATTATTTATGTGGTGGTGGGCGGGGTGGGGCGTGGGCCCCACACCCCCTCTACCTACGACAGAGAACCCTACCATAGTAGGGGTCTGCCGTGCAGCAGACTGCCTTCCGCACGGCAACCCTGCTACGATAGGGCCTCTGCCGGCGGCAACGTTGCCCAGTCCCTACGGGACTTAAAACAAGGAAGCACGCCCCTTTATTTTTTTGATTTGTTATTTTTTTTATTTTAATTTTATTATTATATTATATATTATAATTAATATTAATATTATTAATTATTATAAATAATATTTATTTAATTAAATATTATTTATTTTAATTAATATTAATATATAATAATTATTAAATTATATTTATTTAGTAATTATATTAATTAATTAATTATTAATTTAAATTTATATTAATTAGTTATTTTATAAATTTAAAGAAAATATATATAAATATATTCATTGGTTATATATATTAATTAATTCATTTTAATGTTATTTATAAACATATTATTAGATGGTAATGTAAAATTATGATTATCATTTAATGTGTTGATAAATAATATTAATTATGAATTAATTAGAGCTATGAACTCTATTAATATTTGCAATGCATTTATCTTAAAACTAAGGAGTGTAATTACTTACTTTGCAAGTAATAATTATATTAGTTATTAAATACTAATATTGAATATAATTATTATCTCATAACAATTTTGTCCCTATTTAAGGGTTTAATGAACGTACCCTATGGACAATAAATAAGGAATAAATTATAGGAAATTTCAAGATAAATTGTCACTTAATTTTTTTTAAACAATGAAATGTGATTTATTTTTATTAGATTTCTTTCCTAGACATATAATTCTTCATACCTTAATGAATGAATCTAATCAACACATTGTAGTATAGCGTTAGCTATAGGGTCATCTATCTGGGTGCTAGTTTTTCCTAAACTCATAAGTTGGTTCTATCTTAAATGTTGGGATCACCTCGGTTGCAACCTTGCTAGCTAGATAAGACCCTTGATAAAACTAATTCAACTAGAAACCTTTATCACCAACATTGTAAAGGAAATATTGTTTCTAACTCCTTTAAAAAAAAACTACAGTTCCTGTGTTAACCCTCAACATAAACTTAAACTTATTTTATCCCTTAAAAAAAAAATTGGTGTGTATTTAGGGTGAGATTTTATGGGCATGACATACAATTTCAATTATATTTAAAGTTTAATTCCAAAATTGGGGTTTGACCAAGGAAAACCCCTCATCCAACAAACAAAACCATTTTTCTTGCTGGTACAGGTGCGGGACAACAAATTGCAGTTCAGATCTGAGTACCCTTTTTGGTGAACTTTCGAGATCCGCGAACAGAATTTTTGTCAGAATAGTGCAGGTCAAGGTCAACTTTTTGGGGTAAGATTGTGCCCCGGGGTAAGATCTTACCCCTATTTTGCGTCAAGGTTGACCTTCTTCAGAAAAAAAAAGGTTTTTGGGTTTTCTCTATTTCTACATTTCCAGGCCAGATCTGGTAGCAAAATTACTCGAAATTGAACACAGACACTAGAAAACAACATTTTCTAGATCAGACCTATTTTGAGGTTAGTATTTGTCTTCAATTCAATCAAGATTTCAATACATACTTTCTATAATGGAATTTCTTGAAACTGAACACAGACACCAAAAAACAACATTTTCCAGATCAGTCCTATTTTGAGGTTAGTATTTGTCTTCAATTCAATCAAGATTTCAATACATACTTTCTATAACGGAATATAAGGTTTTCACCTTGCTTCATATTGTTCATCGATTGATTCATTTGTGCATTAACCATTCTCTTTTGGTTGATCAGTTTGGCTCTTTCATTTGGGAATTTGGATTAAGAAGTAGATCTTACATTCCCCCACACACATATATTTTATACCCTACATTTTTGGTGAACCCGCGATAGACAAATCTTTCTTTTATGGTGTTAGATCTCCCTTTGTATTATGTTGTGTGTTTAGCTTCAAAACCTACATTTTTGGTGAACCTGCAATATACAAATCTTTCTTTTATGGTGTTAGATCTTGCATGCATTAGGTTTATTTTATGTGTTTGCATCTCATATAAAACAAAAATAAAAAAACATTCATTTATTCATGCTTTGTGTTTAGTTCATTTGCATTGCATTGGTATATGATATTTACTACCTCTAGTCCTACTTATAATATTTTGGTTAGACGAAGTCGTAGACTTATGGGTGCCTTTGATCCTAAGTCTTCCTCTCCTTTCCTCAGGATCCCAGATGACAATTTTATTATTCATGATTCCAATCCTACCATGGAGAAAAACTCTTCTCACTCATCTCATGATGAGGATGATGCCTTAAGAGTTCCTCCTGAACAAGTCCAAAAAATTTCAACCAAACTTGATAAAATGGGTAATTGGATTATTCAAGAACACCATAATCAAGATTCTATTCAAGCTATAGAGGCTCTTAAGAAAGTCCTTCATGATAGTGATCAAGGCATTAATCTCCTGCGTGGTATTACTCATCTTGTGCATTCAAATGTTAAACCTTTAGCTCAAGAAGCTCAAGATTTATGATTCATTCCTCCCGTCACTAGTGTGGAACCTTCTTCAATTCCTTTACCTAGTATTCCTACTTATACTACTCCTTTGGTGACTATGATGGTTCCCTCTCTTCCTATGAGTGTTCCTCTTGTGTCCCTTCCTACATCACAACCTTCTTACCATAATGTTCCTTTTACTTATTCCAATCCTCTTCCAACTGTGGTCCCAAGTGTTACTCCAGTTGTGTCTTCCATTCCTGCCATTTCATACACTTTACCTAGTGTTTCTAATGTTGCTATGCCTCCTATTTACTCTAATGATTCCATAATCATTAGTTTAGCACAAACTGTGTCCTCTTTACAACAACTTGCATCCTTGACTCAATCCAAGTTTAACATTCCTACATGTGACATGGGAAGTCCTTTATCCATAGACATCATTCATGCTCCTGTTCCTCAACAAGTCGATATGCCTCATCTTGAGAATTACAATGGTAAGGGAGACCTTGTTACTCATGTTAAAACATTTCAAATCCTTTGTAGTGACTATGCTCATGACCATAGGATTTTAGCCAAGTTGTTTTTTAGAACTTTTTGTGACAAGGCCTTACAATGGTATTGTTCCTTGCCTCCTTATTCTATTGATTCATTTCCAAAACTTGCCAATGCTTTTAATCAACAATTTCAAAATAACATTGGTCTGCAAGTGTCCTTAACTGATTTGATGCATTGTAAAAAAAATACTAAGGAAAAATTGACTGAATTCATTGGTAGATTTAAGCATTTGCATGCTCATATTTCTTATCCTATTCTTGATATGGATATTCAACATATGTTTATTTCAAATCCGCAAAAGGATATTAGAGATAAGATTATCCTTACTAAATTTACCTCTTTTCAACAACTTTCTGTAGCGCTTCATCATTATCAATTAAAAGTGAGTTAATTTGAGAGCAACACTCTAATGGCTCATGTTCCAGTTGATAAGAGTGATGCTGCTCCTAATCCAATTTTTTTTCAAAAACTCAAAAACTATGTCAAGATAAATAAACAAGAAAATGCAGTTGCTGATCAAGTTGTTGTTGCATCCCACAATGCTACTTCTGCATCCACTGCTTTTTGTTTGAATCACATGTTTAATCCTCTCTCTGAATCTTTACATTCTATTTTGAATAGGTTGTTAACTACTAATATGATTACTTTACCTCCTATTTGACCTCTTTTACCTGCTACGGTGACATCTAAATCCTTTGACCCTAAAGCCTTTTGTCAATACCATCGTCAAAATGGCCATGATACTGAGAAGTTTTATTCTTTAAAGCATAAGGTTCAAGATTTAATTGATTCTAATGCCTTATCTGTAGATAATTTTGATGGTAGTGGGAACAAATCTATCTCTCCTCCTAATCAAAACCTTCAAATTTATATGAATCCTTTTCCTACACATGATACTAATACCATTGCTCAACCATCTTCTGTGGATATTGTTTATGATTCAAAGATGAATGATCTTAATCATATTGTTAACCATGTGGAGCATGTTGTTTTGTCTCAAACTGTATCTCCACCCCAGCCTCAATCTCAACCTCAAGTTCCACCTCAACCTAAACTGAAACCTCAACCAAAACCTCAAAAAAAGTTAAGAATAAAATACCTAGGGAACTCTTGATTATCTTTGATGTATCTGAGACTATTAAACCTCCTGATGGTCCCCTTTACATTTATGCTAGAATTTCTCAGATACCTACACATGGTTGTCTTGTTGATCCTACATCCTTAGTCAATGTTATTACTAAAGAAAAAGTTTTTATGAAAAACTTGCAACGTGATTCTTATGATACATTTGAAGTGTGGATTCAAACTTGTAATGGTTTTCTTTATCCATCATTTGGTTCTATTAACTTGCCTGTTGAACTTGGTGGTAAAATTGTGGACACTACCTTTGTTTTTGTTCCCACTTTTGATCAGTTTCAAGTTAAGCTTGGTTTTCCTTGGTTGAATACCATGCATGCTATTGCTTCTCCTATCCATAAGTGTCTTAAATTCATTCATGATGAAGAAGTGAAGATGATTAATCATAGTTTATATCAACCTTCTAGGCCCAGGGATTGTGCTACACTTGACTTCTTTTGGCCTTCATTACCTAATTCATGTCCTTCTCAACTTGATAACCTCTTTCACTCATATCAAGCCTATAATCATCATAAGATTCTTGAGTTAAGTATGCCTCGGATGGATTTTAACCGTTGTCTTTTTCCTACGCCTTCCATACCTCCTTTATCTGTGGCTTCTAGTTATGTTAATCAAGCTCCTAGTGTTTCTTTTCAGCATATTGGAAACTCTACTGATCCACCTATAAAACCTGTGAAGGAACCAATAGTTGTCCCTCCTAGTTCTTAGCATATCTCAAATAAGACAAAATGTAACCGATCTACTAATGAATGCCGTAAGAAGTGCTGGGCTCAAGCTAAGGCCCGTGCCTCTGTTATTCAAAGTTCTTTACCTTCTTTTGATCAATCTATGCATGCTATGTTAGAAGAAGTTAATGTTAATAATGATGTTAAGATGCATGATTATGATGTTTCTATTTGTATCTTAGATCCTATTTTGATTAATCTAGATGAAGAAGATACTCTTGATGATATTAATGATGTTAATGATGAATATGAAACTATTGACATTGACATTGATTTGCATAATATGCTTTCATCACAATTGACAATTACACCTAGTATCAAACATTATGATTCTCAAGAGGATCCTTGTTTGGAACTAGCTATCATTCCTACTATGTTGGATAGAGTCCCTTTTGTGATTTTCCCACCTTTCTAAAATGATATAGAATGAGATGGGGAGAGTAGGTGGCATGCTTGATCAACTTGTCCTTCATGGTAGCTTTTTGTGTGTTTGCCTGTCGTACTGTGTTTCTCCCGTAATGTATTTGCTAAATGTTTGATAGATTCTTTTATACAACCCTTGTTACTTTGTTGGTGCAAGGTGATAAAGGAATCGAACCTATTGTACTATTCCTCTATATGTATCTTTACTCTTCTATATGTTGTTTCATGTTATATTGTACCTATGCTATTGTTCATAAATGTTTCCTTGTGTAGTCTACTTGGATTTGCGACTTGGTAGCACTGATTCTTTTTGGTTTCCATGTTGTGGTCTAAAAAGACTCTTCTTCGTAACTCTTATGTGTTCTTTCCTCCATTGTGATTATAGTTCTACTTTCTTTGGGGAATGATGTCAATTCATTTGTAATAATATCATATATATATATATATATTATCTTATGATCATACTGAACCCATGGTAGGTAGATCCCTTATGTGTTCTTTGTATGTTTGTTTGGTATTTTCCTTGATTTGTCTTCGCTTGGGGGAATCTCGTAGTGGAAACATAATCAGTGGAGTTTTTTATGTTTCCATTCAAGCCATTGCTTGTATTAAAGTGTTAGCAATGAATTTAACATGGGGGCATACGCTCTGCTCACCTGTTGCACACACACACTTTCAATATATATACTTTTCAAAGAAATTTTCTCCCTTTATGGATTAGTGACTAATCCTTAAAGCATGGATTTTTATCTTATAGGATCTCTTGATCCCTCTAGTTTCAAATTTTTGATCCCTTAAGGTCGGAGGTGTCCTTAAGACTAGATCACTTTTGATTTTTGGCTTTTCTCTTATGGAATAGAATATTCTTGAGGGTGAATCTTTGATGGGTTGACTAGTGAGTAGCCACATTCACTAGGTGGTTCAATTCCATCTTTCCAGTTGCCCTGTTTCCTTGTGTGGTTGACAATGGGACATAAGTTCTCATTGGGCGAGATAATCACACCCTCTTCTCTCTCTTTTCTAGAGATGTCTCTCTTATTTTAATCTTGGATTTGATGATGAATTAAGTCCCTGGGGGCTTGAGGGTTCCTTTGTCCCTTTGATTTCAATAAGATTATATTTTTCATTGTGATCTCCTTTACCAAGAGTTTGCATTGAGTCCATACTCTTGCTAAAGCGGGGGCTAAATGTATCATCAGAAAATGGAAGCACTTCTATTTAGGACTAGTTTATCCCTCTGAGTAAGTGGTTTGGGGTCATGTCAAGTGCCTTGAGTGGGTCTCTGACTGGATGTGGCTTTTTCCCCCTATTCTGCTTCTCTCCTCACCTTTTTCCAACCTTTTTCTGGCACCTTATCCTGAGGATATGAGATTCTTGACCTCAGGGTCAAGGTTGGCCTCTAGGTCAAGATTGACCTTGAGCCTAACCTAGGTTAGAGTCGACCTTGACCCTGACCTTAGGTCCAAATTTCAAATCCTGGAAGTTTCAGAATGTCAGGCTTTAGGAAGTTTTATTTCCCGCTTCCGGGTCGGCTGTTTCGGATTTTGAAATGGTAAAATCTTAAATTATATTTAATTTAGGTCCATTTTTAGGGGTTAAGGCTTAATTGGAATTTAATTCTCCTATGTTGGCCTCTCTAGAAGTTTGTGCCTTAGACTAGTATAAAAGGAGGCCTTCCTCTCTCATTTTCACATCCACCATCCATAGAATTCAAGCAAGTGAAATCGAGTGATCAAGAAATAATCAAGAAAGAAAGAAGGAGAAGGAAAGCATTCAATCATTCATTCATCCTCAAGCATTCAAGATCCAATTCATCAAGGAGATCCATTGATAGCCATTGAAGGATTCAATCTCTTTGGAGCCCTTTTGTTGAAGATTTCTCCATCCATTTCCATCCAAGCTTCTTCTTATTCAGAGATCCATTCAAGATTGGTGTTGAAGATCTAATGAAATTGATTTGAGACATCCTACATACAATTCTACATTCATTTGGAGTCTCCATTCTTGTGGATTCAAGGATTTGAATCCTCCATAAGGACTTCAATATAAGGTGAATAGTTCTATTTGCTTTGTTTATTGCTACATTTTCAATTATATTTCAAGTTTAATTCCAAAATTGGGTTTTGACCAAGGAAAACCCCTCATCCAACAAAAAAAAGCATTTTTCTTGCAAGTATAGGTGCGGGACAATGAATTGCATTTCAGATCTGAGTACCCTTTTCAATGAACTTTCAGGATCTATGAACAAAATTTTCATCGGAATAGTGCAGGTCAAGGTCAAATTTTTGGGGTAAGATTGTGCCCCAGGTTAAGATCTTACCCCTATTTTGGGTCAAGGTTGACTTTCTTTAGAAAAACAAAAGGTTTCTAGGTTTTCTCCATTTTTGCATTTCCAGGCCACATTCGGTTGCAGAATTTCCTGAAACTAAACATAAACACCAGAAAACAACATTTTCTATATCAGTCCTATTTTGAGGTTAGTATTTGTCTTCAATTCAATCAAGATTTCAATACATACTTTCTATAACAGAATATAAGGTTTTCTCCTTTCTTCATATTCTTCATCGATTGATTCATTTGTGCATTAACCATTCTCTTTTGGTTGATCAGTTTGGATCTTTCCTTTGGGAATTTGGATTAAGAAGTAGATCTTACATTCCCCCACACACATATATTTTATACCCTACACTTTGATCAATAATCAATTCAACATCAATGTTTTCTCCAACTCTATTTTTCTCAATATATGCTTCTTTGATACTCGGTGTTGTCTGTAGTTATACTTGATTCTGTCTTCAACCAATTTGATCAGTGCTACATGAAAACAATCCTTTTCACACAAATTATCCTGCATCATTAAAATCATAGACTCAATAATGAATCTCATGTCTCCTTATATAGACATCATAAACCATTTTATTTTCATCCATATATTTTTCCTCTTAATCTTTACCATTCATTTTACTGCTTTAACCTTCCTCATAAGTTGTATCATTAACCCATTTTATCCTCCTTCATTTGATCAATCTTGAATTTTATCATCTGTTAGATCATCATAACAAACATTATCTTCTACCTTAGAATCATAAATAATTATCCAACTCATCATTTTCAATCAGGTGTTATAAACTCCATTTATTTCATTCACTCGGTCAATACCTGAATGCATCGGTGATTACCTGCTTGGTTAATACTATACTTGGTATACACTAAACTTGCTTGCTGTATACAAAAATATTCATGTACTGACCACATAAAATTGTTTAGTCCTGATCTTCAATACATAACAAAATCATGTAATTCAATCAAGTCAACAACATGATGCCATAGACTCATCAATAAGTTACCCAATGTATACCATATCTATATATTTCATATCCATCTCATCTTTATATAAATATATCATTCCTTTACCATTTTTCTTCTTAATATGTTTGTAACCATCATGATAAGTACAGTCAAAACTAGTTGACATCAATGACAATACATTGACTGATTAATTTAATTGTCTTACATATACTTTAGTATCTCGGTGATCATCAATCACTATCTTTCACTTGTCCATTCTTTCCTTCAAGATATTCAATTATTTGTAGGTTAATATAGAATAGACCTATGCATACTTCTTTTGTGTAGGCAAGTTACCTATCTCACCTAGGTAATATGAAAAACCAAGGAAACCTCTAGAGAGGCATAAAAACTAATGATTGTCTATCCACCCATGGTTTTTTTAAGATGGGGAGATATACATGAATAGATCATTAAAGACAATCTATCCTCCTAGTTATATACACATGAAGAACCTCCAGAGCACATAATCCCTATACATGAATATGGAAGGGGATATACTATAGTCCAAAAGAAAAGGTATAATGGACATTCAGAACTAGGAAATAAAGAGTAAGGAATAGTGGATCCAATAGCTCCTACTCAAAACCCAAGGCATCAAGGTTTAGGTTATAGATAACCTACAGGGGCATCTCAGATATCTTGTTACCCAGTGATATTAACACTTGTGTTTACAAAGAAGTTTAGACATTTGAGGAGTCCTATTCAGACATAGACTCTAATTATTATGAGTGGGATTTTGCATGTACCACATATACCATTCATCTTGACAAAGCCATCATTCGACTATCCTTATACGATAAACCTATAGATCAAAAGTATGGATTTCACAATTCTGGAATAGATATGAGCCTTCTTCCTCATCCTTATCTAAAACCCATGAATCAATAAATGGTTGATATCTCAATATCATAGAAAAACTTCCCATATCTTCCTTCCTAACCAAGGATATAATAGCTTTGGTTTATCCCAACCTTATAGATTGGTAACAAAAAAATCCACCAACCATAGATGTCTTTGAGAATGATGAAGCCATTGTTGGATTCTTTGGGCTAAGACAAAACATACCTATGTGGGACCACAAGGCTAGCTTCAAAATCACACTAGATATAACAACATACTTTGGGGAGTTATATCAATCCTCTAGTTAAGAAAGTGAGAAAGAGAACATAAGGCTCTTGGTTGAAAATTGAAAGGCACCCACTTGCCGTAAAATAGTAAAAAAAAATGTATCTAAGGGTGAAAACCTCTCTAAGGCACCCAAGGATGGAGAGATTGATATACTTCCCATTACTGAAGAGTGGTCACCTCTTCTAGGAGAGAAAAATCAGACAATAAATATTGGCACTATGAAAACTCAAAGATTGATACACTTGGTGGAGTCATTAACAGAAGAAGAAAAAATAAATTCATCTATTTCTTCAAAGACCGACAAATTAAATTTGCATGGTCATACTTAGACATGATTGGATTAGATCCTAAGTTAGTACTTCACCATTTTCCACTAAAGCTAGGGGAAAAGCCATACAAATAGAAACTCTGCAAGATGCATTCCAAGATTGCATTATTAGTCAAAGAAGAACTAAAGAAATTATTGGATGTAGGTTTCATCAAACTTGTAGACTATGCTGATTGGATCTCAAATCTAGTACTAGTGGCAAAAGAAAGTGTCACCATAAGAATTCACACTGACTTCCGAGACTTGAATCTGGCATGTCCAAAGGATGACTTTCCCTTACCAAATATTCACATGATAGTAGATCTCACTTCTGGATATAAGATTCTATCACTAATGGACAATTTCTCTAGATACAATCCGATTAAAATTGTACCTAAAGATCAACACAAAATGACTTTAACTTGTGCTTGGGGCACCTATTGTTGGTGTGTCATGCCATATGGGCTAAAAAATATTGGAGCTACATATCAGAGGGAAATGCTGACTATATTTCATGACATGATGCACATCACCATGGAAGATTATGTCAATGACATATTAGCAAAGTCCCTAGAGAGAAATTTACACTTATCAGTATTAGCCCCAATATTTGATAGACTTGAAGAGTATAAAGTCTGGCTAAACCCAAAGAAATGTGTCTTTGGAGTCACATCAAGAAATTTGTTGGGATTTATTGTCTCCCAAAGAGGAATAGAGATTGACCCTGAAAATGTTCGAGTAATAATTGCAATTCCTCCCCCAACAACTCTAAATAAATTGAGAAGATTATAGGACATGTTACAATCAGTAAGAAAGTTTATATCACAATTGGTGGACAAATGTCACCCATTCTAGTACCTATTTCATTAAGACATAAAATTTGAATGGACTAAGAATTGTCAAGATGCCTTCCAAATACTAAAAAACTACCTACTATCAACACCAATCTTAGTATAACCAATTCTAGATTAGCCCTTACTATTGTATATATTGGCAACAAAATACTCACTAGGGGCATTACTGGCACAAAATGACTCAAAAGGAAAATAAAGGGCTATATACTATATCAGTCAGACACTTGTGGCTTATGAACTGAATTACACTACTATTGAAAGAGCATGTTTGGCTGTAATTTTTTCCTCACAAAAACTTAGAAATTATATGTTGAGCCAAAAGACAATCCTCATTGCCAAGATTGACCCATTAAAATATCTACTCAGCAAAGCATCACTAGCAGGATGCCTCACCAAATGGGTCATGGTACTAAGTGAGTTTGACATAGACTATATTGATAGAAAATTAATCAAAGGCCAAGAAATTGTAGACCAACTGGCATATGCACCTCTACCATCTACTCATCCAATGATAGAATTCCCTGATGAATAGATATTTACTATAGAAGAGACAAAACAATGTAAGTTATATTTTGATGGATCCCATACACAAAAAGGATCAGTTGATGACATAGTTTTCATAACTCCTTAAGGAGATTCTATTTGTAGATATTACAGGCTAAGGTTTGATTGCACCAACAATGCAGAAAAATATGAAGCATTACTTATTGGGATAAAAACAACTATCTAGTGGGATATCTAACAACTACAGGTCTATGGGGATTCTCAACTAATCATCAATTAGGTCAATGATAGATATGACACCAAAGATGATAAATTCATTTTGTACAAGGCTATGGAAGAAGACCTCAAAGTACACTTTGAGCAGACAAAATTTGAGAAAATCCCTAGAATAAGAAACAGGGAAGCAGATGATATGGCTACTATAGGCTCTATGATGGACATGTCACATGAGGTGACACAATATGAGTTTATGGTAGAACAACTTATGGTCCTTGCATTTGAGGTCCCAAAGTTTGAGGTTTTGTGTGAAATTATTGGTCCTAATTCCCCTTGGTACCAAGATGTTTATGACTATCTCACTAGCAAAAATATCCCTCTAGAATTATCCCGTAACCAAAAGAAGTCCTTAATAAGGAAAGCCTCCCATTACACCATCATTGCTAATACACTCTGCAAATGAAGTCTGGATGGTACACTCTTACAATGTCTCAAATCAAAAGAACCACAATTAGTAATATTAGAAATATAGGAGGGCATTTATGGTGCCCACTCTAGTGGCTTGACCTTAGAAAAGAAACTTATCAGAATTGGGTATTATTGGACCACTATGGAAAAAGATGCTTTCTCATTTGTTCAAATATGTAAAAAGTGTCAAATTCATGGGAACCTCATTCATGCACTAGCTCAAGAGTTTCAACCACTTACCTCACCATGGCCTTTCTCATAGTGGGGGTTTGACCTCATTGGCAAGATCCATCCATTATCCTCTGATAGTCATAGGTACATAATCACAACCACTAAATATTTTATGAAGTGGGTCGAAGCAATTCCAATGACCTATACTACTGGAAAAAAAATTTCCAAGTTCCTCTTAAATTATATCATAAGCCAATATGGAGTTCCACAAACCATTACCATTGATCATGGTTCCCCTTTTAAGAATAAACAAATGAAAGAGATTTGTGCCAAATTCCACATCCATCATAGCTATTCTTCACACTACTTCCCCCAAGGTAATGGCCAGGCTGTGTTATCTCTATTGAGCATTCAAGGTTGTCATTAGTATCAAAGGTTATCAAAGATATTGGTCGGTCACTTACATTGAGAAAATTAGTAACTAGAAGCAAGATAGACTAGTCGGTAAAGCTTACACACTGAGCACTACATAGTTTACTGAGCAATAGCATCACCGACACTAATAGAAAGTAAACACAGAGTGTCACAGTATACACCAAGCAGTTTATACAGTGTTTACCAAGGATCATAGAAAATGACATAGTAATCTGAAATGGCACATTCTTCTATGCAAATGGTTACAATAGATCATAAAACATTTTATCAATATCAAGGAATATTTATTGTTATGATATTCATTAAATGCAATGTATATCTTATGTAATAGTTTGATCTAGGTCATTTTTGTACACCGTAGATCTTAGGGTTTTGATTACATAAAAATAGGTTTTGAAAGGACCTAAAACCTTTTACATAGGGATAACATATAAAACATTTAAGCTCCAAGAGTACATGTGTAGCAGCACCAAAAAAAACAAAAACACAACTGAGTCCTTAAACAAAAAGAATAGTCAAAAGACAAAGGATAACAAAAAAGGAAAGCAAGATAGCAAGCTGCTGTCTAAACACATTTCATCAGTTCTATAGCCTGATCAACAAGAATATGCATGTTTGCAGTAGACAACTTTAGATCTTCCATGCCATTCTTGTTGCCATCCTCCATCATCTTGAACCTAGATCTCGTATGCCTACTAGGTCCCTGATCCTCTTTAGTCTCTATGATCTCTTGGTTCCCTTTCCCATTATCAAACTTGTCAACCATGATCTTCACATGCTCATTTGAAGCCTTGAGGAAAAAAAAGCTTTTTTCTGCAATATTCCCCATGGTCTTCTCCATCTTGTCAATTCTCTTTTCCATAGTCTCAACTTTCCTGGTTATAACATTGCTGCATTGAATTTTCTCCTCCATGGCAGTAAGTCTGTCATTGAAGGCAATAACACCCTCAGCTCTAGTGACAATGTCAGTGAGCTCATCAATTGTTTGGCCCATAGTTTTCTCCCCTAGGTTCATCCTTTTGAGAACCGCCATCTCTTTTTGTAGCTGGTGGATGTTGGACTTCATTGTAGTGATATCATTTTTCATTATGCTAAGGTTAGACAAGAAGGCCAAGCACCCCAGATTCTCAAAATCCTTGTTCCTCCCCTCATTATTCTCAAGACCCTTGTTCTCTTCCTCCATGTTCTCCTTAGGATTGTCCACCTTCTCCTCTTCTAGGTTGGCCTTGTCCTTCTCATACCCATCTTTCTCAATATTAGTCATGTCTTGTGCAACCTCTTGCAGGATTTTTTCTTCAACCCAGACATCTTTACCGATATCCCCACTCTCTTCCATAGAAGGGTTGTTTTCCACATATTTTTCTTAATCATTCTTTTCCTAGGAAGAATAACCCTCATTAGAAGATATGAACACCCTTCTCACAACTTTCTTCTTCCCAATTTTAGTTCTGGTATGATTACCAACAGATTCTGGTGTCTTTTTCCCCTGCTTCTTGGAACTCTCCTTCCTGCTCTCTTCTTCCTCTAATTCCATATCAGTTGTAGAATCATCCATCTTTATTTTCTTTTTATTTTCCTTAGGGCTAACCTCCTGGTAATCCTCAAAATCCCCCTCTTCATCTTCTATTTCCTCCATAAAAGGCTCCTTAGACTCTTTCCCATTAGTGTCATAGTCCTCTAGGGATTTTCTATTAAGATGAGTTCTTTCCACCTTCTTCAACTTCAACACCTCAAATATGAGGACCATAAGCCCTTCATGGCAGGCATGATCACCCTTCAAATCCCTTTGCCAATGGAGGAGGGAAGCATTCAAAGAACTCAGCAAGTAAAAAGGAAAATTAATCTTAACCCCGTGCCTAAAGTGGTTCAGAAGAGTAAGATGGTGGTTGTAAATTTTAGTATACCGACCATCAAGGGTAATGTAGCCTATAATAAAAAATAAAACAAGGTGCTAGGGCCTAGAAATGAACTTAGGGTTAAAGTATGAATTGTCCACCTTAACCATACGGTTTCTCTCCTGCTTCGTGGGTGCAAAAGCCTCCAAGGCTTTGTCTGAAATCTTCTTGTCCCTGTAGAAGTTGATGCCCTCAGTCATCAAGCCAGTCACGTCAACAATCACTTCCTCAGTCACCTCCATACTTTGCGTGTCAACCAAAATGCTCCCCTTATTCCAATTTTTGAAGAAATTTCTGGTCACCACCACTTTCCCTCCATGTAATCAGTCCAAAAATTTTTCCAGACCCCCATCTTTGACAATTTTCCAAATTTCCTTGTTCTGTTTCCAGTCACTACAGTCCACCGGCTCACATCTCCTCTTCTTGCCTCCCATGGCTATGTAAGATAACAGAAAGCCTTTGTCCAAATGAATCCCCACTCTCTACAACTTAGCCTTCAAGTTGCAATAAACACTATTAATGTTATGCACAACCCACCAATTGTGCCAAAGGACCCCAATAATTATCTCAGAATCAGGCCATTGTCCTTCATGATAGTCACGCAGATTTTTGCACTCAATACTCATTAATGATCTCTTCATTCAAAATGTGTTTCTTACTCATCATCCTCTCCTTGTTAATTAATGATGATCCATCACAAGGGATATCCGAACCATCATTCCACTCAATTTCCACCTGGCTTTTACAAGCCACATTCGCAGCTCAGTCAGCCACCACATTTGCCTCCCTAAAAATGTGGGTTATCATGCATTTTTCCAAGGTATCAATAATGTTTTTAGCCTTACTTATAACATTGGCTATGGTCCACAAAGGGGTCATTATATTCTTCAAACAATTAACTATACTTAGGGAATCCCCTTCAATCCATATTTTAGTATAACTCTTCCTTTAGGGGTTTATCAAGCAGCCATATGTCATCCCAAAAAAGAATTTTCTTACCATTACCCACCTTCCATTTCACCCCATGCTTTATCATCTCCTTTCTTCTAAGAGCATTGCCCTAAATACACGATCCACCTTGGGAAGATTCAGAATTTAAGAAATTAATGAAATCAGAGCTGTCCCTCTTATATTTATTGTGCCATATAGTGCTCCATTCTCCCGTGTTCTTAAAAATTCTCCAAAGGAGTTTAGCCATGAGATACTCATTTATACTTCTTATAGTGCAGAGACCAAGACCCCCTTTCCTAGTCAGTTTATAGACCATTTCCCATGCAATAAGAGCCATCCTTTTCTTTTTCTCAACTCCGGACCACAGGAAGTTCTTTTGGATTTTCTCTATACTGTCAGCAAACTTCTTAGGTATTTTGAAAAGGCTCAAAGCATAGAGAGGAATACTTTGAAGGGTAGCTTTGAGTACAACAATCTTGCCAGCCTAGCTAAGCAGAGCACCCTTCCAACCAGCAAGACTTTTGTGAAATTTGTCAATCATATCCCGCCAAAAAGAATTCAGAGGATTGAGGCAAAGAGGTAAACCAAGATAGGACCTTGGGAGACAATCCACCTCACAACCAAGAATTCTTTTTATCCTCTCTTGTCTTTTTTCAGGCACATTAATGAAGAATATAGAGGTCTTATTCTAATTAATACTCTGACCCATAGCACTAGCATATTTGTCAAGGGCTTTTTTAATGGTTTTGCCATTTTTGATAGAGTCTTCACCCATTATTATGGAATCACCCACAAACTATTGATGCAAGCACATCAAGTCCTTGAAGGAAGGTTTTAGACCCCTGAATTCACCTCTGTTAACCAGACTACCAATGTGTCTACACAAACACTCTACCAAAATAACAAAGAGAATAGGAGAGAGGGGATCCCCCTTGTCAGAGACCTCTGGAAGACTTGAAAAAAGGGGTAGGAGAACCATTCACAAGAACAGAGAACGTGGCAGAGGAAACCAAGCAGTGAATAAGGTCTCTACTTCTTTTATTAAAACCAAAAGCCTCTAGAGTAGCCATCAAAAAATCCTAGTCAACCCTATCATAAGCTTTGGATAGATCAAGTTTCAGCAAAAATCCTTCCTTCTTTGACATAGTCAAAGAGTGTATATTCTCATGGACTGAGATGATTGAGTCCAGAATCTGCCTCTCGGGGACAAAACCATTCTGTTGTCAAGAAATAATAGAAAGAAGAAAAGTGAGAATTCTAGAAGTAAGGATTTTAGAAATAATCTTATACACCGAGTTACATAAACTGATGGGTCTGAATTGGTCCATACTATCAACCCCAATTTTCTTTGGAATTAGAGAAATAAAGGTACCATTCAGTTCCTTGAGGATCCTTCTAGCCCCCCAAAATTCCTTGATAGCATTAGAAACATCATCTTTCAGAATCCTCCAGTACTTTTGAAAGAAGAAATGAGGATAGCCATCGGGACTAGGGGCTTTATCTCCATCAAAGGAGAACACAACCTTTTGAATCTCATACATAGAAGGTATAGTAGTAATAGATATGTTATGAGCTCATTTAGGATACAGGGAATACCATCCAACAACTCTTCTTGGCCCTCCAAATCCAGGTTCTCAGCTTTCTTTAGAAGCTCTCCAAAGAAATTATTGGCCTCACTTCTGAAATCCTCCTCCTTATCACTAATGGTTCCATTGACCAGCAGTCTAGAGATTTTATTGCTCATTCTATGTTTCACTGTGGTCATGAAGAAATATTTAGAATTCCTGTCCCCTTCTTTTAAGAAAAGCTTTCTCGATCTTTGCCTCCAAAAGCATTCTTCTTTTGAGATAATATCATGATATTCCATTAGTTTAGTATCTTCCTCCTTTTTCGTATGCCAACTGTATCCATCTTTCTGAATGCTATCCTGGATCTCTTTTAGTTCTTCAACAATTTTCTTTTTATTAGTAAAAATATTTCCAAAAGTTTCTTTATTCCATTTTTTAATGTTGTCCCTCACATTTTTCATTTTCTTAACAACTCTGAACATTGCCGTTCCTTCAGTCCTTATACTCCACCAATCCTCGATCAACCTTTCAAGGTTAGGGTGGATTGTCCACATTTTCTCAAATCAGAAAGGATAATTCCTTCTCAAGCCATTGAAGTTAGCTCTTATGGTTATCAGATAGTGGTTAGAACTAGCTCTGATATAGGTAGATAAGGCACAAGAATAATGGTTTAATCAAATGCTTCTAACAAGAGCTCTATCAAGCTTGACCTGAATAAGCTCATTTCCCTCTCTCCTATTGGTCCAAGTATAGTTAATACCCTATAGATCTATGTCATGCAACTCTTGACTATCAATAAATTCCATGAGATCAGTTCTACTATTCAGATTGGGTTGACCATCTCCAATTTTTTCATTTTCCTTCAAAGGAGTATTAAAGTCCCCCATAATGATCCACCCATCATTAGCAAAATCTCTCCTAAAGCCAAAAACTTCTCTCCAGAAAGATTTCCTACCCCATCTGGTGTTCAGAGCATAAATATTAGTCAAAACCCAAGAAGTGGCATCCTTGATATGCCAAAATCTAATATTAGTCACATTGTTGCCACCAAATAAGACTTCCCCTTTGATAACATTACAATTCTAGCTAGTCACAATCCCCCCAAGGCACCTTCCGCATCACTACCATGGAACAAACCATTACAAAAAAACTAGATTTTCTCCACTTTGTCCTTATACATCTTAGTCTCCTGTAAAAGAACAATACCAGGCTTGTTGTCTCTAATCATGTTTTTGACCATTTCTTGCTTGTGAGGATTATTTAATCCTCTTACATTCCAAGATATAAACTTCATTGTTTAAGGAATGGGGTAGACTCGAGGATGGTTTTTTGAATACCATCCACTAAACACTTACTGGTCTCAAGTGCTCACTTTTTTTGATTCGAGGGTCTTCCTAGGGAAACATGGGGAGCCCCCACATCTCCAAACTTATTGCTTCTAGTGCTTCTGAGGGTTGAGGAAACATTCTTCATCCATCCTTCATCTTTATTAGTAAATTTCTTAACATTTTTGACTATCTTTTTCTTCTCCACTTTGGACCATCCCTCTTCATTCAGTTCTTCTGATCCCAAAAGGGCCTCCGCTAAATCTGCCACATCACTCCACTTAGCTTTAGAAGGACATGATGCTACCTTATCTGATCCCCCCAGAGTACCAAAGATTTTTTGAGACCTATCCTTTGAACAACCCAGAATCGGGAAGACTTGGGCATCTTGCCATATCACTAGACTTTGAGAGGAGGGTAAGAGGCCATAACCTCCTGACATCTCTTGCTCAAATAGGCTAGCATCGAAATTATTAATACCCTCTTTTGTCCCTAGGGGCCTACTCTGGATATGTCTAGCAATGGAGTCATCAGAGATTTTAGTTATGGATTCCTTTATAACTTCAGTGCTACCCACTAATTTCTATTTAGAATATGAATGAGATGTGTCAAAACCTTCAATAGGCATCCCCTTCCCATGTTCCTTTCCTTCTTTCTTCTCATTACTACTATTCCCCATAGAGTTTGTACCATCCACAGCCTTCTTTACCCATATCTTTTTCATTTTTTTCTTTTGGGGTATCATCTTTGGACATTGTTTCACCCAATGGCCTTTTTTCTTGCAATGAAAACAAGCAAAGGGTGTAGATTCATACTCTATCTTCTGGACCCAAGAACCAAGTTTGGATTGAAGAGTGATAGATTCTAGCATATCCACTCTTTGCTTCACCCCAACACAAATCCTAGCATACGTAAGGCATCTTCTAGAGACCATGACAGGATCCATAGAGAAGAGTTCCCCAAAGACATTAGCAATGCCCTTAAAGATGTCTTCCATCCAAAACTCAAGAGGCAAGCCTGAAAGAGTTACCCAAACTGGCGCCTACACATTAAGATCCTTTTGCATATCTAGATTAGGACACCACTTATGTAGAATCATAGAATGCTTTCCTATCATCCAAGGTCCTTCAAATAGAATAAACCTTAAATCCTCCTCACATGAGAAGGAAAAAGCCAGACATCCTTTGGGAAGAGCAACCACCTCCACTTGACCTTTTAGAATCCATTTCTTTTTAACAAATGCCCTAATCACCTCAATATTAGGGCGAGATCCCAGGAATCTCCCCACAAGGGAGTTAGCCATTCAAGATATATTAACATCTATTATTTGATCCGGAATGGATATAGAAAAAGTTACCTCCTCAGTGTTGGGTAAGACTTTAACAAGTGGGAGAGAGGACTTACTTGTTGGTTTCATGCCAAAAAGGCCTATCCAACTTTTGATAGAAACAACAGATATTGTCCTGTTTTGATCACATGGCCCCTTCATGGGTCCCCCTCCTGGGCCCCCTATCCCAAGTCCGACATCAAGAATCTTTCCTTGGGTCCCGTTTGCATTTTTTTCCTCCGGTTGACTACCACACTCTGAAGGACCAGTATCAGAACCACCATTCCCCTTGCTCAGCACACTTGAAATTTGAATTCCTCCTTTCCTGCTCCCTGTTCCACCCGCCCACTCTATTCTAAGTTTTGTTATATGGCCATTGATGCCATTATTATCATGTAATTTCACTTCAAAGTACCCGTAGATCTTAGGGTTATGACTAAGTTGTGTAACCTAATTTTGTTAAAGCAGAAAAAGTA
This sequence comes from Chamaecyparis obtusa, assembly GCA_027943335.1. Lineage (NCBI taxonomy): Eukaryota > Viridiplantae > Streptophyta > Pinopsida > Cupressales > Cupressaceae > Chamaecyparis > Chamaecyparis obtusa. The sequence continues at coordinate 243,089 of BSBK01001437.1, forward strand.
GATCGCTATATAAATGTATGTTTACATCATTTGTGATATGAACTGATGTGAGAAAAGATATATGAATCAAGGAGAAACTTGAAGCACTTGCCTAACTTCAAGTCTATCAGTTAACATAGAAGATTGCAAAGGGTATCAAATTAAGCAGAATAAAAAAAGGCTACCGAGTAGTTCAAAGCAGAGATTCATCATAGTAAAGGTGAAATACATTTAGAACTTATAGATCTGCATCAGACAATTGAGTTGTCAATTAGTAGATAATTGCCTATTGCTTTCTAACAATTGTAATAGAATTTTTGGATAAATCTCTTAAAAGAGTAGACTTAACAATCTTATGTAAATCTCTTAACCAAGTACACACTTCATTAGTGTTGTTAAAATCCTATAACTAGGTAGATCTAGCTGATCTAACATGTTACTCTTAACAGAGTAAGATCACTAGAAGTGATCAAAGCTTGTAGCCCTAACATGAAATTTTTTTCTATTTGGAGTAGTGAAGAATTTGTGGGTGTCATCCTCACCGTAGTTTTTACCTTCTAACAAGGGTTTCTGCGTTACCAAAATACTTGTGTTATGTGATTGCTATTTTTATTTCATGTTGTTTACTTTCATAAGTTAAATGTATGATTGATACATGGAATTAGATACAAGTTATTTTGCAAGGTTATCACTGTTTACAGTCATAGATCTGAAAGGTTTACAAGTAAAGTTTTTGAAGGCACTGATTCACCCCTCCCCTCTCAGTACCCATCTCTCCTAATTCCAACAATTGGTATCAGAGCTCAGTTCTCTTATTGAATAGTTTAACCACTGAAGGGTAAAGATATAAGTCATGGAGAGATATAAGCTTGATAAGACTATTGAGAATTAGAAGATACAGATGTAGATGTTTGTTGAACAGTTTAAGCAAGCTAGAGAAGGACTGAAGAAACTACTTGTTGAAAGGAAGAACCTAGCTATTCTAAAAAATGAGATTGGTTACCATGAAGAATCTATTGATGAAATGTTTGAGCATATTGGATCTAGTTCTAGAAGCATCTCTAATGGATCTAAAAGTATAATCTTTGATTTGTCTGAAAAGAATCAACATTTAACCGAACAAGTGAAAGCACTACAAATTGGTCAAGAATCTCAGATGGTGAGAATGGTAGAAATAATGAACAATGCTAGACAAGTTGAGCAAGAAAGGAATTTGGCTATTGATGACCGAAGACAAATGACTGAACATTTTCAAGCTAAAGAAAATGAAATACAGAGACTCACTGATTGTCACTTCCAAGTATCTAATCAAATGATGACTGTGAATCAAGAGGTCAACTGAGTAAATGGAGAATTGTCAAGAAACCTTGAAGAAGTTGCAAGACTCAGAGAGGAGAATGAAAAACTAAGAAATGAAGTGAAAACTCAGTAGCAACATAATGAAATGAAGAAATTGGCTGAGGATAGTTTAAAGAAGATTGATGACTTTTTGATTAATCAAAGAAGATTTGGGAGTAGAGCTGGGATAGGCTATATCGGTGAAAGAGAATCATCACATCAAGCTAAACAAGTAAAAAAAAATCAAAAATCAAAGACCTAAGCATTGACATGTTATCACTGTGGAAAACCAGGACATACATCTAATGTGTGTAGAAGCAAAGCACAAGGTAAACCTCCTGTCACTCCTAAATTCAATGGATATTGTTATTATTGTGGTAAGTTTGGACATCAAGCTTATGAGTGTAGGGCTAAATAGAATGATATTGCTAACAATACTACTATGGAGAAAATATGTTATACTTGTAATAAACATGGACATACTGCATGAGAGTGTAAGGAAAAAATGAAGCAAGTATGGAATCCTAAGTAGAAAACACAGCAAAAGCCTTATCAACTGAAGAGACAAGGTAATTCTTATGTTTGGGATTATAACACTTGGGCTAATTGTACTGCTTGTGGTAGATATGGACACATTGCAAAAAATTGTTACAGAAAGAGATGGATTGGACAATCAAGAAGTTGGACAAGCACTGGAATGGCATGTATGCACTGTCATAAAGTTGGTCATTTAAGCAAGGACTGTAGAGACCAAGCACCAGAAGAAAATCATGTATTTGAGAGTGGACACACTATTACAGATATCATGAAGATAAGGAACACTATGTGGAGAAAGGCATCTAATGAGAATGCTACGTCAAATAATGTTGTTGGTGAAACCTCATCCATTGGAATGGGTGAAATTGGTAACTCCACTTAAGGCGACAAAGGTATGTATGAGAATGATATTTATAGTGAGCACATCTTACATATAGTTCCTTATACATGATGTACACATACCAAATCAAAATGAATAAAGATGCATTATGGTTTATATGTTATGATCTAACAATGTTATATATTCGGTAAAAGAGAGACCGAGAGTAGGTTACCCATCAGTAATCACTACACAAGGTTAACCAGACAATAGTGCAAACCGATAGAGAAATCCTATGTTAACTAAGTGAAAAGTAAATTGTAATCATCACTGAGCTGACAGCTATTATGTACTGAAAGTTAGGTCAAGCATTTAATGCATGAAAGTTTGAGTGAGAATATTGAAAAGTCTATAAATACATGGGAAACAGAGTTCATTTTTACATTGTGTTTTTGAAGAGTGAAGATTTCATAGAGAAGAGTTCGAGCTAAAATATTTTCAGAAGGATTCAAGGCTACTGTAGATTGAACCAACATCACTCTTCGATGACTCTGACAAATCACAAAGTGTCGAGGAAGAAGTTAATATGATTGTAAGGGAAAATTTTGACTAACCTAAATTCAAGCCACATCCCAAGGTTGCATCACAAACAGATTCAATGGGCGCTTTCTCAAGCATACCAGATAGGGTTTTATTGAAAGAAGATGTAAGAGTGTATATTCATTGCAAAATTGGAGAAGTAGGAGACTTTGAAACTGTTGCAACACATCAACAAGTCTGTGGCACTGATAGAAAATTAAAACAAGAATACAAGAAGATTGAGGAATCAGGGTTATCATGTGTCACATACTATGCGCATTCATTTAAGACAGATTGGATTAGAATCATATTGAGTAGGTATCATGATGGAAAATTTTGGCTGGATAAACTGATAGAGGTCACTAAGAAAATGATCAGTAGGGTTATTGGCTTCCCTACAACCGACAAGGCAAAAGCCTTCCATAGTTCATCACGACCTGATGTTCAGAAGAACACTGGAGCTCAATGGGATGGTCGAGCACTGAAAATTTCATCAATCAAAGACCCAGTAGTTAAGTTCACAACACATATAATCAGGTACAAAATATTTCAATCGAGCAGACTCAACAACGTACCCTATAACGTAGTAGATATGGCATATAAAATTGTGGAGAAAGGTCACCATGTTGATCTTGCCGAGGTACTGTTACATCAATTATAGGAAAACATGAAGACTATAAGGTTAAAGAAGTCAAACACATGTAAGTTTGGATCACTACTTGTTTGTATATTTTTCTATCTACAAAAGTATGTACCTGGCGTTGATAAAGTAAATTGGATAATAGATAAACCAATAACTACACAAATTACTGAGATGATGAGTAAGTTGGGAGATAAACTGAATATAGAATTTGATGCATACTTCAAAGAATTTCAGACCAAAATGCATCAAAGAAGTAAAATTCCAAGGGAATTAGTTGAAAAATTTGAGACATACATTTGTTTTGTAGTAGACACATATCATTCCATGATAAGAGCAGTTGAACCTAGATCAAAATGGTTGGCACCTATGGGTTATGAAATGAACCATGATTTTGCATTGAAATCTATTAATGCACTACTTGCATTACCAAAAGACCCCACTACCATTAGGTTTGAAACATATGAAGAGGCCAAATCTAGAATTACTACAGGCATAGAGATTGGTAAAATGTCTAGAAGGGAAAAGAAGATGAAGAAAGATCTTACTGCTAGATTTAGAGATGTCTCTGACTCATCTAAGGAGACACTGGTTGAACATGCAACCGAAGGTCAGTTAATGTTAGCTGGCAAGCCATATGATAGTGAGGAAACTAAGTCTAAAGAAGAAAAAGATCCCACACCGGTTCCTCCTCCCAAAGTTCAAAAGAAGAAGTAGTTACTAGTACAAGAAGGTATAAGGACAAGATCATCAAATGTAGCTTCACCACCACAAAAGAAGGAAGTAGAAAAGGTAATAAAATGAAAGGTAGCTACACCGACTAAGACTTATGAAAAGAAAGGATCCAAGGTTGCAGCTGAGGCACCAAAGAAAAGGAGATTGATAAGAGGTAGAGAAGACCTTGAGGACACTGAAAATAAAGATGACATCAATCAATTCAAGGTGGTCAGAAACAAGGTAAGGTGAATAGATGAAGTCATTGAAGATATAATTAAGAACGAAGACCTTGCTGATCTGGAAATAGGCAAATTTGATAAGATGTCAACTGAGGATCAAACCAAGATAAAAGAGGCAATCATCCAAATGATGATAAAATTCAAGAGAGTTCCATTGAAATTTGCATGTTCATTACCGAAGGAGTTGGATGACAAGATAAATCAAAAGTGGGCTTATGCACTTGAAACTGAGAAAAGAAAGAGAGAAAGATCTCTAGCTTGGGCAGCCCCACATCTTAGTATACCAAAAATTGATGAACACATGGCTAACTACTAAGCAAGATTTATGGTAAAGCACTGGGCCATGACAATTACTAGATGAGAACATGGTAGATGTAGATGAGACCGGTGATTCTCTATGGAGATCTATTTTTGAGGTCAAAGAAAAAGTTAAGCAAAAGGCATTCTTAAACCTATCTAAGAAGAGACAAGATTCCAAAGGTAAAGGTATTTATATTGATGATGGCATAGAAAAGAAGTCAAAGGACACCGGTATATTAGTTACCGAGGTAATTGATATTACTGAGCATAAGGAAGAAATAAATGTTTCACAAGATGCACCAGATCTAGTAGAGATCCAACTAAAGAAGAAAACTGATGATGATGTACTCATTCAGGACATCAAAAATGGTGATCCTGATGACAAGGAAGATGAGGATGTAAATATTGCACCCCTAAACAATAAAGATGAAGAACAAGCCACTGAATGTGCATTTACATCATTACTAGGTAAGCTTCCTGTACTTGCAAAAGTAGCTAAAATCATTTCACAAGTACAACCTGACAAATCAGACCCCGAGCAACACAAAGACACCACAAGGGTACAAGAAACTGAGAAACCTGTAGAGACAAATGAGCCTAACAAAATAGAGGCACCTTACACCGAGACAAAGGTAATAGATGAAACAAAGGAAACTAAGGTGATCCCATTTGACACCACACCTGAGGCTCCCACTCCATCAATCGAGAAAATGGATATCGAGGAGTAGAAGAAGGAAGAGAGTGTGTCAACCAAGAAGGATACTCCAAAGACTAGAGACAAGTCTCTTGTTGTTATTGAGAAGAAATCAACATTAGTATTGGAGAAGAAGAATAAAAAGAAAGGAAAAGGGTCGGTCACCCTAGATGAAGTGATAATTATTCTTGAGTGTGACCCAAGGACCCTGAGCCCCAAAGAACTAAGCAAATGTGGGGAATTATGTTCAAGGAAGGCAGCTCAAGAGAAGCTGAAGCAAGAAACTAAGAGAAAATAAATTCTAGTAGATGTGAGGGATATCCTACAACAGGTAGTACCTGAGGTGAATATTGATGAAGATACTCCCATCATAGATCAACTTGTTATATTAATAGAGAAGATCAATGCCTTAGATAACGATGCAGAAAAATAGATTGAAGAAAGGGTAGAGTCAAGGATACAAAATAAACTGGCAGAGAAAATCAGCCAAGAAGTGGCAATTAAGAAGGTCAAATTATCTGAGGTAATCACTGAGATAAAATCTATCACCCAACTAATTTGTCAATTCTTACTAAAGCTTTATACTATAGAAATCTTCACTATTGAAGTCAGTTAAAAGATAAAAGGATTAGAAGCCAAAATCAAGGTCAGTACAATTGTAGCTATAATCGAGCAAAATGATTTCACAAAGAACATTCACTGAGTTCAGGAACTCAGGCAGTTAATAGAAGATTTAAAGAAACAAGAAGAGCACATAACTGATTAGGTCACTGAGTTACAAATATAACTCCTACCATACCTAAAAATTTTTGAGGCACACATTGTCAAAGCAGAGAAACTTGTTGCAACATAATAAATTTTTGTGTTGGATAACATCTTTGACATGCATGTACAAGTTGGTCTTGAGCACATTGCTCTCACCAACTTGATAGAGGAATGGGAAAACCTCTTGGAGTTAGTAAAGAAAACCCACTAGCATATTTTTGACAAAATGTGAGTATACTGTTACATTTTTGTATTTGGCATTACTATCAAAAAGAGGGAAAGCAATGTATATGTAAATATGCCAAATAAATATGTACATAGATGCTACGTATACTACATATTAACTGGGAGCATGTACCGAGGGGGAGTACTTAGAAAATTTTGATATAAGTTATATATAGAAATTTTTTTTCTATATACATTCGAGTTTTGATACTAATGCCAAAGGGGAAGATTGTTATCTCTATTGAGCATTCAAGGTTGTCATTAGTATCAAAGGTTATCAAAGATATCGGTCGGTCACTTACATTGACTAAATCGGTAACTAGAAGCAAGACAAACTAGTCGGTAAAACTTACACATCGAGCACTACATAGTTTACCCAGCAACAACATCACTGATACTGATAGATAGCAAACACCGAGCGTCACAGTATACACCAAGCAATTTATAACTGAGGATCATAGAAAATGGCATAGTAATCTGAAATGGCACATTCTTCTATGCAAATGGTTATAACAGATCATAAAATGTTTTACCAAGATTGAGGAATATTTATTGTTATGATATTCATTAAATGCAATGTATATCTTATGTAATAGTTTGATCTAGGTCATTTTTGTACACCATAGATCTAAGGGTTATGACTAAGTTGTGTAACCTAATTTTGTTAAAGCGACAAAAGTAGATCAGATTAACAGAGTAGCTTGCAGAGGATATCAGATTAAGCAGAATCCAGAAAGGCTACCAAGTAGTTCAGAGTAGAGATTCATCACAGTAAAGGTGAAATACATTTAGAACTTATAGATGTGTATCAGACAATTGAGTTGTCAATTAGTAGATAATTGCCTATTTCTTTCTAACAATTGTAATAGAGCTTTTGGATAAATCTCTTAAAAGAGTAGACTTAACAGTCTTATGTAAATCTCTTAACCGAGTACACACTTCATTAGTGTTGTTAAAATCCTATAACTAGATAGATCTAGCTGATCTAACATGTTACTCCTAATAGGGTAAGATCACCAAAAGTGATCAAAACTTGTAGCCCTAATAGGAAAACGTTTTCTATCTGCAGTAGTGAAGAATTTGTGGGTGTCATCACCACCACAATTTTTACCTTCTAACAAGGGTTTCTACATTACCAAAATACTTGTGTTATGTGATTTCTATTTTGATTTCATGTTGTTTACTTTTATAAGTTAAATGGATGATTGATACATGCAATTATATACAAGTTATTTTGCAAGGTTATCACTGTTTATAGTCATAGATCTGAAAGGTTTACAAGTAAAGTTTTTGAAGGCACTGATTCACCCCTCTCGTCTCAGTACCTATCTCTCCTAATTCCAACAGGTTGAGGCCATAAATAAAAAAATCATAAAAATCTTGAAAAATATGGTTAATGATGCTTGTCGGGATCGACACCTCCAACTCAACCCTGCCTTGTGGGAATATCACACTAGTTTTTGTACCCCCATAGGAGCCACTCCATATTCACTAGTGTATGATAACAAAACTATCTTTCCAATAGAGGTTGATCTCCCTTCATTGTGAGTATCCATTCAACACATAATTTTAGATGAGGAATACCAAACATCATGATTACAAGAGCTAGAGTTGCTAGATGGAAAAAGACAAAATGAACTAACACACTTGCAATCCTACTAGCACCGTCTCAAAAGAAGTTTCAATAATAGGGTCATAACATGGTCTTTTGAAGTGGGTGTCTTGGTTGTAATGGAAAATAAAAAAAATCAAGCTGAACAAGAAAAACTAGGAAAGTTTGAAGCAAACTGGTTGGGTCCCTACATCATCACCACAGTATATGGGTCTGGAGCATATCAAATATCCACATTAGAGGGAGAGCCTCTACCAGAATGCATCAATATCTTGCATTTGCATAAGTTCTGCACATAGCTCTTGGAGTGGTCTCCCCCCCCCCCAAAAAAAAAAAGAAAAAGAAAAAAAAAAAGAAAAAATGTTAACAAAGAAAAAACCTAGCAATCAAACATCTTTGGTAATACAAAAATAGAAATACAAGACAAATAAATCCATCCTATGGTGAAAACCACTTCGGTGGTGCCTTGGACAAGTACTATGGTGAAAACTATGTAATTCAGTGCCACGTGTAGAGATCATGCTCCACCATGTATCATGTCTCCAACCTAATATCACATGTTGTTTTGTTGTATTCCCTACAATAAAATTAGTGGTCATCACCATCATGGCTTGAAATTTGTCAGTTAATCTTTGTCTTAGCACATCCTATCATATTTCACACTAAGTCAGTCCATCATGGCCATTCCACACTAAGATGCCCATTCTCTCCTGTCTGGGGGCACCGCAATATCATAATTCATCAAGTCCTAAAAAAATACCAAAAAAATTTCAAATTTTTTTGAAAAATTTCCTAAAAATTAAAAAAGACTCCTTTAAAATAACAAAAACAACACAAAATCATCTTATAAAACTCCAAAAAAATAGCAAAACCTTCAAAACAATAAAAAAAATCAAAAAATATATATCATTCATCTAAAGGTGACCATGTTTAGGGTGTTTGTGATAAGATCCTTCACTTTATATGATATTTCGCACATACCTCAACTCCAAAAATATGAACCCTATGATCACTACAACATTTGGGGTCAAATTTTACGCCAATTTGCGATGACACTACCATTTATGTGTGTTTTTTGTATTTTTTTTGAAAGTGCCCCCGATGCTATCGTAATAGCGATGGTGATGTCGTAATTTCAACACCCGCATGATTATAAACAAAAAGAAAAGAAAAAGAAAGGCCCATTTCTAATTTTCATGATCGAGCTGCATGCACGAAGAGAGCCCTAACTATGGTAGTTGCAAATTTGCACTAGACTTTTGCTGTGAACTCAAGCTTTGAATTGGAAGCTTTGGGCCTTTTGATATCTCTACACAGATTTGAGGTAGGCATTCAAGTTTTGATCCTCATCTTCTCTCCATTATTTGATGTTTATGTGTATTTTTTGTAGATTTAAATGGCATTGTATTTCATTGGTTTTATGCAATGTCTTTTTAATGACCCACGAGCTTTGAAGCTAGGGCATCCATTTATTACTTGTTTTATCACCGCTTGGGGCCCGTGAGTTTTGATATGGGTACACATGATGTAAATTTGGTCACTATTTTTCCTTCTCCATGTACAACCCATGAGTTATAGACTAGGGCATTGTTAGGAATGAATGCTGAAGCCTTTGGCAGTCATTCTGTAGTAGTGGTTGTTGCATTCATGACTATGATTGTCATTGATGTCAACACAGTGTTATTCTAGAGTTTAGCAGAGAATCAAGCATATTTTTGTTTTGCGCACATGTTATATTGAAAATTGAGTTATGCACAGTTGATGATATGTTCTTTGATGTGTTATTAACCTATGGTTAAGAGCGCAAAAAGAAATTTATTTATTCATGAAAGTTATAAGCATTTTGGTGGAAGTAGTATTCTGGCAGTGTTCCTGAGTAGTGGTTTTTGGTAATCAGAGGATATCTCCTAATTGGGATGGAATCTAATTCTGTGCAGTTAAAGGGAAGTTTGAAACTCATTGGTGGTGACGTGGTTCATAGTGCAAACTTTGAGGTCACATGATTAGAAAGTTATTGTATCTGGAAGCTGACAGTTTTTATGTAATTTTGATGTAGCGTGTTGAAATTATTATTTTGTATTTGGATGCTGACTCATTTGTAATTATTTGAGTGTGGTATAAAGGAATGAATATTTTACTTGTTGTGATGGGATTGTAATAGTTGTGATATGAAATTGTGAAAGTTGTGATGCGAATATATGCATGAGGTGAAGAATAGAGCTAATTCAGTGGTGAAGGATTGTGAAGTACAAAGATCTGAATTTGTGATCTTGTGTAGCAGAGAGTGGTTTTGGCACAATGTGAAGAAGGTAACATATTTTATATTATTCTATTGAATAATCCTAAGATCTATTGGATAGTGAGTTCAGAGATCTTGCCTTGAAACTGTTTAAGCAGTGGGTCCTTCTGTCTTCCATAACTCCTAATAGGGTTAGAATCTTTTAACAGGGATTCAAAATCTCCTAATAGAGATTCATATGTACTAAATGTATTTCATAAGACTCCTAACAGGGTCCATCCTTTCACAAGGAAGTTTCATATTAGTACATCATTTTGTGGGCATCATTCCCACCGGGGTTTATTCTTTGATCAAGAGGTTCCCTAGTTAACATATCTTGTGTTATTGTATCATTGTGTATGATTATCTTTCTATGGTTGGTTACTACATTGATTATATGGTTTAAAGCTGTTAAAGTTGATATTGAAGTTGATAAATAGTTTAATTATCAGATAACTGATTCACCCCCCCCCTCTTAGTTATCTTGGTGGTCTTTACTTTCTAACAATTGGTATCAGAGTGACAGGTCCTTGAAAGAGAAGTTTAACAACTTAAGGAGATCTATGGAAAATTTTAGGAAAGAAAGCCCTAAGTTTGATGGAGTAAATTTTGACAGCTAGAAAGAAAAGTTGAAGACACATCTCTTGTGTTTAGGACCAGGTTATTGGTTGATTACAAAGAATGAAAGGACTATAATTGAAGAAGACAATCTTGAAACAAGTACTAAAGATGAAGTAGATCTATTCATGTGTAACATACTTGCAAGAGAAGCACTTTTATCAGCACTTCCGGAGAATGAATATAGTTAGGTAAAAGGTTTAACTAGATCTTATGATATTTGGAAATCTTTACATTCTACTTTTGAAGGTGATGAACATGCAAAGAAAGCTAGGTTACATAATTGGATTTGTGCATTTGAAGACATAAGAATGATGGAAAATGAATCTGTTAGAAGCTATATTGGAAGGATGTCAGAAATTGTTGCAGGAATAAAGTCTTGTGGAGGTGAAAAGATAGAGAATGAAGTAATATGGAAGATTTTGAGAACATTGACACTGATATTTAGGCAGACTACACAAATGATTGAACAAGTGATACCTTGTACACCAAACTTTTCAAGAGAGACTCTTCTTGGAAGATTGGAAGTAGTAGAGATGAATTTGAGATTATCAGGAGACTTACCTAGAGTAGAGACAACATTCGGTGCTCTTAGCATTAGACCTACTTTGTCTAGAAGTACAAGTGTGAATGGAGATTATGCCAGCAGTAGCAGATCCAAATTTGATGAAGATAAGAAGATTGAAGAAGGTATTTCCTTGCTTGTGAAAAGAGAACCAGATGGTAAGAAAATCTTTAAATGTTGGACATGTCAAGAATATGGTCATTTTGCATCTAAGTGTCCTAAGAGAGTTAAGAAGTATAGAAATAATTTCAAGCCTAGAAGATCTAAAGAATGTTATTATGCAAATGATGAAGAAATTGAAGTAGAAATTGAAAGACATTTGAGTGAAAGTGATAATGATAACTTTGATGACATAGGATTTGTAGCAATTAAGGAAGAAAATTCTAAATCTAATGTTAAGGAAGAGAAAGCCTTAGTTTCCCAAGTTGAAAAGAAAGCTGATTGGATTATAGATAGTGGTTGTTCACATCATATGACTGGTGATAAAGGAAAGTTCATAAAGTTTAACAATTATGATGGAGTTGTTAGAGTTGGTAACAATGCACCTTGTTTGATTAAAGGTATAAGATCTATTACTCTTGATGGAAAGACTAATACTGATGATGTTTACTTTGTTGATGGATTGAAACATAATCTTTTGAGTGTTGGACAGTTAGTGGATAAAGGATATCAAGTTTGGTTTACTGAGAAAACTTGTGTGATTAAGGATAAAGATGGAAATCTGATTGGAACAGGATCTAGAACCAGAAGTAATGTATTTCAGTTGAACCCTACTGAGATGACATGTTTGATGACTAAGATTGATGATAGTTGGTTATGGCATAAAAGGTTTTGTCATATAAAATTTGATAATATTGTGAAAGTAAGTTCTACACTTGCAGTAAAAGATTTACCTAAGATTATGAAGCCTACTAACATGATTTGCAAGGAATGTGTGATGGCTAAGCAGAAAAGGAGTTCATTTCCTAGCAAGAAGTTCACATCTACAAAAAAGTTGGAGATTGTTCATACAGACTTGAGTGGTTCTACTAGGACTAGAGGATTCTATGGAGAAAGGTATTTTATGGTTCTTGTTGATGATTTTACAAGAATGATGTGGATTGCATTTTTGAAAGAAAAATTTGAAGCATTTGATAAGTTTAAGGTCATGAAGAATAAAGTTGAGAATGAATCAGGAATGAGGATTAAATGTTTGAGATTTGATAGAGGTGGAGAATTTACATCTAAAGAGTTTAACACCTTTTGTGAAGTAAATGGTATTAAGAGACAATTTTCAGCCCCTAGAACACTTGAACAAAATGGTATTGCAGAAAGAAGGAATAGATCAGTGACTGAAGCAGGTAGATCTATGTTGTTTGAAGGTGATTTGGAAAAGACATTTTGGAGAGAAGCAGTGAATACAATAGTATATACAATGAATAGAGTACAAATCAGAGTAGACACAGACAAGACACCTTATGAATTATGGTTTGGACATGCACCCTCAGTTAAGTATTTTAAAATTTTTGGAAGCAAATGTTATATTAAGAGAGATGATGATATAGGAAAGTTTGATCCTAGAAGTGATGAAGGAATTTTTCTTGGATATTCTTTGAAAAACAAAGGATATAGATGTTACAATAAGAGAACTAAGACTATTGTTGAAAGTGCAAATGTAAAAGTTGATGAGAAGTTTAAAATTCAGGAAAGAATGCTTGATTATGAATCTAATGAAGGAACTAACCCTCAGCCTAATATTGAAACTACTGAACAATTTTTTGAGACTGCCAATGAATTGTTGAATGAAAGTCATGTTGAAGAAAACAAAGAAGAATTTATAGTTGAAGAAAGATCAATGACTATGACACCTAACAAGTATATATCAAGACATCATCTTGTTGAACAAGTGATTGGAAGTTTGGACAGAGGAGTTATTACTAGAAAGAAGGTACATTTATGTTTGATTTCTCAAATTGAACCTAAGTCTACTAATGAATCTTGTGAAGATGAACTTTGGATTAAAGCTATGAAAGAAGAATTGGATTAGATTGAAAAGAACAAGACATGGGAATTGGTCCCTAGACCTAAAGAAAAAAATTTGATTGGAACTAAATGGGTATTCAGGAACAAGATGAATGAACAAGGAGAAGTAATTAGAAACAAAGAAAGATTGGTATGTAAGGGATACTCACAGTAAGAAGGAATTGACTATGAAGAGACTTTTGCCCCTGTGGCAAGACTTGAAGTAGTAAGAATATTTTTTGGCTTATGCAACATTTAAAAAATTCAAATTATATCAGATGGATGTGAAGTCAACATTTTTGAATGGTGAATTAGAAGAAGAAGTCTACATTGAGCAGCTTGAAGGTTTTCCTTTGACTCAAGAAGGAGACATGGTATGTAAACTAAAGAAAGCATTGTATGGACTAAAGCAAGCACCTAGAACTTGGTATGATAGATTGGATAAATATTTGTTGAAATTGGGATTTACAAAAGGAACAACTGATAGTAACTTATACATAAAAGAAATTAAGAATGGATTGTTAGTTTTGGTTATTTTTGTTGATGACATTATTTTTGGAGGAGAAGATGAAGCTAGTGACAAATTTGCTGATGAAATGAAGACATAATTTGAAATGAATGTGATTGGAGAAATGAAATACTTTTTGGGATTACAGATAACACAAAATAAAGATGGTATCTTTGTAAGTCAGACAAAGTACTTGAATGATTTGTTGAAAAGATTTGGTATGGATAATTGTAAACCAGTTGGCACACCTATGGTTATAAGACATAAACTATCTAGTAAAGATGAAACACCAGCAGTTGAGAAGAAGAAATACAGATCCATGATTCATGGATTGTAGTACTTGACACACACTAAACCAGATATACAACATTCAGTTGGAATGGTAGCAAGATTTCAAGTTGAACCTAGAGAGTCACATTATGCAGTAGTAAAGAGGATATTGAGATATCTTAAAGGCACAATGGACTATGGATTGTGGTATGAAACTTCTGATGGTTTTACCCTATGTGCATATACTGATGCTGATTGGGCAGGCAACATTGATGATAAGAAAAGCACCAGTGGTGGAGCCTTTCTTCTTGGAGGAAGATTAGTTTCTTGGTTGAGCAAAAAGTAGAATTGTATCTCACAGAGTACAACAGAAGCAGAATATGTAGTAGTAGCAAACAATTGTAATCAGATAATTTGGATGAAGCAAATGTTGATGGACATTAGAATCAAGTTTGATGAGCCTATTGTCATACATTGTGACAATACAAGTATAGTTAGTATGTCAAGAAATCTGGTTTTACATTCTAAGACAAAGCATAGAGAGATCAAGTATCATGTTGTAAGAGAGAAAGTTGCTAAGAAAGAGGTTAGACTGGAGTACATAAGCACAAAGGAGCAGATAGAAAATATATTTACAAAGCCTTTGCCTAAGGATACATTTGAGTATCTGAGAGGTATGCTTGCTGTTATGCCCCAGCCTAATTTTGAATAATGATGCAGTTGGTTTCATTTGTCTAGTGGAATATGACCCTATCTATTTTCTAGATTGGATGTTGGTACTTCCTCTATGGGGGAGTATGTGTACTTAAGTTGAGTCATTGAGGACTCTAGTGAATATTTTTTTCTGAATAGTGTCTTTTGACATTGAGCTATTGTTTGACATAGTGATGGAATTTCTATCATTGATGTCAATGGGGGAGAGAATCATGAAAAACATTGAGGAACTACATTTGTTGGAGAGATTGAATAGGAAAATGAAGCAAGATTTGATTGATGAAGAGCAGCAGAGCAGTTGAGCAGTAGTGATTAGATTTTTGGAACATTGGATGTTTTTCATCTATGTTGCCATTAATGCCAATGGGGGAGATTGTTAGGAATGAATGCTAAAGCCTTTGGTAGTCATTCTATAGAAGTGGTTGTTGCATTCATGACTATGATTGTCATTGATGTCAACACAGTGTTATTCTGGAGTTTAGCAGAGAAGCAGACACAATTTTGTTTTATGCACATGTTATATTGCAAATTGAGAACTATGCATAGTTGATGGTATGTTCTTTGGTGTGTTATTAACCTATGGTTAATAGCGCAAAAAGAAATTCATTTATTCATGAAAGTTATAAGCATTTTGGTGGAAGCAGTATTCTGGCAGTGTTCCTGAGTAGTGGTTTTTGGTAATTAGAGGATATCTCCTAATCAGGATGGAATCTAATTTTGTGCAATTAAAGGGAAGTTTGAGAATCATTGGTGGTGACGTGGTTCATAGCACAAACTTTGAGGTCACACGATTGGAAAGTTATTGTATCTGGAAGCCAACAATTTTTATGTAATTTTGATGTAGCGTGTTGAAATTATTATTTTTTATGTGGATGCCGACTCATTTGTAATTATTTGAGTGTGGTATAGAGGAAGGAATATTTTCCTTGTGATGGGATTGTAATAGTTGTGATATGAAATTGTGAAAGTTGTGATGCGAATATATGTATGAGGTGAAGAATAGAGCTAATTCAGTGGTGAAGGAAGACTTGTGAAGTATAGAGATCTGGAGTTGTGATCTTGTGTAGTAGAGAGTGTAGTTCTGGCACAATGTGAAGAAGGTAACATATTTCATATTATTCTATTGAATAATCCTAAGATCTGTTGGATAGTGAGTTCAGAGATCTTGCCTTGAAGCTATTTGGGCAATGGGTCCTTCTGTCTTCCATAACTCCTAACAGGGTTAGAATCTTTTAACAGGGATTCAAAATCTCCTAACAAAGATTCATATGTACTAAATGTATTTCATAGGACTCCTAATAGGGTCCATCCTTTCACAAGGAAGTTTCATATTAGTACATCATTTTGTGGGCATCATTCCCACCGGGGTTTACTCTTTGATCAAGAGGTTCCCTAGTTAACATATCTTGTGTTATTGTGTCATTGTGTATGATTATCTTTCTATGGTTGGTTACTGCATTGATTATATGGTTTAAAGCTATTGAAGTTGATATTGAAGTTGATAAATGGTTTAATTATCAGATAACTGATTCACCCCCCCCCCCCCCCCTCTTAGTTATCTTGGTGGTCTTTACTTTCTAACAGGCATCATGTTCTATATGTTTACTCACATGTTGTGTTCACTGCTTTAGTACCATGCTATACTTCTATTCACTATTACACCCAGCTTGTTGAATGATTAAAAAGCCCATGAATGATCTAGGGCATCATTTGATGTGTGTTTAATTGGATTCTACACAAAGCACTCCCATTTCAATCTTGCATATGTCCAAATAATTTTTGAAAAACTTATGGACAACAAATCCTCATTTTTACATGAATTTACAAGAAAGTAATGAAACCATCATCAAATTTTCTCAAACAAGTTACAAAAGGAAAAATCAAATCTATAATTTCTATTTCAACCATTCTCAACACACTAAATCAAATTCCATTCAAATTTTTTGGAAGAAATTCAATAACTTACCTCTTCTGCCCAAAACCAAGAAATTAAGAAAAGTTGAGAAATTCTTCACCAATTGAAATTAAATTTGGAAAAGAGGGAGAGCTCAACAAGAGAAATCCATTGCTCAAGTAACCACATAAAGATCTCCACCCAAAAATCTCCTTCAAGCCCAAATTTTAATTTTCACATGAGGGTTTTCTAAAACTTGAGAAAAAATTAAAAGAAAGAATGAATAGATGACTTCAAACATGAACATTTTATAAATTAAAAAATCCCTTATAAAAACATAAAAGAACATTAAAATAATCAAATTAGCTTTATAAAATAAGTTCTAAAATTAAAATCCAAAGTCAAAGGATTCAAATCCCCAATTAAAATAAAATGCCCAAATAACACTAGTTGACAACAACAACAATATAGTTATAAAATTAACTAGTGACTCCATCCAACTTACAAATACATAAATAAAATCACATGCCGATCAGAGACCATTAAAAATATTATAAATCAAACCATACAAACAAGCACATATCTCAACATACCAAGCAAGGCAACATCTTGTTACCACACGGTAAATGGTTGACCAAAATAAACAATGTGGCAAATGCCGCCCAAACTAGGAATGATAATTGGGGTAGGGGAATTAGTTGACCATATGATTAACTCCAATTTTAACTACCATCAGGGTTATTTTTTTATTTTTAGGCATGCTCAAACTTGTTAATTCAGATGAATTCGATGCCTAGTACCTATCCATGCTATTACAATAGCCGAAGCACATATATGTATATAATATCAAACAATGATAGAAAATGAAGTGGATAGAAACGATGGACAAGACCTTCCCATGAGCACTTTTAGACCTTGCTAATGTATGTAGCCTATTAGATTACTAATATCCACCTCCCCCTCCTTTGTAACAATGCTTTATGTTTGTTCACATGGGTAGCGGAGTTGGCTTGAGGCTGTGGATAGTTCCCCATAGTCTCAAGTTCGATTATGCTCCCAGTTTAAAGAGGTGAGATGACTTGCGGGAGGAGGATCTCACCCATGGGGGGATTAGTCTCCCCTTGCTCGCACATGTACCTAATATATGGGCTACAAGATGCTGGACTAGGTCACAAGGATACTTCTTACATTTAAAAAAAATAAAAATACAATGCTTAATATTCTATTATAAATTTAATCCTATTTGAATTTTGAAAATTTGACCTTTTCAATCTATTTTTTTCTATTTTAAACATGATAATGGAAACATTATTCAAGATAACAAAATAAAAAATGATTAAAAGTAGCTAAAGATTAAAAATTCCACAATCGCCATGTAAGGGGTCTCACCTTCCATACAAAGAGTGGGTTCCTCGTAAAATATAACGAGAAATGTATTTAAGAATAAAATATGAAAGAGACCTTAAACTTAATAAAATTATTGAACTTTTTTTGTCAGTGCCACATAAATGACTAAAACATTTGAACAACATTTTTCCCTCAACCTCCTACTGTCAGCTCGGCTCCTACAATATATCATCTTCTGTGACTACAATAAAATAAAGTCTTCATCCCACATATCAACTCTTTTGATTACTGATACTATAGAATCTAGGTCTACATTAAATCTTTGCCCACAACCCAAATCAATTGAACATCCTATTGCAAATTTTGTTTTCTCATGTGGGTTTTCCACAGATCCAATGTTCTCAAGTGCTTGATTTTTTTTTTAGACTTGAGGCAATCTGAGGGCAACTGTGTTCTAAGACCATGAGAAGGTACACCATTAACTAATTTCCCTTTATATGGGCATACACACATAACACTACTACATATATATTGATTACAGTAATTGGTTATGTTGTAATGATTTCCAAGGGAGTTGGTGGTCACAACCTTGAGATTCCACCAAGGAGAGGGCAATTGGGGAGCAGACATTTGAAGCAATTTAGTGCAAATGTCAAAGTAATAGCAGGGAGGTTATCAGTAGCTCTGTTGGTATTGCTAAATCACAGGTTAGTCGGCGTACTTGTTCTAAATCTCATAATTTGTCATGAAATATTTTTTCATCTCAAAGATTTTAGTAAGTATATTAACTTTATTGCTTGAAACCCCAATGCCATGAATTCTCAGCACATCTTAATGTTTAATTTTTTTTTTCTTTTTTTAGTATCCATGTCAATTCGATTATTTTTAATCCACTGCACATCATGATTTGCCTTTGTATCTCAAAACTGTAGTGCTCATTTCAATTTTATTTGTAGGAATTTGAGATACATTGTAAGGATGTACTTTAGGCACTTGAGTTAATGTGTTTCTGAGTTTAATTGGCCTATTTTGGTCACCCACACAAGGACTTATCTTGAGTCCCATTGATTGATTTTGTTTATTCATGTATATTAATATAATTTCATTCTTTCTTTCATTTCTCAAGACACCACCATTCTTAAGTGCTTTTGAATCTCAAAGTATTTAGCACCCATATCAGTCTTCTTATGTATTCTTATAAATTCGCAATACAGATAGAAGAGAATATCTTGGGGCACTAGTGGGTGTGTAGTAATGAAACTACTCCTCCTAAATCTGCATCACTTGTATGAATTCTTTTCAAATCTTTAAAATTGCACTACCCATGTCATTTTCATTTATAGGTGTGTAAGCTGCAGTGCATACCAATGCTGGATTACCCTCTTTGGCTTTGGTAGTAATTAATTATTTTATTTTCAGTATAGGGTATATTTTGTCTCTAACATTTGTCTATCATACTTGTATCCACTATTGAATTCCATTGACCTATTTTAATCATGTCTATGGGGTTGTATCTCTAAATTCCAATTTACCTTCTTTGCTCACTCATCGACATTGGTATAGTTTCTTTCTTGATTGCTCAAAATTCCATGACTTGTGAATTCTTTCTGCATATTACAAATTTTAGTTCCCATTTTAAATTTTGTATAGCTTCATATATTTCCTTTTAATGATAGAAAAATGCTATTGGGATAATGTTGGGTATATCTATTCTTCTGTCCCATATATTATAATTTTAGAATCAACATGATTTCACTACCACATTCTTTCCTTATTAGGTTAGTTCTGAGATGGGCTGATGTTAATTTTAATTTATTACTGAAATCTGCTAAAATTTAACTTTCTTTGTGGACCCATCAATGCATCTAAGATTTTGAGTTATCACCTTGCTTTCTAGACAGTTGGATCCAGTGGCACTTGTTGCCAGTCAATTAATTTTCCCATTTCTTAATGCTGAAAAATTTACCTTTGTAAAGTTCAAGTTGTATATTGAACCTTGAACTTTGAGCTTCAAACCTAATGGTTCAAAGTTCAAAGTTCAAAACACATTTTCCCAAAGGCGTCATGTAAAAGTGTTATCACAATAAGTCAAGTTAATTGGTCACGACCACATGTTTTATTGTAATCGGTAAATTGAAACTTGAACTTTGAACCTTCCTTTTTATTGTTCAAAGTTCATGATTCAATGTGCACTTTATCATTTTCCCCAATCAAATCTTAACCCGTAAAGTCTCAAGTGTTTTAATTTGTGAACCTTAAGCTTGTCATTTTGTTTCAAAATTCATAAAGTTTCATGTATTGTTGGCTAAGAGTTCTCCACTTCCCTAAAGTGCATATATAGATTAAAGCATCGTGAACCATATATCTTGAACCCAATATTTATGGTTCAAGGTTCAGAATTTGAGATGCAATAATTATCAAAATAAGAAGGCGGAAGCCAAATCTTTGCATTTTGATACTGAAATGATTGACAAGACCCAAAGAGTGATGCCAGCTTAGCCCAAGTGTTTTCTTTACCAAAGTGGAGTGTGTGTGACAAGCTAGTAGTAGTAATTATGGAAAAAACATTTATTGCATGGCATTTTTCCCGATGTGATGGAAATAGAAGTGAAGTGTGTATAATTAAACCCCTCTCTATCTTTTCATTATACTTTTCTTATTTTCTAGAGGCATTTGGGAGTGGCAAGGTAAATTGTTGAGAAGCAGAAGAATGACAAGTTTTACAACAAACCTTGGCTCTATGTTTTTCTTTATCTTATTTCTTTAATAGGTGAAGAGCTGGGTTCTTTTATGAATTGGTTTAGTGTCTATAGGAGTTTTGCTATATTATTTTGCTATGTTTGCTTCCAAAGTTAAATTTGTAAAGGAGAACAAGTTTTCTCCCATTAGTAGTTGCTTTCCTAAGATGAGAGACATGACACTAGTAGATGATGAAATTAGAGAGATTATGGAGAGGTTAAGGAAAACCGAAGGTGAAGCAATAGCTACAAGGATTGTAGATAGTGGCCTATTAGAAGTGGTTGGTTTTCTAGAAGTATTTCCATGCCCTAGGTTAGTGATGGAATGTCATAATTGGTATAATAGGTCTAATAGATGCATTAATACTGAAAGTGTTGAGGTATTGGTTAAAATCAACATGGAAGTGATAATGGCTACATTTAGGATTCCATCAATAGAAGTTTATGTATATTGGAGTATAAAGAAAGCACTGGCTGATTTTGATCAGAATAAGAAGGACTACATGAATAATATAGCCAGGGACTGGTTATTAAACCCTGAAAAAGGAGGATCTCATTTGGCCAGACCTCTTAGAAAAGACCACATGTTTCAAGAGGTGAGGGATATAACTATGATGTTGAACATAATAAAGGGTAACCCAATAGACACTAATTGGGAAGAATGGATGTATATCTTCATTCAAGCCATTCTAGATGTGGGAAACTCTATTGATTGGGCTGAAATAATTGCGGAGCAGTTGCATGAGAATCTATCCCAACCAACTTTGGTTTCAAAATTTTTCATGTCTTCATATCTTTTCTATGTCCTTGCTATTTGCAGAAATTGGGATGGGTTACCGCATGAGATATGGAGGAATAACATGACTATCTATGAATATTATCCCTTACTATAGAAAAGAAGAAATCCTAGAGGTTTCAAAATGATACAAGATACCTTCATGTCTAAGCTTGTTTTTGAGTTAAGAGGAAAGACCAATTGCAGAATGTCTGAGGAAGCCATGAAATTTTTTAAGATATATGGTAGTTTCTACATATAGTTTCCTACTTTTAACTACCAAAGGGTTGGGGGTTTTAGTGATGAACCTCTAAAATTACCAAGGTACTACCTAGATAAATGTATCCTACTAGAGGTGGGAAGACAAATGTTAATGGTGGAGAAGAAGTATAAATTCAAAAGAGGAATTGGTGCTTTCTTTCCACTGGAATTGGGGCATTATCATTTTAGATTAATGCATGATTTTTCTTTCTTGATTAATGAACTAAAATAGATGAATCTCCAACCTTATTAGCCCATGATTTACTATGATAGTAAGCAGTTTGTGAAAAATCATTTTAGAGTTGATGCCATGTTCTTACATCAGCCAGAGCTGAAGGATTTTTGGGATGACTGTACAGATGAGGTTGAAGTCATAAAAAGATTACGCTCCAGATTTTCCTTAAGGAAAATTGTTACTCTAAAACAACCTTTTAACATTAAAAATATTAAAGATGATGATGAAGAAGATGGATTGGAATCTGGGTGTGTAGGGTCAGATGCATAAGTGGTGATCAGAGAGTTCAACTGGAAGGAAAGGGAAGATGAGAATGTGAGATCCTTGATTGAAGAAGTTTTCAAAAGAATAGAGGAGTGGCTCAAATCCCAATGAAAGAAGAATTAGGGAGCCCCTGTAGTGAAAATAAGGAGTTCAAGAATTCCCAAAACTGAACCATCCTTTGTCCCTACTAATAGAATTAAATCATTGCTACCTACAGGTGATACAGGTTCTAGGGAGACCACTAATATTGAAGACTTAGAACCAGTTTCTGACAGTTCAACAAAGTTAACAAGGCAAAAAAGTAAAAGGAATGAGAAGGTAGATTCAACCTTTTGCATCATTCTATATTCGGATACAAAGGAGCCTAGTACAAGACAATTCAAGAGATTGAAAAGAAATAAAACCCCAGCTATGGATTCTGGATCAAAGGGACTCAGTGGAGATTCAGGTCAGCAGGACTTGACAGCTTTGAATAGCCCAAGCACTAACATTTCTTTGAAGAATGCAAGCCCAAAAGCTCCAAACTGACTAGAATTATTAGCAAGAAAAAAGAGGAACATTGCTCCTACTATAGTCCTGTTGGAGACTTGGTTAGTAAATATCTTGGGAACTCTCCACGATCAAAGAAACCAAAGGTAGAGTCCATGCTTGATGTGGGTCCTAATACAGGTCACTAGGTTGTGGAAATTTTCAAACCAAATTCAGATAAAGTTAGTGCTGAAGTCACAAACCAAGACTTTAATGTGGAGAAGATAGATTTAGGGGTAGCTTCTAGAGCATCGGATTTGAAAATCTTGAACTCTACAAATAAGAAAATTAATCATCGGGTGATAAAAGATGTAGAGGACAAGGAGAAACTAAAGAAGGCCTTGTGTGAAATGGCTAAATATATTCAGAAACTACAAAATCCTATCCCTCAACCCCTAGAAATGGTTGTCCTGAATCTAGATGTGAAATCTCTAGATAACCAAAAGTTTCTGGACCAGGTTCACAAAGAAAGGTGTTTATCTAAGGCATTTTACAACTGGATGGAAGAAATTGGTGAAAAGGTCACCTAGTTTGCACATGCCTATAGAGACATAACTAAGAGGTCTTCCTCTTGGTATCTGTTGTTGAAGCTAATGTTAAGCTTTGGGAAGGGAAAAGAGATGGCCTGGAAATTGAAATAGCTAACCTGGATGAAGCCTATGTCTCTGGTATAGATAAATTTTTGATTCAGAAAATGATATCTAATGTTGACGCCAACTTATTTTTTGTTGCTAAAGTCAATGAAGAATGGCAGTGCACACTCTATGATTAGGGTATTGAAGAATCCAGTCAGATACTTAAAATGCTAGCATGTGTTGAAGAAGTCCTCAGCAATCATATCGATTGCCTTTACAAACTCATCAAAGATGAAACTAAAATTGGAATTGATGTAGCAGTGATGCAGGAATCTTTTGCAGAGCGAGCATGAAAATTGAAGAATGCTAAGGAAATAGTGACTAGATATTGCTTAGTCATTTCCCAAGTAGAATCACTAATATTTCTTGGTGATGAGAAGATGAAGACACTTGAAACTAAATTGGAACAGTTACGAAACTGTAAGTACATCTGGGAGCAGAGACTAAATTTAGTTTCTTTACCGAATTAGGTGATGCTCAAGAAGTTCACGATGACCTTTGAGGAATGAAGCTCCATGCATAAAGAAACTGATGCTACCATGAATAAAGATGCTGAGAAGGACCAATCAGTCAACTAAATCTTTTCATAGGATAGTTCCAAGTTGTTTTAAATTTTAGTTTCATTTCTTGCTTTAAAGGACAATTAGTTATCAAACCAACTATGCCCTGCGTGGCTTTATATTGAATTTTTGATGACCTTTGGGGGATCGGTTCTATGCTTTCGTAAACTTGGTTATTTTATAGTTATTTTCTCCAACACTTTCTTAGGAGATGGTATTATGAATTAAGAAACATATAAATATAATATCAGTCACTTTATAGCAGATTGGCAGTATTTCTTTTAGATCAGTTGATCTAATAGATGCATGTTTATCTTGATTTCAGTTGGAATTGAATGCATGCTACTGTGATCTATATATGTGTTTTGTGGTTATCTTCCATCTTTTCTCTTAATCTAGTATCTATTGAATCAGCCATTTCAAGAATTTTCTTCTATTAATCTTAGTCAATTGGCTTTGATGAATGAGTAATATTTCTTGGATTACTAAAATCTTTCAAGATCATTTTATATAGAAGTTTGAACAACATTTCTTATTTTAAGGTTAAAAGTATGTATTTAATTCATTCTTTGCAAATAAATGGAATGTCAAGATAGATTTTTATTTAAGGTAGCTTCTCCTTGAATTGCAGAGAGTTTAGTTGTGAGTAACTGACTCAACTGTGGTATCAATTTTCCTTCTATTTGGGCAAGGAATTCAGAGAGTATTTGTATTTTAATAGGAGGGAAAATCTGTATACTAACAGCACTGAAGATTCTTTTACACTATAGGTTGGAAAATTGCATTTTCAAGTAGCTTTTGCTGAGCTTTTATGTAGAATTGATATGCACTATATCTCTCTAGATGATTTATTTTACACAACAACACCCATAGATGATTTGTTTTCACACTTTTCCAAGCATTCACTTAACTTGGAATATATGGTGAATGACTTAAATGTTAGTATGTATTTTATAAATCATGATCATATATGACATTAATGTATGTGGAACACATAGACATAAGAAGATCATAAATGTATGTAGAACACATAGACATATTTAATGTTTATCTAATGTATGGTAATAGAGAAACTGAAGTAAGGTATAGATACAAAATGAAGAACCATATGTAGGGTCACATATTGTAGAAATCCATCAGAAAAATAATAATAAATTAGATGACTTTAAATTAACTAAAGTGTCAATACATAGTCAATGAATCTTTACATTAACTGAACTATCAATACATAGTTAATGAATTAACAACAATTTTTTCATGTACCTTGTCCATACTCAAGTAGATTCAAGTAACTTTATGACATCAGGGAGATGGATAAAGTACATGAAAACAAGTGGATTATTCATTCTCATAAGAGATGGATTCTTGTGAACAACTACTCATGAAATATGGGCCAAAATGGATTCATCCAATAGTAGAATCATCCCATAACATTGTCTAGATGGCATTATCCATTAGGAACATCCTTAAATTTTACAAGGATGAGGATGCCTATCATACTTAGCATCCTTCATGTTGGAAAGGTGAAAAAAATATATGAAGTGAATAAGACGTAAAGTGTAATTTTCAAATTCTACCATGGGAAGCACCTACAAGGATTTGTATAAAGGCACATATTTTCCTACGGATGTATGACTTTCCAAGAAGAAATAAATGGTATAGAAAGACTCCTTATAGACTAGATTAGAACCAAACACAAAGTGTAGAGTTCCAGATCCAAATAGAAATAGTTCACATATGGGTCTGATAAAAGCACATACATCCTAGATTTCCCAAAATTTAACCATTATGAGGGTAATTAGCTATAATTGGTACAATTCATCTTCGAAAATATTTTTTACATCATGTTTGTCAAATTGTTGAAGGTTTTTGGATTGATTGTTCATGGTTTCTATAGTATCTACACATGGAACAAACAAGTCAGTAAAAAACATGGTATCTTCTTTCCTTTTTGCAGCATTCTTCTGAGTGCACATGTCCTGTAGCATGGTTTTTCTTTCAAAAGTGTATGGCTTGACTATGCACATGCGTAATTATAGATGAGGATTAGTAATAGGATTCTATTCATTTCTTAGATCTTTTTGATCTAACCCCTATCTCTCTTTTCTTTGCAGGTTCTAGATCACACAGGAGCACACTAGATTCATACCCGGGTAAAAAGTTCATCACTTTAGAAAATGACTAGTACCCTTATTATTTATGTTCATCCTATTATGTATGCCTTTACCCTTGCATATTATTTTGAAAGTTGGCTATGCTCATGGCCCATGTGAGCCCAAATGATTTTATCTTTTAGTTCCTTTCCTTGTATAGTATATACAAGTTATTTGGCATATATATACATGAAAAATATGGTAACAAGAACCATTACTAAGGATTGAACATAAATCTAAAATTCCCCAAACCTATTGTTCTATGTGTCCTTATTGCCTTCATAATTTTGGTTCAACCCCTATAGGATGCCCAAGCCTAGAGGCCAAGGAAAGTACCCAAGAGCACTTGAAAGAAAGATGAATGAAACCATTGTCCTTATGTGGGTAAACCCATATAAGTGTTCTTACACCAACATGATTATAAACAAAAAAAAAGAAAAAGAAAGGCTCATTTCCAATTTTCATGATTGAGCTGCGTGCGTGAAGAGGGCCCTAACTATTGTAGTTGCAACTTTGCATTGGACTTTTGTTGTGAACTCATGCTTCGAATTGGAAGCTTTGGGCATTTTGATCTCTCTACACTGATTCAAGGTAGGCATTCAAGTTTTCTCCTCATCTTCTTTGCATTCTTTGATGTTTATGTCTATTTGCTGTAGATTCAAATGGTATTGTATTTCATTGGTTTTATACCATATCTTTTTTTATGACCCGTGAGCTTTGAAGCTAGGGCATCCATTTATTACTTGTTTTCTCACTGCTTGGGGCCCACGAGTTTTGATATGGGCATACATGATGTAAATTTGGTCACTATTTTTCCTTCTCCATGTACAACTCATGAGTTATGGACAAGGGCATCATGTTGGATGTGTTTACTCACATGTTGTGTTCACTGCTTCAACACTAGGCTATACATTTCTCCACTATTACACCCAGCTTCGTGAATGATTACAAAGCTCATGAATGAGCTAGGACATCATTTGATGTGTGTTTAATTGGATTATCTAGTTATATTGCTTACTGATTTTAGAGCTCATGATCCTCATATGGCATCATTGGTTTGTTGGTTTTTTGATGCTCTCTATTTTCTCACTGATTATGTAGCATGCGATCTTGATCCTTTGAAGGATCCTACCCTACTTAGGGCATCACTACCACCACTATTTGCTAGTGTTTTCTTAGAGCCCATCAGCTATAAGATAGAGCATTACTTACTTTGTTTAATGCTCACTATTTTCTTGTCATTTGGTTACCATGACATATATCTGTTATGCTAGCCTATGCTTTGTTTATTTGTTGTTCATTGGTACATGGAACCCGTGAGCTACATGGAATCCTTGATTTGATGTTGTATCTATGGTTTAGACACCATTGATGTTGACATCAATGTTTCAATTTTATTGACATAGCCCATAAGCTATTCACTAGTGCTTTTGTTGATTACTTGTTGGTGTTTTCTTAGATTGGTATCTCCATTTGATATCTTCATGCTTCCATTAAATACTCTATTGGAATCTTGGGGCAGTGATCTTACTATTAAATATTGTTGTGTCATTGGATCAATTATTTCAAAGGCCCGTGCTCATGCTATGGTACCACTGTTAATCTTTATTTGATTCATTTCTCTACATGATCTTACCATGGTGTTGTGCTTATCACCATTTGGTGGCTGCATCTTGTGACTTTGTGGGATTGATGCTCCATTGTTTTTGTGATTCTCACCTTTTGAGTATAGCTCCTCTTTAATGCATCATTACTTCATCATGATGATACAAATTTCATTGGCTCAAAGCACATAGAATGTGGGTAGCTTCATTACTTCATTAGATCTATACCTTTGTTAATTTCACTAGCATTATGCAACTTTCTTACTTATCCTTTAAAATGTAGATTCAAATATACTCCATGCCATAGAATTAATGTATAGATGATGCAGATTTATGTACCTCTTTATTTTTATGCTTTTCTTCTCTGATTTGATGATGATGTATGCCCCTTCCATTACTTACTCATTGCTTACTCATGACTTCTCATGACTACCTTATGCTGATGGGCATGGTGTGTGACTGTTGTGGGTGCATCATTTGGAAATGATGTCATGAAAACACCAGATGAAACAAAAACATCTGGTGTTGCTGTTACACTATTTGAATGATGCAGTCTTAATAGTGACCCACCAAGTGTTCATAGAGATATAAATGCAATGATTCCCTAGCTCTCAAAGTTTGTAGGTCATCAAGTATTCCAAATGCAAATATGTAAACAATGCTAGTATTAACATTCACATTGTGCCATTAAATCAACAAATGCCATCAAAATGAAATTGAGTTAATGAGAAGACAAAGCTTGAATGCCTACCTCAAGTCATGGCTGCCATATGAAGATCAAATGCTAAGGAACCATGTTATAAAATTTCAAGGCATGAAATTTTATAATTGTACATATATAAAATTTCAAGGCATGAAATTTGACCTTGATAATGTCCCCTCCATTACTTATGCTTGATCATGACTACCTTGTGTTGATGGGTATGGTGGGTTACTACTATGGATGCATCATTTGGAAATGATTCCATAGAAACACCAGATGGAACATCAACATCTGGTGTTGCTGTTGTACTATTTGGATGATGCAATCACAACAGTGATTCACCAGGTGTTCATAGAGACATAAATGCAACCACTTAATTATTCTTTCAGTGTTGATCTCCTTTCTATGCTTCAATGCTTTCTATTTTTTCTAGTCTGATAACCCTGACGGGTTCAATGTAGGGCTTCATTTGGATTCCAACACCTATACACTTCACATGTTCCTGAGTGCATTTTTGTGAGTGCACATGTTCTGTAGCATAGTTCCTTTTAGAAGGGTATGGATTGAATATGCACATGCATAATTGTAGATGAGGATCAGTAATAGGGTGCCAAGTATTTCTTAGATCCTTTGGATCTAACCCCATCTTTTCCTTCCTTGCAGGTTCTCGATCATACAGGAGCATACTAGATTGAACCCTGGGTCAACACTTCATTACTTCAGGCAATGTCTGGTACCTTCATTATTTATGTTCATCCACTTATGTATGTTTGCATTCATTCATATTCTTCTGAAAATTGGCTATACTCATATTCTTCTCGTGTTCGAGTCTTCCAACTATGATCAATTTAATGTTGTAAATCTTGACATAGAATTCGATAACAACCTATCATATATCCATTCCAAATGATATAATTTCATTTGAATAAACATACATGCCAATCATTTGACAAAATGTGCACATGAAATCTAGAGAAGTACATTAATTTTATAGTGAATTCATGATTTATAATTTAGTTGTAGCAGCTCAATGTGTTTGAACTCAAGAATATCCCTTACTTGGTTTCCTACAAAGCGTTTGGCAAAATTTGTTAGAAAATTAAAAGTTTGGTCAAAGTAAGTGTATACATGAAGGATGAAACACATAGGAAGCTATGAGAAGCTATGAGAAGGTGACGTGAAGCTAATGAAAGGAGGCATCTCTAACAAGAATTTCCCTTTTGAGAGTATATAATTACAATGTGGGGGACTCAAAGAAAATATATGTACAGTTATAAAACCTAAAGTTAAATTTACAAAGTAACATATCATTTATAAAACCTATCGTAACATGTCATTTTTTTTTTGACATTTTTTGTCACAACTAAAGAGTTCTCACCATGAGAAAATAGAGTGACCATTTTCTATCAAAACCATATGTGCAGATATAAACATTAAGTACAACATGTCCAAATTTTTTTGCAGATATACACATTAAGGATCATGTCAGATAATACAAGGGAATTCGATCAAAATAGGGAGACAATTGCTAGATTGTTGTCTAACTTTCAAAGAGAAGGTGGTGACAAATGTTATTGTCCATCCAAGAGTTGTAATGACTTAAAGACAAGAAGAATCAAAATCAAAATAGAAAAGAGACATTGTAGGGAGAATGGTCACATTGAAGGGGGGTTTGATTATCATCCAGTGGTAAGTTGTTTGTTATATCATTTTCATAATTAATATACATATGAACCATGGAAGGAGGTTTGCTTATCACATTGAAGGGGGGTTTGATTATCATCATTTTTATATAGCTCGATCTCCCTAGTGTGAATATAGAGGAACATGGAGGTGTGATTATTGATGCTGAAGATCATGATCCCATGGAAGATGATGATCATGCACTAGAAAACACATTTGAAGATGATGGTATGAATGCATTGATCATTGACACATTTGGTACTGGTGGTGGTGCTATTGTTAATGATGATGATGATTATGATGAGGATGACATTGACCTCATCCATGATATACCTCTACTTGAGAAGGAAAAAACAACCCTTTACGAAGGTTCCAAATCTACTCCCCTCTTTGTTGTATTAATGTTAGTGAACTTGAAGGTTATGAATGGTTTATTCAACATAGAAATGTCATGTATGCTAAGGTTTGTCATATACGTCATTATAGTCTATAAAAGGTGAAACATGTACCATTAAGATTGTTTATAGTAACGACTTATATTTTTTTCTATACATTGATAGGTGAGTTTTTGTTACCACCATCAAATGTTCTCCCTCACTTGTACTAATAATTATGTGCCACTATGAAACATATTGGAATGGAGTATCAAACAATAAATGCTTGTCTTGAAGATCTTATTATTTATCATAAAGAACATGAAAATGTAACATAATTCCCTAAATCCCATACGATAATATATTGAGATGATCAAATGATAAAAAAGGTGCCTCACAAGGCTCTTCGTTACATCCCCATTATTCCATGTCTGAAATGATTATTCAGGTGCAATAGCTTGGCACAATTTATGGATTACCATGCACATGATAGGAGTCAAGATGACATTATTCAAATGCTTGTAGATGGTTCATCATTTATGGACATAGAGGAAAAGTGGCCAAACTTTAAAGAAGAACCTTGAAATCTCAAGCTTTCTCTTGCAGGAGATGGTGTCAATCCGTATGGAGAGATGAGATCTGTTTACTCGGTGTGGCTTATTTTTGTTATCGACAATAACCTTCCTCCATGGATGTCAATAAAGAGGGAGCACATTATGTTGGCAATGATTCTTCTAGGCATTTTATTATTTTATAGTTATCTACATGTAATTATAACATTTGGAGTAAAATGGCCACAATAATTATTTGATGTTGTTGTTAATTCAACTAGGTAAGTACCAAGTGAAAGATATGAATGTATGTATTGTGCCTCTTATCAATGAGTTGTTGGTGTTATGGAATGGTTTCACTATGTATGCCATCTCTAGACCAATTGGACAAAGACAATTTTAATTCCATGCAATGCTTGTGTGGACAATTCATGATGCTCTAGAGTTGACACATTTCTATGGTATGTTATGGTGAATTCTAGTTGTAAGCGATAATTCTAATTCTAAAAATCTACATATTTAATCCAATTGTATCATTATCTTGTAGGTCTTCAAACAAAGGGAAAATTTGCATGTCCAATGTGTGGTCCAAAGATGAAATCTCGTCATTCCAAAAGTTTAATAAAGTAGGTGTTTGATGAGTATAGGCACTTCCACCCCAAAAATCATAAGTATTGAAGTGTGGAAAAACATCTTTTCAATGGGAAAGAAGAGAATACATCAAAGCCATGAAGAATGACACCTCACCTATGGCAGTTGGAATATAATAGAATTTGAGGTAATATCATTCCACCTAATGGTTGATGTTTGAAAATTATATATTTCAATTATGTTTTGTTGGCTAATTATGTAGTTGATGATCTTGAAGGTCGTGAAGGCATCACTAACCAACTTCCAAAGGGACTAAAATGTTATCCCAGAGAATTTAGTAGGCTGCCCTACTATGAGGAGCTACAAATTGTGCATTTGTTTGATACTATGCATATTGGAAATAATGTAACAAAGACACTGTGCAAAATATTGGATGGAAGGTGTGACAAAGAAAAACTTGGTAAAATTTGTAGTGACATTCATGATTCCAATCATGCAATGAAAAATATCATTGAATTAGATGGAAATGGAGACTAGATTAATGCAAGTTCTCTTCCTTGGTTATTAATAGAGAAACAAAGTAATGTCATAAAAGAAGTCATACGAAAAATTAGATTTCCTACAGGATTTGTTGTGAATATAAGCAATCTCATATCAAAGAAAAGTGATTTTGGGTCAGGGATGAAAATGCATGATTGTCATACCTTCATCAAGGTAAGTCACAGTCTTTTGTATTTACAATATATTTGTGTACTTGCATTCAATTTTTGACTTTGGGTTAGGGATGAAAACACATGATTGGCATACCTTCATCAAGGTAAGTCATAGTCTTTTGTATTTACAATATATTTGTGTAACTGCATTCATTTTTCATTGTATGAAATGATCAGTTGAAAATTGTTGTAGCATTTTCTACCCCTATCACTCCTAGAGAACTTTGACAATAATATCAAACAAGTGATATATGATCTTGGAAAATACATGAGGTAAGCAGTGATATTTGTTCAATATATCAAACAATAATATCAAACAAGTAATATATTGTAAAGTCTCATATTTATATATTTTTGTATCTTGAAATCCTTGTAGGTGGTTGTAATCTAAAGAAATCCATAAAGGAGATATAAAATATTAGAAGAAAAGAATTTGTCGACTAATGTGTGAAATGAAAAAGTGTTTGCCTTCAACTTTTTTCAATGCACAAGAACACTACCTCATACTCCGAGTTGAGGAGATTGAATTGTGTGGACCTGTACATGCTAGGTCAATATTTAGGTTTACTATTCATGATTGTAAATAGTCAATATTTCTGATGGTACTTCTTGGTGTATTCCATTTAAAAATAATCATGTTTTTATGACTATGATAAATGTCCCTTTGTGTTGAGAAAATTAGAGTTGAGATTAACTCAATTGGCAAAGATTCAATCTCAAACTCCTCAAATACAAATGAGAGAGGATGAGTTGATTCACTTGGTTCAGAATTATACAGTAAGTATTAATGTAGTTTTTATTTATAACAAAATTTTAATAATGGTTTTAGATGTTAACTATGACAATCTCTTGGTTTCAGGCAATGCAGAAGGAGGCGCCTAGTTCAATATGCAATCTCAATTCATATGCATTGGATATTAGGTGGAGCTGAAAAATGCAACAGGTTTGCATTTTTTATAGAGGTCTTTAATTAGTATTTTAAGTTATAGACCATCGCGAACATCATAATTTTGAATCTTATAGGCAAGGGTAATGTCCTCAACATGCAAGCAATCAAGACTTTGAAAATATTCTTCTTGATGTGTCTTATGTGAGTGTTCAAACATTGCAATAAATTTCCAAAAACACCTTAAAAACCTTCATAATACCCTTCAAAACATTCCAAAATATTTGCAAAACTTTTCAAAAGTTCACTAAACATTCATTGGTCACAAACACTTGATTCAAAACCATTGTGAACATGAAATTTTAAAACATTTTCCTTGGAGCCTTGTTCCAATCCTAGAGTAATCTTTTACATGATTAATCCTCATTTTTCATCCTCATATCATACTCATTTTGCAACCTTTGTAGACATTGCATTATATTTCCTTTCTTGGGATTTGTAATTTCAAGTCCTTGCATTAAGTTGTCCTCATTTTAGTCCTATTGCATTTTTCATTTAGAACCTTCAAAATATTTTGTAAAATCTCACAAAAATCCAAATTTTAGAGTCTCTCCTTATTTTGTTGAAAACAAGATCTTGACTTAGTCCCAATATCCCTTTTATCAAAAATTATCCTCTTGTCCTTTTGTCAAACTCCATCTTTGTCATGTTGGATTTGACCTAGTCCCTTTTATCAAATTGTCCTTGTCCTTTTGATCCCTTTTAAAGTCAATATCCCTATTCAATATCCTAAGGTTATACCCTTAGATTTGTATTTTCCAAAGGTTTTGTCAAATTCCAAAAATTCCAAAAAACATAGTTTGCATGATTTGCATTTTCAAAGTCCAAATTCCAAAGTCCAAATCCTAAGTTGAATTTTCATATCATTTCAAAAAGCCTTCAAAATCCAAAATCAATTTGCATTTTTCACAATCCTAAGTTGCATTTTCATTTCCTTTCAAAAGCCCTTCAAAATCCAAAAACATAGTTGCATTTTGCATAATCATTCAAAACCCCAAAAATGTAAAAACATAGTTGCATTTTGCATAATCATTCCAAATCCTAAAAATCCCCCAAAAAATTTGCATTTGCATATCTTCCTAAGTTGTATTTTCACATCATTTCAAAAAATCTTTTCATACCTTAGGTTGCATTCCCAAGTTTTCAAAACCCTAAAAATCCAAAAAAGTTTTGTATTTTCATATCTCCTAAGTTGCATTTTTCATTTAGGTCATCATGTCAATTAGGCAACAAGGTTCCTATCATTCCACACACACACACACACACACTTTGATCCTAGACAAGGTATACCTTTTCAAATACAAGGTTGTGACCCAAATATCATGTACCTTTATAGACAAGAGACCCAACAACCTTTTGACCCAAACACCATTTACCCCTCCAGACAAGGGATCCAAAAGCCTCCTAGTCCAAGAAAAATGATACTCTCACATGATCAATCACATCAATCTCATACACACTTGATTAAAATTTTGATAGATGAATCAGAGGAAGAGATTAAGTTTGTGGAACAACAAATCCAAGTTGCTGAAAAAACTAGAAGAGATATAGCCAAACTCTGTAAATACCGCAAAGATGATTTGGGTGAAATTAACATTAAAGATATCATTGAAAGATAAAAAATACCAATACTTTGTTTACAAATAGATGAAGCATAGGCCAATCTCAATCAAACCCAATCCAATTATGTTCAAGAGAATTTTTTTTCAACCAAGACCCAAATCATGCTCAATTCAATCAAATCTCAAATCAAATACTGTGCCATCAAATTTCAAATCAATCATTCAACCAAGTTTCAAATAAAAGTTTTCAACTAGAGTATGGTGTAAATCAATGGGGACCTCCACCTAGTTATGATCCAATCTTTGTTCCACTGCAACCAAGTGTCCCTCAAACAATTTCACAACCTCTTGTGCCAATCATGCAAACAAGTCAAACAATACCAAGATCACAAACAAGTTTTCCTCCAAGAACATTTCATGTTAATGAACAACCTTTTATGTCATCAAATAAAACAAGTTTTTCTCAAACAAGAACAAGTTTAAACATATCAAGCATGATCAATGATCAACCTTTTTTGGGACATATTCCACCAACAAATTATTCAATTTCAAACATTAATGTGGTCTCAAAAACAAGATCAACCAAGAAGAATAAAAATTGCAAATCTAACTTTTTAAAAGATTTTCTTCAACAATTAGGTTTTATATATGAAAATAATAATGCACCTATTTCTATAAATAGACCATCCCAAAACAATAACACAGATGAAACCTATTTCCTTTCAAGAAAAATCCATGTCCCTTTGCATCCCTTTATCCCCTAAATTTTTACTCTTATAGGTGAGGGTAATGTCCTCAACATGCAAGAAAATCAAGAATTTTTATTTGCTAGCTTGTTGAGGACATTCTCTTTCCCATAGATGCCAGAGTTGTAATGTTCATGATGGTCTATAAATTAAAAAAATATAGACCTATTAAAAAAATATAAATGTGGTGCATTTTTTCAACTTCACCTATTATCCATGCATATTCTACGTAGCTGCATGTACATTCTCAATTCAGAGTGGGCAAATCTTATTTTGGATGCGAGGGAGAGAAGCCAAACACATAAAGAACATGCACATAAACCTGAAAGCTGAGAAACATAAATGTAGATATCACAACAACTGAGAGACATAAATGTAGATATCATGGTCACAATTGTTTGGAGACACAACATAATTGAATGGTATACCAAAGTGATGCAACACAACCACTAATTCTCTGGTTCCAAGTTGACACTACGAGATCCAAAAACCATAGATAAGGAATAAATTTAGAGAGTGGAGGTGGGCCATAATGACCAAAATAATATAGGGTCCCTATATTATTTTTATCGTTATGGCCCTCCTCCTTCGCTCTCTAAATTTATTCCTTATCTATGGTTTTTGGATCCTGCACTGTCAACTTGGAACTGGAGGAGTAGTGATTGCATTGCATCGTCTGTGTATACCACTCAATTTATATGTTGTATCTCCAAAAAATTGTGACCATGATGCCTACATCTATGTTTCTTAGTTGTTGTGTCCCAAGACCCCTTATGACCCTTTACGATCCCTAAGAATACATCTTAGAGGTCTTAAAGTGTCGTAAAGGGTCATAAGAGACTCCTAGGAGGGTCCAGATGAGCTTCCACCTTCACATGGTTGGCCATGTTAAGTAGAGAATGTTAAACTATTCTTGAAACTGAGAGAAGCTCAATATTTTAAGGTCTCACTCCATGCATGACAAATATATATATATATATATATATATATATATATATATATATATATATATATATATATATATATATATATATATATATATATATATATATATTAAAAATATAGCCTACCATCACAATTGTGATTGTATTCTGAGAATGATCGATGCCAAAGCACTACATGCGATGTCTAACTATTGTAAATATTTGACAGCTAGATGTCACATGCACAACATATCTATTGCATATCGGTCATAATTGCGATAGTCATAATGTGTAATGATGGCAAGTTGACCATCCTAGCTGGTGCATATTGTGACGGTCAATACTATTGCAATTGAGATGATATTTAGACAATGACCGATGTCAAATAACTACATGTGACGTCCAGCTGTTAGAAATATCCAAAAGGTGGATGTCGCATGTACAACATATCTACCGCAATTGTGTTGTAATTGCTACACTCATAATGTGTAACAATGACATGTTGACCATTGTAGCCGATGCATATTGTGACGGTCCATACCATCACAATAACGATGGATATCCCAGCCGTCGATGATTTTGACACCAAAACTACAACACCGATTTGTGTTGCTTGATCAACGGGTTAATGTCAGAATTGTGATGTATAGCCATCAGAAAAGGGACTCAAATGTACTAGTGGATGGACCGAAAACACTTGAAAAACATCAAAAAATTGTCAAAGACAACCAAAAAAATTGAAAAACCAACCAACAAAAATCCTGCAATAAATATCCTTTGTACATAACCAATTCTTTGGCATTTCAAAACCCGACATTGAACGATGACATACAACACATATGAGCTTCATTGGAACCACATCAAAATAGTCTAAACTAGTCAATAAGTCCTCAACTACACTACCCAAACTGTATTATCTATCAATCAATCCCACAACAAAGCATTTTCTCAAAAATCTTGTTGTCTTAGACAAGGGAAAGAACACTCGAAATCAGATGGAGTAGTCCTAGATGGGGTACCTTTTTCTTGAAGTCAAATAGCATCATCTATACACCAAAATTCAATATCCAAACTACTACAAAAACATAGCCACATAATCAGTACAACTACAATTTGTTGAGTCAAGTTAGTCTTATTATGTCTTTATCTTTGTAAGTCATGTTCTTACACATCCCTGATATGTCCATGAGTGATTTAGAGATGCCATGATGGTTCATGACTTATTTTTCTTTGTTTTCTATGTGGAATGTTTTTTGTGAAGTCTTAAAAGAGCAATCTGGGTGTTTGTGATAAGAGCCTTCACATCCATGTACAAATATCCAATTTGCAACATTTTAATGGATACTTCAGTTGTGATATTCCACACATACCTCGAGTTTGAACGCTTGACCTAGATGGATCAGCTCACATTTGTTGTCTTTTTAGCGTACCTATTTTTAATGCAAGAGGATAATTGTACCTAGATCTTTCATATCTTGGTAGGATGGTATCCATTTTTTCTATAATAATAGTGGCTCAATGATGATAAATCCATAGCTCATATCAGTTGGAAATCAAAAGCATGGTTATTAAAGAATTAATCTCTCTACTTACTATAAACTAAGGGTTTCAATCAAGAATTCATTATCATTCTTTCATCCCCTATCTATCATCTTCTAAAGTTTCTTTAGTAATATCTTCTAAATCAGTCAAATCTCTTCTATCACTCAATCTATTTGTCAAAATGGTCAAATAAGTTTTTCAAATCAATCAAATCAATTGGTCATTCATTCCATCATCATTTGTCTCATACATGATGTATATTTCCAGAAACTAGATGTTGTCTCTTTTCTTATACAGGGTAGGTCTTCCCTGAAACCAGATGTTGTTTCTAGTCTTATACATGATGGGTACTTTATGAAACCAGACATCATTTTTATCAACAATCTCTATGTCCAATATTGATCGAATAGTCATCATAACATACCAACATTCTTCACTTCTTACTACTTATTCTTTTCTTGCATGATTTAATCTAAATCTTCATTCAGAGATCATTCATGCCTTTTTGGCACAAACAATCTCTTGAGGGGGCATGATTTACCTTGTTGTCACATTGTTCCCGCTGGGACATAATTTATATTATTCTTTGAAATAATGCCTAAAATGCATTGTAGCAAAGAGGGGCAAAATGTAGACACTTAAAAATGGCCTATTTCTCTAACACAATTCCATTACTAACATTCCTCCTAAATCGTTAAATAATCTTTATTATTTAATTAATCATGTCATTCTACCATATTCTAAGATCAAAATCATCATTTCTCCCTAATTTAATAATTAAGTAATTTTAATTAATTACTTTAATTATTGAACTTCTAAACAATTAATTCATCATCTATTCATCTATAATATAATTAAATAAAAAACATTATTTAATTATATCCTATGTTATAATTATTAATTAAATAACCAAATTTAATTAATGTTCCCCTTTCCTAATTATTGCATTTCTATAATAATTAAGTCAAATTCTATCCCATGATTAAATAAATGATATTTATTTAATTAAATTAATTATTCCCCTCTCATTATTAAATAAATTATATTAATTTAATTATAACTAACAATCCCTCTCATAAATAAATAAGTAATTATTTATTTATAAAATATATCCACGTGTGCAAATAAATAATATTTTATTTATTTAAATCATAATTATCCTCGTAAATCCTAACTCACACTCACTTTGAGTTAGATTTTTAACTCCACAATTCCCTCTCCTAACTATTCAATCAACATTGTTAATTCCTCCCTCAATAATCAGTTAAGTCTTCTAATCTATGCAATCAATTCAATCTTCTAATCTATGCAACCAGTTAACTCACCAGTCTATTCTGTTATCTCACCAGTCCATTCAAGTCATCTCTCCAATCTATTTGTTGAAAGATCAATCAATTCTATTAAGCTAAGAAATCAACTCAATTAAACTCTCACTCACTCTAAGTTCAACTCCTCAATCATAGTCAATAAACCCTCCAATCATGGATTCTTTGTTGAAACCCCTAAAATCTTATAAATAGAGAGCCAAACCTTTGCTTTTGGTAACCACAACTGTTTTGAATTCTTATGCTGGCATGATCTTGACCTCAATTCTGAGAGCCCACATTGCATGAGAAGGAGAACACCAAGGAATGATTTTATGGTTTGCAAATTCATGTTTTGGATTGATTTCATAATGTTTGATTGATTATGCTTATTGTTTGTCTTACATCATTTCTTTAATATTGGGAATACTAATTTCTCTAATGATCTCTTTGTGGTTGAGATTTTATATGTTATTTCATGTTTCTATTGATCCTATTATTACCCAATTACACCTTCCTACTGGGGCAATATTTCTTTTAAGACACCACCTGGGGCCACTTTTTCTTTCCTGACTGCCCTTTTAAGGGGGCAACACTGTATCTAAATAACAAAATTTCTTATAATTTGGAGTAAGTCCTTGGTGCAATTCCCTTACATCGTTGAAACTTTAATCTTCTTTTTAAAACAACATTACTTTGACACCATTTCAAAGAAGGGGCAAAATGTAGACACCTAATTTTGATTAGCAATTTTAATTAAATTTAGTCATCTTCCTTGCATTTATAATTAAATAATTACATATTATTTAATTATCTAATTTAAGTCCTCTATCTTAATTAATTAATTTAATTAGTTATGGCCCAATTAATCTAATGGCAACCCATAACCATTTCATTAATAATATCCCCCTTCTATTACTTTAAACAAATATCTTTATTTATTTTAATTAATTTATAAATCCACAATCTACTTGGAATTAAATATTCTACTTAATTATAGTTGAGCACATCGCTCCTAATTTTAACCCTCACATAATCTCCCTCTAACTACCTAACCTATGCTTCCTACCCAACCTAGCCCAATTGCCTACTAATTAGTCTTCATCCTATCTTGATCTCTTTACTAATCATTTGGATATTCCTAACCCAAAATTTTAGGCACAAAAGTCAACTCCCCTCCTATCAACATTAAATGCACATGTAAGAGCCCACGTGAGCTTCTTACATGTTTGTCCCTTCCAAAAATATTTTATTCCTTCTTCCCATTCTCTAACATTCCCTTCACAATCCCCAAAACCCTCACATTCCCCAAATTTATCCTTTGGGGTGTGAGATAATAAATGCATTTTATGGAAAATTGACTCCATCGCAAGGTCTTCTCAAGATCTCCCATGGTGACACTTATCACCATGCTATGGATTTGAGAAAGCACAATCCATTTGATTCTCTCAAATAAAATCTTGACCCTTCCTCCCAAATTGATCTCAACAATTCATTTAGCCCATCCAAAATCTATAAATTGAGAGCTCATCCTATCACAATTCATCCACCTTTTCATGAAAATTCATAATGCTAATTTGAGTTCAAAAAACCATCCATCATACATTTATAATGCTAAAATATCTATTCATCCATTGAACCTTGAGCAACCATTCAGAACACATCTCTCCATCTTAAGAAAAATCTACACAGCAAGGAGGCTTCATTAGTTATGTATTAAGGTTCACATTCTTATTTTATGTTTTTGCGCCTTCTTATGTCTAATCATGATGTTGTTTTGATTTAGTTATTTGAACATTATAAATTATTATTTCATTCCTTTAACAACTATTTCATTGTACACAACCCCATTTCCACTTAGGAATGGTATGTGGCTGCAAAATACCCCCTAGATTATGATATTTGGCTTTCACTCTTTGGAACTCAAGGCATCGAATGAAAAAATCTATAATGTCAATCCTATTTCCTATCCAAAATTACAACTATCTAAGGTTAACATAAATCTTCTTGACACTAGTATATGGAAAATATAATGTACAATGTGTGTTGTAGAGAATCAAAGTACATCATATTGGCATAACTAATGCAGAGATTGTTGAGTGTTGTGTGGTATAGGTTTGATGACAAGATGATCAATTATTGTGTTGTCATTGATGTCAACTTAGTGTCATGTTGGTTGACAATGTTCTTGATGTGTCGCTAAATATCTAGTATTGTGAAAGAAATTGAAGTGTGTGATTCTTATGAGACTTAGAGCTATCTCTAGGTACTATATGTTGGATCACAGAGGTTGGCAATATGCGTGGAGAGAGTTATGATCAATTGAAGGTTGATAGAGTAGCCAGAAGAATAGACAGTGATAGATGATAACTGATTTGGGTGTTCTATTAAATTGGTGTGGATTCATGTGTTATGGTGCAGTAAGAATTATCTTAGCCAAGCTATGACATTGATATCACAACTGCAAGATGATTGGAGTACCACAAGGAATAGTTTTAATAACCAAAAGATTTCTCTATGTAGGATGGAATTTTTTTTGGAACAATTGGTGTTAGATCTCAATCTATGATGATGCATTGGTTGCGGTAAATATTTTTATGTTATAGGTGTCATGGTGACATGGTAGATTTTATTTTTAATGATGAGATAATCTCACATTGTTCAAGGTGATCAAATCTATCAAGCTTTTGAAAGCATGTTAGAAAATTCAAGGAGTTTGACTATTCTTGATCAAATCGATGTGCAGATGCATTTGGAGGCTGACATAGATTTGTAAATGCATCTTATTGTTTGGTAATATGTTTTGGCAGACTAGGATGAAGCATGAAAGATTCAAATGGTGAAATTTAAATGTAATACATTTTTTTTAAGGTGGTGGCCGACCTAGTGAGGGAAAAATTTATTTATATTTATATTTATGAATTGTGAAGTTGTAGATCATGGATGTTCTAGTGTGGTCAAGAGAAGGGTGAAGATAACCTACAAGAAGTATAAGTTTGAGCTTAATTGGTTCTATACAAGAAAATGAGGTTTTATATTCTTTGATCATTGTACTTGCTGAATCCTAACGGGTTCTCCAAGAAAATCCCTTACATAGGTAGATCCTAACAGACCTTGAATTAAAATCCTCTAACCAGGTGGCTCTTTAATTAGGGGTAAGTGCACAAAGATGGGGGACCAAAAAGGGGGTATAAGATGCCACTTTTTTCCTGAAATCAACAAACTCTGAACTTCAACAAGAAATTGAAGATAGTTAGACTCAAAATTTTAAGATGCGACAAAAACAAGAGTTGTAATACTCTAAATCTAGTTCCTAAAATACTAACTTATTTTGAGAATGGTGCAGATTAAGGCCCTCAAAAAGGGGGAGCACAAAAAGTGGTCCTATTTTTTGTCCAAAAACATAACATAGCGTCTGGTGTGCTCCCCCTAAAATGTTCACTTTTTTTTTGAATTTTTTTAATCACTCTAGTGAAAAGTTAGCTAACACGACATAATTTATCCCGAATTTTTTTGGTAATTTTTTGATGAATGTATAATTTTTGATTAATTTACGAAGTGCACACATCCTGAAAACATGAAATTTCTATGTGCTCCCCTTAGAAATCATTTAAAACTAATCAAAAATCAAATTTTCTTTTTTTTTAAAGTGTGTATAATGGAGTCTAGTTTCTAAAAATGTAACTTATTGCAAAATTTGATGAACGAGCCAAAATCTATGCCCAAAATACTACATGTTGGTTTTTTACAAAAAATGGACATACACACAAAAGAAATTAGAGTTGAAAAACTTAACATAATCAGAATTCAAAATAAATTATATGCTTAGATAGCTAACAAAGAGATCTACAATATCACATCATCTAATTTTTACGTTCTTGAGCCACAAGTAAACCTGACGAGGAGCACAAAAAAAAAAGATGCCATTTTTTTGTATGTTTGCTAGAAAACACATCTCAAGCCCATTTCAATCGTCCAAGCCTTTGGGTTGGATCTCCAAGGAAAATCCAAGCCTTAGGATTGGTAAATTCAAATCCTTTACAAAGCATGCATGCCCTAAAGCACACACACCCTATAGGGCATGCACACTATGTAAATTTATGACTTTCATAGTGCGCTCGTGCTATGAAAGTCATAAAGTTACATAGTGTGCATGCCCTATAGGGCGTGTGCCCTATGTAAGAAATAGATTCATATAGTGATGAGAAATAGTCAAAATGAGAGGAAGAGAGAGAGATAGGGAGAGAGAGAGAGAGAGAGAGAGAGAGAGAGAGAGAGAGAGAGTGAGAGAGTGCTCTCTACCTCTCCCATACTCTCTCTCTCTCTCTCTCCCCCTTCTCTCTCTCTCTCTCTCTCTCTCCCATACCCCTTATATTTTCCCTCTTTCTTATTTTACATAGGGCACATGCCATATAGGGTACACGCCCTATTTAATAGTATTCATAACACTTTTTAGAGTTGCATAGGGCAAGCCTGCTATAGTGCACTCATGCTATGCAAAACTAAAATAAACGGTCTTGTTTGCCAAGGATCTCATGAAAGAGGCCCACTTTTTCTGTTGCTGTCTGAGTTCTTCTTGTTATCCGACAAGTATTCACTTTTGATGGTGTTGATAGTGACAAAGAAGCATATTCTATCAATTTGCAACATCTTTTTGTTTAAAAATCAACATCGAATTGTGAAAGTCAATCATTATCACTGAAATTTTTTGATTGAGGTAAGTTTTTTAATTTCTTGCATGTCAAATGTGAATAAAAAGTGTTTTGGTTTATAATTGGTATGATATACACTTGTTCAATACATAATTTGATATAATTATAATAAATTTTTATTATAATTTGTCATATTGTAAGAGGTTTATATTATAATTTGACTTATTGTTTTACATTTATATTATATTTTTTAAATTGTAATCAATTCATATGTAGAAATCATGATCATCATGCCAAGGAAACAAGAAAAGAATTTAACACCGAAAGAGCATGAAAGAGACAAAGAGAAGAAAAGGGAAAGAATGAGACAACTTCATGAACAAAAAACATTAGATACCATAGAAGAAGATTTTTCTTTGGATGAGGAACATGAAACATCAATACA
Source organism: Chamaecyparis obtusa (assembly GCA_027943335.1). Classification (NCBI taxonomy): domain Eukaryota; kingdom Viridiplantae; phylum Streptophyta; class Pinopsida; order Cupressales; family Cupressaceae; genus Chamaecyparis; species Chamaecyparis obtusa. The sequence goes on from BSBK01001437.1 coordinate 287,716, forward strand.
AAGTAAGAGAGAATATTTAGTACTTTATCATAAATATTTAGTAAACTAATGTCCTCATTATGTTTATATCATTACAGGCCATGTTTTTGCTATTATTGCACCTGAAGATAATGAAGAAGGGACATATTATTATTTGTGTCATTGTGTTGAGGAAAAAAAGAAATTGGATCACTCGATTATCAATGGTGAAGAATTAGAATACCCTATAGGAGCAGTGGTTGTAACTGGTACACGGCTTAGACAGTATGCTATGAAGAACCCTAGGTTGTGGTTGTTCGAGGATTGGGAGACACACATAAATATTCTTCATTATTCAAACCTCATCATTGCATCAAATGTCCACTTGATTAGATATGGGGGAAGACCACATAATAAAACTCTTTGGAAGGTTCGTGAGTTAGACCACAAGGCAATACTTGAGACAATCAAGGGTAGGGCAGACCCAATTGGTTCATTGGACTAAATGGAGATACAAAATATCATAACATGTCAAATTTATATAGCACTGTAAATTGGGTGGACTGTAAATTACTCTTGCATTACCCCGTATGTATAATGGGAAGTTTGTAAGATTTAATGACAACCTTTCTCATTTTTTGGGGCAATACCAGAAGGTTTTCTCTACTCAGCTCTTTCCTTCGGTGCTCCTATTGAGCTGAGTTGTAAAAATATTTCTCATTATTAATAAAAAAAAAATTTATGTTGTTGTACCAATCTTATAACAAACAAGTTCTTATAATATAAATCTTATAACAAACATATTCTTCAGGCATAATCTAGAGCAGTAGATAACCCTTCCACATGACTAAATTAATTAAACTCCAAGTTATTAAAATGAGAGATCTATACAATAACCACATCCTTATAATAGAAATCTTATAACAGAGATTTTTCACAGCATAAATAGCATAATGTATGATAATAACCATCAACTATATTCATAATGTAACATACATAGCATAATTCATATATTCTTTACATACACTAAGATCCCAGTTCAACATTAACTTCCACATATTCAATTCACGGTCACTTCTACCTCAAAACATCCAAACAAGCCCATTTTAACATAAACCCAAGCCAAAACCAACTTCTAAACAAGCCTACCATAAACACCACGTACAAAAAACCTAAAATCTTCCAAAAAAACCTAACCTAGAGTAGTACGAAACTTGGTAACAACCTTACTTCCTTCAGAAGCAACATGCCTAGCCAACTCTCTAGGAAGAACAAACTTGACAACAATCTCAATTTCTCTGGAGGAAAGTGTCACGATCTTGTTATATTTTAGTAGAGAAGCAGCCTCAGGAGTAATCTTATCAAAAATATCAATTAGGAAGCTCTCCATGTCACATGATATCCATGGCAACACTAGATATTCCCTTGGAGGGATGCACTTGTTTCAACACCTTGTATTCTTAGATTTCATTGCTTTGACTAGTGAATCATTTGTGGGCTTGAACATCACTTTCTTTTCTTTTATCACCTTTGGAGAATCCTTTAATTCATTCTCTCCTTTCATACCATCTTCTTTAAGACTCCACACCTTAGGTTTCCTTCAACAACTCCATATCCACCATATAAAACAAGTTCTTGGTTCATGCTTGTTTAAGCTTGCCAATTAGTTGGACCATCAACCAAATTCTTGATCACCTCTTCAAATGGTGATCAAAGTATTTGAATACCCTTTTTCAAGTTTCATAACATATGTCAAAACAAAGACTATGTATTTTGGAACATCACACCTTAAAATTGCTGATTCATGTTTCCCAACTAGGCCTAATAGGCTCAATTAACAAAGCAGCCCTATTAAGGACTCACTCCTAGATCTTTGCACTTTCAAAAATGTCTTAAAATGACTCTAATTGGAGGATTCTAGCATCAATTTGAATATTTGACACTTCTAGATGTAAAAGCCCCAAATTGGTCCCCAAACCCCCTAGAAACTAGGGCTCGCCCAATGTCTCATCTCCCAGCACCATAGAAACTGAACCAAAGTTGATTCACCATAATTTGACCATCCTATGATGGATTCATGCATAAAATACCCCCCTCCAAAGGATAGAATGTCTACTATTGTACCCTTGTACCAATTTCATGACCCTTATGCACCCTTCAAACTCATCAAACTCCTTCAATCATTCTCAACTTGTAAAATCTTCTTCTTTCCTACATGTCCAATGTTAGAATAATAAGTTACAAGGTTTGGATCCATCCCCAAGTGACAAAAAATACATAAAGGGGATGGATCAATGAATTGCCCTGTCTAGTAGCCTTGCAACGAAGGAAAATGTCACTTATCTCTGAAACTTTCCAAAGGACTAATAAAAAAAATTACTTTTTTGAGTACCCTTTTGTTAGTACATTGTCATATCCAAAGGAAATATATGGTTGTTTTGGAGCGTGTACTATTGCTCATCCCTATGGCTCCAAAAATGCATGAAAATTGAGTGTTAAAGAACTATATGAAATAATTAACCCCAAGACTTAAAAATATAGAAAATGTCTTATTATGTCATAAAACCTCTAAATACCAAAGGAATTATACTTAGACCTCCTATAACCCCAAAAAACCCCAAATTTGGTCTCTTCAAACCGTTAAACCAAGGGTTTCTCAAATCGGTGCCCTCCAATCACTTCCAGGTTCAAATGGTTATTGATTAACCTTTAAATGAACAATATAAAATAATCCAAATCATCAGATATCCCTATCCTTAAGACCAATCTTCTAGTGATATACCCTTGCCATGAAATTCAATGTATTTTCCACCATTTGTTGACTATGATCACTTCTTCTTTCACTTGTCTGCACACAAAAGCATTAGATTTGTATGAGGCTCATCTTTCTTGATGCTAAACTCATTTGATGTGGTTGTATATGATATGTACACTGTGCTTTACAAAGTGTTTTATGATTATCTAATTTCAACTTATTATATGATGCAACTGAGTGTCGACACAGTCATTATATATGGTACATTTTACTATTTTTTTTTAGAACTAATGCTTCTAGTGAATCCAAATTTAGTTGTTATAAACATGAGATGTTAGTGAATGACTTCTTGCTAATACCACTCTTCCACCAGATCCAGATTTCAACCCTTTTACTGATCTACAGGCACAATCGCGATCCCATACGATTGGCCAAGAGAAAATTGTGATTGTATATCAATTGATTACAAAATGTTTAGTTGAGGAGAAAATATTGCAACGATCAAGAAGAAAATGAAATCAAGCCTCAAATTGGCTCATCAGCAAGCAAAGAATTTGGTCATGCACTTCATTCTAGCACCACAAATATTTCCATTAGAAATGCCTATTTGTCAATGGCCTTGCATTTACGGGACTTGGGAAACCAGGTTACTCATGTTGGGCATTATCCCTGAAATGTAAGTTCATTGCCACCTTTGGCAAGGTAGTCTCACTCCTCATTTTACAACAAAGGGAAGCCATCTATGGTCCAAGGTTTTAATTCAACTAACAAGTGGAGAGATTCTCAAGGTACTGATCTCTTTCGTAGAGAATTTCCTAATTCATCTCAAGGTTCTCATTTAGGTGACCAACTCCTTGGAGGTCCACAAATAGACCTATTAATTTCCCAAATTGGTAATAGGGTAGATGCAATTTTGGAAAGAGTATCCCAATTGAAGAGAAATGGAAATTCCAGTGACCATGAAGTTATTGCAGATCCAATGGGTGTATCTCCTCCACTGACAAATATAACTACTTCCAAAGACTTGAGTTTAAATGGAGACTGTCTGTTCCCAAACATGCCCTAGTTGAGCAGATGAACTAGGTTACTCATGTTGGGCATTATCCATGAAATGTAAGTTTATTGCCACCTTTGGCAAGGTAGTCTCACTCCTCATTTTACAACAAAGGGAAGCCATCTATGGTCCAAGGTTTTAATTCAGCTGACAAGTTTAAATAGAGACTTGGGAAACTAGGTTACTCATGTTGGGCATTATCCCTGAAATGTAAGTTCATTGCCACCTTTGGCAAGGCAGTCTCACTCCTAATTTTATAAAAAAGGGCAGCCATCTATGGTCCAAGGTTTTAATTTAGCTAACAAGTTTAAATGGAGACTTGGGAAACCAGGTTACTCATGTTGGGCATTATCCCTGAAATGTAAGTTCATTGCCACCTTTGGCAATGTAGTCTAACTCCTCATTTTACAAAAAAGGGAAGCCATCTATGGTCCAAGGTTTTAATTTAGCTGACAAGTGGAGAGCTTCTCAAGGTACTGATCTCTTTCATAGAGAAGTTCCTAATTCATCTCAAGGTTCTCATTTAGGTGACCAACTCCTTGGAGGTCCACAAATAGACCCATTAATTTCCCAAATTGGTAAAAGGGTAGATGCAATTTTGGAAAGAGTATCCCAATTGAAGAGAAATGGAAATTCTAGTGACCATGAAGTTATTGCTGATCCAATGGGTGTATCTCCTCCACTGACAAATATAACTACTTCCAGAGACTTGAGTTTAAATGGAGATTGTCTATTCCCAAACATGCCCCAGTTGAGCAGATGAACTAGATGTTTCTTGAGTAAAGAAGATAGTGGTTTATTAAAGTATCTACATTATCCCACTTGCTATCAGTTACTACTTTTTGAGTGGCTTACCAGCTACTTCTATGTGGGATTTCTGTAATATATAATGTCCACATGCAACTACATGCTAGTTTTTGTAAACATTTTCTCTTGAGTGAGAAATATCAAAGAAAAGGTTCCAATAGCTTGATCATAGCATCAATCCATCTATTCCAATAGCTCTGAATGGCTGGGTAAACACTTGTAGCAACCTCATTCACCATGCACAGTCATTCAATCATGACTGATGACTCCGTGCTGAAGTGTCCCTTAAGTTCCCTTAAGCATGAAATCAAAAATCTTTGCGGGGTCATATCTCAGAGCTCGTGTGAGGTAGCATGGATCTGTCGGTCGCTATGAGACTGTGTTGCCGGGGCCTACAAAATCCTATCTCAATTTTTAGAGATTCAAGTTTGTTTAAAATTGGCAACACATTCTCGGTTAATGTCAAAACTCACAGTGTTCCTCAGTTCAAATGGCCAACATTGCATATCTTTCCAACCGTCAATCGTAGCATCAATCCATCTATTCCAACAACTCTGAATGGCTGGGTAAATGCTAGTGGAAACCTTGTTCACCACTCATAGTCGTTCGATCCCCACCGACGACTCCATGTCGAAGTGTCCCTCAAGGTTCCTTCAACATGAAATCGATGATTTTTTGCAAGGTCATATCTTGGAGCTCATGCAAGGTAGAATCAATCCATTAGGTGCTACAAGACCATGTTGTCAGGGCCTACAAAAGCCTATCTCAGTTTTGAGAGATTCAAGTTTGTTTAAAATTGGCAACACATTCTCGGTCGATGCCAGAACTCATAGTGTTCCTCAGTTCAAATGGCCAACATTGCATATCTTTCCAACCGTCGGTCGTAGCATCAAACCATCTATTCCAATAGCTCCAAATGGCTAGGTAAATGCTAGTGGCTACTTCATTTGACACACATAGTCATTCGATCCCCACCGACGACTCCATGCCAAAGTGTCCCTCAAGGTCCCTTTAGCATGAAATTAGAGATCTTTGTGGGGTCATATCTTAGAGCTTGTGCAAGGTAAAATTGATTCATTAGGTGATACGGGACCATGTTGTTGGGGCCCACAAAAGCCTATTTCAGTTTTGAGAGATTCAAGTTGATTTAAAATCGACAACAAATTCTTGGTCGATGCTAGAACTCATAGTGTTCCTCAGTTCAAATGGCCAACATTGTGTATCTTTCCAACCATCGGTCATAGCATCAAACCATCTATTCCAATAGCTTCGAATGGCCAGGTAAATGCTAGTGGCAACCTCATTCGGCACACACAGTCATTCGATCCCCGCCGATGACTCCGTGCTGAAGTGTCCCTCAAGGTCCCTTCAGCATGAAATCGGTGATCTTTGCGGGGTCATATCTCAGAGCTCGTGCAAGGTAGAATCAATCCATCATGTACTAGGGGACCATGTTGTCAGGGCCTACAAAATCCTATCTTGGTTTTGAGAGATTCAACTTCATTTAAAATCGACAACACATTCTCAGTCGATGTCAAAACTCAAAGTGTTCCTTAGTTCAAACGACCAACATTTCTTATCTTTCCAACTATCGGTCATAGTATCGAACTGTCTATTCAAATAGCTCTAAATGGTCAGGTAAACACTACTATCCACCTCATTTGTCATGCACAATCATTCGATCCCCACTGACGACTCCATGTTGAAGTGTCCCTCAAGGTCCCTTCAGCATGAAATTAATGATATTTGTAGGGTCATATCTTAGAGCTTGTGTGAGGTAGAATTGATCCATCAGGTACTTCGAGACCATGTTGTCGGGGCCTACAAAAGCCTGTCTTAGTTTTTAGAGATTCAACTTCGTTAAAAATCAGCAACACATTCTCGGTCAATGCTAGAACTCAAAGCGTTCCTCAATTCAAATGGCCAACATTGCGCATCTTTCCAACCATCTATTCCAACAGCTCTGAATGGCCAGGTAAATGCTAGTGGCCATCTCATTCGACACGCACAGTTATTTGATGCTCACCGACAACTCCATGCGGAAGTGTCCCTCAAGGTCCCTTCAACATGAAATCGATGATATTTGCTGGGTCATATCTCAGAGCTCATGAGAGGTAGAATTGATCTACTAGGTGCTATAGGATCGTGTTATTGGGGCCTAAAAAATCCTATCTTAGTTTTTAGAGATTCAAGTTCATTTAAAATTGGCAACACATTCTTGGTTGATGCCAGAACTCATAGTGTTCCTTAGTTCAAACGACCAACGTTGCGTATCTTTCCAACCATCGGTCATAGCATTAAACTATCTATTCCAATAGCTCCGAATGACTAAGTAAATGGTAGTGGAAACCTCATTTGGCACACACAATCGTTCGATCCCCGTCGATGACTCTGTGCTGAAGTATCCCTCAAGGTCCCTTCAACATGAAATCAACAATCTTTGTGGGGTCATATCTTAGAGCTCATGCAAGGTAGAATCAATCCATTAGGTGCTATGGGACCGTGTTGTCAAGTCCTACAAAAGCCTATCTTAGTTTTCAGATATTCAACTTCATTTAAATTTGGCAACACATTCTCGGTCGATGTCAGAACTCAAAGTGTTCCTCAATTCAAACGGCCAACGTTGCGTATCTTTCCAACCATCGATTGTAGCATCGATCTGTTTGGTCCAACAACTTTGAATGGCTAGGTAAATTCTAGTGGCAACCTCATTCACCATGCACAGTCATTCGATCCCTAACAATGACTCCATGCCAAAGTTTCCCTCAAGGTCCCTTCAACATGAAATCAGTGACCTTTGTGGGGTCATATCTTAGAGCTCGTGCAAGGTAGAATCGATCCATCAAGTGCTACAAGACTGTGTTGTTGGGGCCTATAAAATTGTGTCTTAGTTTTGAGAGATTCAATTTCATTTAAAATCGGCAACACATTCTCGGTCGATGCTAGAACTCAAAGTGTTCCTTAGTTCAAATGGCCAACGTTGCGTATCTTTCCAACTATCAGTCGTAGCATCGAACCGTCTATTCCAACAACTTCAAATGGTTGGGTAAACACTAGTGGCCACCTCATTTGGCACACATAGTCATTCGATCCCCCGCCGATGACTCCGTGCCGAAGTGTCTCAAGGTCCCTACAGCATGAAATCAATGATCTTTGTGGGGTCATATCTCTGAGTTCATGCGAGGTAGAATCGATCCATCAGGTGCTATGAGACCATGTTGTCGGGGCCTACAAAAGCTTATCTTGGTTTATAGAGATTCAACTTCATTAAAAATTGACAACACATTCTCGGTCAATGCCAAAACTCATAGTGTTCCTTAGTTCAAATGACCAATGTTACGTATCTTTCCAACTGTTAGTCGTAGCATTGAACCTTCTATTCTAACAACTCCAAATGGTTGGGTAAATGCTAGTGGCTATCTTGTTTGACATGCACAGTTGTTTGATCCCCACTGACTACTCTATGCCAAAGTGTCCCTCAAGGTCCCTTCAGCATGAAATCAATGATCTTTGCGGGTTCATATCTTAGAGTTTATGAGAGGTAGAATTGATCCATCAGTGCTACAAGACCATGTTGTCGAGGCCTACAAAATCCTGTCTCAATTTTAAGAGATTCAAGTTCATTTAAAATCAGCATCAAGTTCTCAGTCAATGCCAGAACTCATAGTGTTCCTCAGTTCAAATGGCCAATGTTGTGTATCTTACCAACCATCAGTTGTCGCATCAAACCATCTATTCCAATAGCTCTAAATGGCCAGGTAAATGGTAGTGGCAACCTCATTTGGCACTTTCAATCATTCGATCCCCGCCGATGACTCCGTGCTAAAGTGTCCCTCAAGGTCCCTTTAGCATGAAATTGGTGATCTTTGTGGGGTCATATCTCAAAGCTCATGCAAGGTAGAATCAATCCATTAGGTGCTACGAGACCGTGTTGTTGGGGCCTACAAAAACCTATCTCAGTTTTCAGAGATTCAACTTTGTTTAAATTTGGCAACACATTCTCGGTCGATGTCAGAACTCAAAGTGTTCCTCAGTTCAAATGGCCAATGTTGCATATCTTTCCTACCATCGGTCATAGCATTGATCTATTTGTTAACAACTCTGAATGGCTAGGTAAATGCTGGTGGAAACCTCATTTGCCACATATAGTCATTCAATCCCCACTGATGACTCCGTGCCAAAGTGTCCCTCAGGGTCCTTTCAACATGAAATTAGTGATATTTGTGGGGTCATATCTCAGATCTCATGCAAGGTAGAATTGATCCATCAGGTGCTATAGGACTATGTTGTCAAGACTTACGAAAGCCTATCTCAGTTTTGAGAGATTTAGCTTCATTTAAAATTGGCAACACATTCTCAGTCGATGCCAAAACTTATAGTGTTCCTTAGTTCAAATGACCAACATTGCGTATCTTTCCAACCGTCGGTCATAGCATCTAACCATCTATTCCAATAGCTTTGAATGGCTCAGTAAATGCTAGTGCCAAACTCATTTGGCACACATAGTCCTTCAATCCCCACACACAATCATTCGATCCCCACCGACGACTCTGTGCTGAAGTGTCCCTCAAGGTCCCTTCATTATAAAATCAATGATATTTGTAGGGTTATATCTCAAAGCTCATGCAAGGTATAATTGATCCATCAGGTGCTACAGGACCATGTTTTCAGGGCCTACAAAAGTTTGTCTAAGTTTTCAAAGATTCAACTTCATTTAAAATTGGCAACACATTCTCGGTCGATGCCAGAACTCAAAGTGTTCCTCAGTTCAAATGACCAATGTTGCATATCTTTCCAACCATCAGTCGTAGCATCGAACCATCTGTTCCAATAGCTCTGAATGGCTGGGTAAATGATAGTGACATCCTCGTTCACCATGCACAGTCATTGGATCCCTACCGATGACTCCGTGCTAAAGTGTCCCTCAAGGTCCCAACAACATGAAATGGGAGATCTTTGTGGGGTCATATCTCAAAGCTTGTGCAATGAAGAATTGATCCATCAGTTGCTACAGGATCATGTTGTCAGGGCCTACAAAAGCCTGTCTTAGTTTTGAGAGATTCAAGTTCGTTTAAAATCAGCAATACATTCTCAGTCGATGTCAAAACTCAAAGTGTTCCTCAGTTCAAATGGCCAACATTGTGTATCTTTACAATCATCGGTCATAGTATCGAACCATCTATTCCAATAGCTTCGAATGGCTATGTAAATGCTAGTGGCAACCTCGTTTGACACACACAGTCATTCGATCCCCACCGATGATTCCATGCTGAAGTGTCCCTCAAGGTCCCAAATGCATGAAATCAGCAATCTTTGTGGGGTCATATCTCAGAGCTCGTGTGAGGTAAAATCAATCTGTTAGGTGCTATGGGACCATGTTGTTGGGGCCTACAAAAGCCTATCTCAGTTTTTAGAGATTCAACTTTGTTTAAAATCAACAACACATTCTCAGTCGATGCCAGAACTCAAAGTGTTCCTCAGTTCAAATGACCAACATTGTGTATCTTTCCAACTGTTAGTCATAGCATCGATATATCTATTCCAATAGCTTCAAATGGCTGGGTAAACACTAGTAGCCACCTTGTTTGGTATGCATATTCATTTGATCCCCACCGATGACTCCGTGGCGAAGTGTCCCTCAAGGTCCCTTCACCATGAAATCACTGATCTTTGCAAGGTCATATCTTGGAGCTCATGCAAGGTCAAATTGATCTGTTAAGTGCTATGAGATCATGTTGTCAGGGCCTACAAAAGCCTATCTCATTTTTGAGAGATTCAACTTCATTTAAAATCGGTAACACAATCTCGGTTGATGGCAAAACTCATAGTGTTCCTTAGTTGAAATGGTCAACATTGCGTATCTTTCCAACCGTCAGTCGTAGCATTGAACCATCTATTTTAATAGCTCTAAATGGCCTGGTAACCACTAGTGACAACCTCATTTGACACACACAGTCGTTCGATCCCCACCGAAAACTCCGTGCTGAAGTGTCCCTCAAGGTCCTTTCAGCATGAAATTGGTGATATTTGCAGGATCATATCTTAGAGCTCGTGCAAGATAGAATCGATCAGTTAGGTGCTACAAGACTGTGCTATTGGGGCCTACAAAAGCCTATCTTAGTTTTCAGAGATTCAACTTTGTTAAATTTGGCAACACATTCTCGGTTTATGTCGAAACTCAAAGTGTTCCTCAGTTCAAATGGCCAACATTTGTTTATCTTTCCAACCATCGGTCATAGCATCGATCTGTCTATTCCAATAGCTCCAAATGGTCAGGTAAACACTAGTGGCAACCTCATTTGCCATGCACATTCATTCGATCCCCGTCGATGACTCCATGCCGAAGTGTCCCTCAAGGTCCCTTCAACATGAAATAGGAGATTTTTGCAGGGTCATATCTCAGAGCTTGTGTGAGGGAGAATCGATCTATTAGGTGCTATGGGACCATCTTGTCAGGGCCTACAAAAGCCTTTCTCAATTTTGAGAGATTCAACTTCAGTTAAAATCAGCAACACATTCTTGGTCGATGCTAGAACTCATAGTGTTCCTTAGTTCAAACGGCCAATGTTGTGTATCTTTCCAACTATCAGTAGTAGCATCAAACCATCTATTTTGAAAGCTATGAATGGCCAGGTAAACACTGTGTGTGTGAAAATTGTACCTGATCTATAAACACAACACTTCAGTAAAACATTAGAGGTTAGTGATTATCAAAATCGTGCAAAATTGAAAGCTATCTAACCAAGCGATTTACTGCCTTCTAGTAGGTGCGAGATTAATGTTCTCAGATTGTTATCGAGATCAATGACGTAGATGACACCTAAATGAAGGATTTGAATGCAAAAGATGGATATGAAATTGAATGCAATTAATCTATATTTTTGATATTTTCTATGCAATAAGAATGATAAAAACCGATATGAATCTATGCTAGATGAAATTGATATGCTAGGAATTGATCTATTTAACAATGATATGAAAAGCTATGAAATTCTATGCTATGATATGAAAAATATGCAATTGAAATTGATCTCACAAAGCTTTGAATTCGCAAGTTGATTCTTTCAAGCTCCAATTGTGCAAATTCTCCAAATCTGATATGCTATGATTCCTGTAGAGTAATTTTGCAATTTGCGAGATCCTATGGATGCAAATTTGAGAGATATGAGAGATGAGCTAAAGCCTTGGTTTTATAGAAATCCAGGGCTTTGGAGGTGCATGAGAAAAAGCCATAAATCACTCAAATAACTCAGGTTGATTTTTGAGTTATTTTATAATAAAGATAATTTAATTCACAAAAACATGCAAAAGCTAAGTTTTAACTCAAAATAGAGTTTAGCTTTAATTGATAATTGATAGTTGTCTGCTTTTATGATTGTACATGTTTTATTTATGAATTAATTTAATAATAAAGTGATTTATGCTCAACTTAACTGCTTTTGAAAATAAAACAATTGATTTATGGGTTAATCAATTATTTAATCAAACTTTTATTAAAAACTATATTATTAAATAATGACAACTTGCTTTAATTAATTAAATAAGAATTTAATCAATTATTCATAAGATATTAGATTTATTGTCAAAATTAAATAATACAATTAATGATAGATAGAATTAAATTTAATTACACAATTAAGTGGCAAATATTAAATCTAATTAATTAAATATGAAAATATTTAATTAATCAAACTTTAGGATAAATGTGATTTATTGCCAAATAATTATAAAATTAAAGATAATTATGATGATTAGGAATATTACTAGGAATATTCTCCGATGCAGAATTTAAGATAATCAATTATGATTCGATGATGTTTAGATGTGCCTTAGATTAGGACTTAGATGTCAATTTTGTTCGATTTGTCGATGTAGGAGATTAATGAACTTACAGCCCATTTTTGGGGTATTACATTTTGCCCCTCTTTGAATTGCTGTGCGAAGTGCAGTGGTTCAAAGAAAGTCTGTGTTTGATAAAGATATGAAATTGATGTTTGAGATTGATAATTGATATGAGATAGAAGCTGATTGATATTGATTTGATATGGAGATAATAGGTCCTGAATGACCAAAGATAATGTTCATTGTAGCAGCAAATGAACCTATGATTGTGAAAAAGTGTCAAAATGCCTGATTCTGAACCTTAGGATTGATAAGAAGTGAGTGACCCATTCTAGACTCGATTGTCTTAGCAGAACTAGCAGGTATCACATCCGAACCCTTCAGTTGTCGAAGAACCAAGGAAAGAACACTATGATCTGATGGTTGCAAAAACTGATACAGTTTACAAGATTAAGAGAATACCAGATTGATATGGATCTTGATGAACCTGATATGCCCCAAGTGATGATAGATTTGCCCTGAGCGATGAGGTCTTTTTTTGATGAACCAGTAACTAGACGTGATTGTTATCTTGTTTACTGATGAAAGATTGATAGAATTTAATTTACAGACTTTGAATTGATGTGCAATACCATGCCCCCTTTGGGATTAAAATTGAAATCTGACAAGAAAAGTCAGCGTTGATAGTTTAGAAGCATGTAAATTGATTGGAAAAGTGGTTATATACGTTTGAGAACGCATTCTGCATCATTGGAAGGTCCCAAAAGACCAAATTTGACTAGGTTTGACCATGAGTTGACCATGGTTGACCAAGTTGAAATTTTGATAGTTTGATGAAAGCTAATTAGTTAAGTTGAATACTGGGTTTTTGTGATAAATGAAGGTTGATTATGCAAGTAGTGAATAAGATAAATGATCTCAGATTTCAATTTTGATCCTGAAAAGGATTCTACTTGCTATTTCATTGGAGGAACCTTCATGTGAGATTTAGCTCTTGTTAGATTTGAAGAGACAAGTGGAGAATTGTGTAAGCACTGAAGTTCGTTTAGTCATTGTGAGATCATGCAAAGATGAAAAATGCAAAGAAGCATGCAATATGAAATGCAACCTAAGACCTAGGACCTAGTCACTAATCATATGTCGATTTGTTATCATCATTGAACTTTTAGGTAACCAGATAAATCAATACAATGCCCACTAGCTATGAAACCATAGACATATGAATATCAATTTGTATGCGCAAGAATCAATACAACACCCACTGGTCAACAACCATGGATATATGAATATTGATTTTATTTTCAGAATGTCAGAGTAGATATAAGCACCAAGGCACAAATGCCAGGATGACCTGAATATCATGTCCATTTTGATATAGCAATTTGTACAAGCATCAAAACATAAATGTCGTGATGACCTGAGTACGCCTTGCATTTAACATACACATCAAACAATCAAAAGATCATTCTAAATCCAGTGTGAATTACCAGTAGTGACCCTTTATCATTCACCTCCTTAGGCAAGATTGCGTTCCACAGTAGGAGAAAGAACTTACTCAAAAAGACAATAGTTAGATCAAACTTCCTTGAATTGTTTGGGTATCAATGGTTGAGGTACGCATGGCCATCCAATTCGAGATAGAGGCTCTTATAGTCAGACACCATTTCAATCCAAAATTTCCAAAGTTGTTAGATTTTCACATACAAGCAGAAAATAAAGAAAAGATTATGCCCCCAGTCATCACTCTCTAAATCCTATAAAGGACATCATCAAAGAGCTCGAAGGGACACAATATGCAAAAATCTCAATGTGAATCAGTAAGCATACAAGGAGATAAAAGCATGTAAAAAGCATAGATTGTTTTCAGTTGAGTTTTGATGTTTGATTGCGTTGTTGTAGATGCAAAATCCTTTCTGGAGACAAGACTGACTAACTGACTCACATGAAGCTTCAAAAGACTCTGACTAGATATGATCCATCTAAGATACATGGGAGACCATAGGATATGACATTGATTGCCCCCAAGTGTTAAACATTGATAAGATATAGACGCTTGAGATGGTTGGTGTACAGACCGACTTATTGAAACCAGGATATGCAGAAACAAACCGGGAGATATGTACAAACTAACGCAAGATTGAAAGCTGGGAAAGACCAAGATTGTGCTGATAGATGGAGCATTTTGGAACAAGTGGCACCTGTTTGCCGGGTTTTCACCATCTTGGCAGAGATTCTATTTTTGCTACCAAGGCGCCTATTTCCAAGTTTCCACCAAGGCACTTTTTCTTTTTTTTTATTTTTATTTTTTTTGTATTTTTCATTTTTTTAATTTTTTTTAATTTTTGATATTTTTTGATTTTTTTGTGAATCATCAAGGCGCCTATTGCTAGGTTTTCACCAAGATGTTCATTTTTTCAGGACTTTTTCTAATTTTTAGGATTTTTTTCAGGACATTTAACCATAGACTGAATACTTTAGGCGTAGAATTTCTTCAGATGGAGAACATTGATTGGTTCTCAGAGCTGTTCTCCTTCAGTCGTTGAGAGTTGATAGGCACCAGAGCCAAAAGTAGCAGTGATTACAAAGGGACCCAACCAGTTGGGTTCAAACTTTCCCTTGCATTCTCGATGGGATTGATTTTTAAGATTTTCTCTTAAGACGAGATCACCAACTTGAAATTTTCTGTGTCTGACTTTCTTGTTGTAGCCTCTAGACATTCTCTTCTGATATACTCTAAGATGATCATACGCTGCGTGTCTGTGCTCATCTAGTAATTCAAGTTCTTGTAACCTAGACACTCTGTAGTCTTCATCAGTGACAAGTCCATGCATTCTAATTTTGAGTGATGGGATTTCAACCTCAATAGGCAGTACTGCTTCAGACTCATAAACTAAAGTGAAAGGTGTAGCCCTTGTAGGCATTCTGATACTTGTTCTGACACTCATTCTAATACTGGTTCTGATACTGGTTCTGATACTGATTCTGATAATGATTCTGATAATTGTTCTAATATTGGTTCTGATACTGGGTATACTTGATAGAATATTTTTCTATTGCAAACTCCCAAGCAAGATCATATCGTGCAGTCCCAATGTCTAGCAAGGTGGAGAACAAAAGGGATTGGCAAGCTAGTGGAAGAGATGGAAGACAAGAGAATAAAGGATAATGAAGGGAAGAAATCCTCAAGGGAAAACTCCTCAAGAATACCCAAGCTAGGGAAAAATTGTCATGTAAAGCACATTTAGATAAGCAATGAAAGGCCAGCATAGGATAAGTCACAAAAGTGTAATGCCAAAGAAGGACAGGATGTAGTCCAAAGGAGTAGACATGTCAAGAGGCTTCATAGCACCGTGTTTTACTCTTTTTTTTTTTTTATTAGATCAAGACCAAAGGGGAAAAGGATAGCAAAAGGCTAGAATGAATGGAGGAAAATAGATATGAAGGCTAAACAAGGAGGGAATGAAAGCAAAGTCATTGTAAGATAGCTCACAAAATAGCCAAATGTTCGTGTATAGATCAACATTGTCAAAATCAAAGAGAGGAGATGGAATAGATGAAATATGTAGAAGAACTATGTATGATGTCTGATTGCCAGGTTTTCATCATGGTACTTATCCAAGGTGCCACAAGGGAGTGGTTTTCACCATAGGATGAATTTATTTCTCTTTAATTTTGCTACCAAGGTGCCTGTTTCCAGGTTTTCACCAAGGCACATTTTCAATTTTATTTTATTTTTAAATTTTTGGAAGAAGGCAAGCTTTTTAGATAGTGCTTCTTGAAAGAATAAACCATGATATGCCAAGGATTCAAAATGATATGCTCAAAGATGCTGATAGGGAAAGGGAGATGGAAGAGAAAAATGGAGGATAAGGTTTTATGTAAAGCGAGTGAGGTTGGAAGATAGGAGGAATAGACAAATGAGGAAAAATGATAGAAGGTAGAAGGATAATGCATGGAAGGATTGTGAAAGGGTAGGTGGAAAGGAAGGCAAGATCAATGTAAACACACACCTTGAAGGGTGGCGAGAGGGTGGAGGAAATGTGAATGAAGGAATACGTGAAGGAATATGGTGAATGGATAGCAGAGGTTGAGGTTTAGGCGCATGGAATGAAAGAATATTTTTGGAGGGAAATAAAGTGGAAGTCTTTGGAAGCTTGAATGTCAATTTCACTTTTTGCTCAACACCAGACTCTTTCAAGAGAGACTTTGGAATCCATATAGCCGTAGGATTTTTATTTCCTTTTGATGATCTAGAGAGAATATCTTCAATGATGGATTTTGGAACCCATACTTGTCTTGTAGTTTTTTTCTTAGATATCTCTTTTGACTTTATGTTTCCATGTCTATTAGAGGAGACATGGTGATTTTCTTTTTTTGATGGATTCTTGTATTGCTTCTTTTTCTTGTATTGAACATTCAAGTTACTTCCAAAGGACTTGGGACTTGTGGAAGAAGGAGGATATGACTGGTTTAGATGGGTGGGTGGATGAAAAGGATTCAAGGGTATGCATCTATGTTGATCTTGAGGAAAGATAGTAGATGGACGGATGTAAGGACCCAAGATGGATGGCAAATCATGAGAGTTAGGAGGGGAAAGTGAAGGGACATAAGGACCCAAGATGGAAGGTAGACGTGAAGCCCTTAGTAGTGGTGGAAGAGGTCCAAGGATGGAAGTGGAAGATGCAAAAGGATAATCAATAAGCTCATCATCATCTATATGACAACCAAGGACATCAGCATCTTTAGAGTGAGCATTAGAATTTTCAATAGAATCATGGACATCTTGAATATGAGCACCTTCTTTGATAAGATCATTCAAAGCTTGCGAAGACTTAGGAAGAGTAGAAAGCGGAAGTGAACACGGAATGGTAGAACAAGAAGATGGAAGACTTTGATCTTGACAAGGATCTTTGGATAGCATAAGCGCATAATTTTTCTCTTATTTTTCAATAGGCTTAACATTGGAAGGAACACCATTTTTACCAACCTTAATGGAAGTATCATCTTTGGAAAGTGCAAGCGTAGTAAGGTTATTTTGATTGTCAATAAGCTCAACAGTGTAAGTAGTAGCTTGATCTTGCTTAGGTGAAGACTTAAGACATGGTGGAATGCATGAAAAAGGGGGTATAGGATCAAAAGAACCCTGAGGCAGATAAGAGACATCGTGAAAAGGAGTGGATGACATGGAGGGTTCTTGATCTTGATCTTTCTTTATGTTCTTTTCTTCATCATTTTTAGAGTCCTCTTGACATGGAGCCACTTCTAAGGACAAGGAAGCATGTTGGGATTGTATGGATGAATTTGGAAGAGATGGTGAAGGACTAGCTGAAGTAGGCATTGTAGCATATGAAGGCTTAGGCTCTTTAGGTTTATCATCATTGAAAGTATTTACAGCTAGGTGAAGGTTAGCTTGAGTTTCTTTAAGAGGTAGCCCTGGAGGATAACTATAGGGAACCACATGAAAAGTATTAGGACTTGTGTCAGATGAAGGTTCTATGAAAGATTTGAAAGACTCAGAAGCTTTAGGAAATGTATGGGTATTGGAGGAAGTAGGGGATGGAAGGGAACCATCGCTAGACAAAGGTCCAACATTAACATGATCTTGCTTGAGAGTGTAATCTTTATTTTCAGCCTGAGAGTTCTTAGAGGGGAGATCCGTATAGTATTGACGTTTCAAGATAGCATGATGTATTTTATAGTTCTTAGCAGTAGTAGATGGATCATCATCAAGGTATTGTCCACAAAAGCCATCAAAATCTCTTTCAAAATCAGAATCATATGGATCACCATCACGATCTATCCAATGTGACCGCCCATTTGTAGTAAGAAGGAATGAACGATGAGGAGGATTCTTAGGAACGGAGGTGTCATAAGTATCATTACATCATCTATCATCATAGTTATCATAGTCTCCAAAGCTGGATGTGTCACTCTCTGTGGAAGAGGTATCATAAGGATTGTCACGTTACTCATATTTTGTCCGGAGGCATGGTGACATGTACAAGTCTTTATCAAATGGAAAAGAGTATAGAGATTCCATGGAGAACTCTTTAGGTTCCTTTTCTTTCTCAAGTTTGTCAAGCTGGACTTGCATAGCATGTATCTATTTCATTATAGCGGCGATCAGAGCTTCTTCCTCTTGTTTATTGATTCTTTGAGACATGTGTACTGATTCTCAATAGCTACTGCTCTGTTCTTGACACAATGATATTTTTGACAGATTCTGGAACTAGGCTGGAAACATTGGATATCTTGCAATTTGACAATTTCTGACAACTCTCTCAAATTTTTCCAAACGACACTCTACAGACTCATACGACACTGGGTAGTCTATGAAACGACAGTTGCTAAACTCGTACGATAGTTGGGTAGCAATGAAATGACAGTTGACAAAACTCATACGATAGTTGCTAACAAGGTTTTGACTTTCTTGAATTTGTTGGTTTGAAAACTCGTACGACACTAGATTCTCAATCGTACGACAGATGGGCAATACTGAAACGACACTTGACAAAACTCGTATGAATTTTGACTTCTTGAAATGACTTTTGACTCCAGAAAGATTTTACGTCAATTTTTGCAAAATTTAAGGTCTTCAGTTTTGGATTGTTTTCAAATTGTACTGTCCAGATTTTGAAGGTTATACCAGATTTGATCATTTTTAATAGCCAAGTAGATAAACAAGCACACAGAACAACAAGCAGGTGATTCCAAGCACGTCTGAAAACAATGAACAAGGGAAAAAGAAACCTTGCACATGAACAATCAAGTGACCAAATTGTGCTAATCCCTGAGAGTACTAATTGTGTATGTTCTAAAAAGTTTTGCAATAACACACATATACCTGAGAATGAAAAATTGGCCTCTCTAGGGTTTTTAGTAATGGTTTGACTCTGCAACTTTTATGATTCAAAGGGGTGAACTCTAATCTCGGCGCACCAGGGTTTGACACAGTTTGAGAACTTAATCTTCAAGAGCTGCTGGGAGATTTGACAACCCAACAATGAACCATACCCGTGGAGATTTCTTCCACAAGGACATTTATATAGCGGCTGTCACTACCATGGCGAAAATGGCTATTACCGCTTGAGGTTCTATCAATGCAGTTTTCCCTATGAAGGGATTGTCCGCTATGGTTAACCCTCTCTAAAGGTGACTCACAGATTTATACCACAAGGGGACTTGGCTCCAGATCCAAGGTTTTTGACACCTTTTCACTTTTAACCCAAACAAAGCAAGCAGATTAATCCGACACGCTAAGACAAAGTTTTGTTCCACCAAGGTCTGTGATATCAACTCCATGTGATCTATCAACCTCTCCGGGGAGAGAATGTGTCAATCAATAAGAGAAGATGCACTAACCAATTTTGATTCACCCAAGCTCGTGATATCAACCCCACGTGATCTATCAACCTCTCTGGAGAGAGAATATGTCGATCAATAAGAGAAGACGTACTAACCAACTTGAATGTGAAACACACTAAGTATCCTCCCTACCTACAAGGATTCTATCATCAAGAAAGATTTCTCTAAGAATCCAATCTCTCAAGAATCATGAATAGTGTTCATAGGGCCTAATTACTATGTGAGCACAGATATATTCCTGAAAGCAAATCTACCAAAAGTACCCAAAAAGCAGAAAGAGGAACACTTAACGCTTAAAGTGAATATGAGATGAGTCCACAAGGTGGAACACTTAACACCTTACACAAGTTGAAAATGAGTCCCCAACTTAGAAAACAAGTGAGTTCCTAAAAGCACAAAAGGGTTGCCAAGTGGAACACTTAACGCTTCTGTCCTGTTGACCCCTCCCCTTTATGGTGCTGAGATTGCAACCACGGGGTGGAAATGAGGGGCCGGTAGATTAGCGAGTCCAATAACCCAAGATAGAAATCAAGATCAATCACAAGTATTCTAAGACTACTTAATAATCCTTAAGGGATCACAACCTAGTATCAAATTATGCAAGTGTGTAGAAATAGATCAAAAGCATGAAAAGATGCACACAAGCTTGACACATAAGAGATTTATTTTAAGTCCCAAATCAAAATGTTATTAGATGAAGGAGAATGCCTGGGATCCTTGCAACGTGCTTAGTAGATTTTACCTAATTTTTAACAATTTTTGTTGAGCTTTACTATGCAAGCAAGCTACGAACTCTCCAACAAGCTAACAAGCAAACAAGATATGCAAGGTATATTCAACTTATGAAAACCCTAGGGTTAGATCTAAAAATCAATTTTTAGGAGCAATAATAACCAGAAATTAATCCAAATGACAACTCATATCATGCATTGAATCATATGAAAAATAAGTGCATACCCATCACAAAATTTTAATTTTTTTGCACTGCATTTGACCTAGTCAACAAGATCTAATTTTTTTGATATGATTTTGGCCATAAAAATAGAAATTAAAAATAGAGACCCCTACTAAAAAATAGAGCTCTTTCCAAAAATTCAAAAATTTTAGAAAAATCTCTTCATTTGTGCTCTAGAGACCTATTTTATCAAAATAGACTAATTTTTGTAAATTGACTATTTGAGCTACTAAATTGCATCCAAATTTAAAACAAAAATATAGACCCCCTGTATAATTTTAAGAGCTTTCCGAAAATGTAAAAATTTTCAAAAAATATTCTAATTTGCGCCAAAAATTAATTTTTTATGAAAAATTGAAATTTTTTTTTTAAAAATTCAAATTTTTTAAGAAAATTATAAATTTTTTTTTGAAGCTTCCCTAATATGTCTCAAACCTGAAAAAATAATTTTAGACCAAAAATCCAAGCCGTTTGGGAGATAAAATTAAATCTTTGAAACTTTGGGGTTTTAGATCCAAAAAAATATATTTAAAACTAGCATGCAAAGGTGGGTTGCCCCATGGTGGGCGCCAGAAATGTGTGTGTGAAAATTGTACCTGATCTATAAACACAACACTTCAGTAAAACATTAGAGGTTAGTGATAATCAAAATCGTGCAAAATTGAAAGCTATCTAACCAAGCGATTTACTGCCTTCTAGTAGGTGCGAGATTAATGTTCTCAGATTGTTATCGAGATCAATGACGTAGACAACACTGAAATGAAGGATTTGAATGCAAAAGATGGATATGAAATTGAATGCAATTAATCTATATTTTTGATATTTTTTATGCAAAAAGAATGATAAAAACCGATATGAATCTATGCTAGATGAAATTGATATGCTAGGAATTGATCTATCTAACAATGATATGAAAAGCTATGAAATTCTATGCTATGATATGAAAAATATGCAATTGAAATTGATCTCACAAAGCTTTGAATTTGCAAGTTGATTCTTTCAAGCTCCAATTGTGCAAATTCTCCAAATCTGATATGCTATGATTCCTGTAGAGTAATTTTGCAATTTGCGAGATCCTGTGGATGCAAATTTGAGAGATATGAGAGATGAGCTAAAGCCTTGGTTTTATAGAAATCCAGGGCTTTGGAGGTGCATGAGAAAAAGCCATAAATCACTCAAATAACTCAGGTTGATTTTTGAGTTATTTTATAATAAAGATAATTTAATTCACAAAAACATGCAAAAGCTAAGTTTTAACTCAAAATAGAGTTTAGCTTTAATTGATAATTGATAGTTGTCTGCTTTTATGATTGTACATGTTTTATTTATGAATTAATTTAATAATAAAGTGATTTATGCTCAACTTAACTGCTTTTAAAAATAAAACAATTGATTTATGGGTTAATCAATTATTTAATCAAACTTTTATTAAAAACTATATTATTAAATAATGACAACTTGCTTTAATTAATTAAATAAGAATTTAATCAATTATTCATAAGATATTAGATTTATTGTCAAAATTAAATAATACAATTAATAATAGATAGAATTAAATTTAATTACACAATTAAGTGGCAAATATTAAATCTAATTAATTAAATATGAAAATATTCAATTAATCAAACTTTAGGATAAATGTGATTTATTGCCAAATAATTATAAAATTAAAGATAATTATGATGATTAGGAATATTACTAGGAATATTCCCCGATGCAGAATTTAAGATAATCAATTATGATTTGATGATGTTTAGATGTGCCTTAGATTAGTACTTAGATGTCGATTTTGTTCGATTTGTCGATGTAGGAGATTAATGAACTTATAGCCCATTTTTGGGGTATTACAAACGCTAGTGACAACCTCATTTGGAACACACAGTCATTTGATCCATGCCGATGATTATGTGATGAAGTGTCCCTCAAGGTCCCTTCAGCATGAAATCGGTGATCTTTGCAGGGTAATATCTTGGAGCTCATGCAAGGTAGAATTGATCCATTAGGTGCTATAGGATCATGTTGTCAGGGCCTACAAAAGCCTATCTTGGTTTTCAAAGATTCAACTTTGTTTAAATTTGGCAACACATTCTCGGTCGATGTCAAAACTCAAAGTGTTCCTTAGTTCAAACGGTCAATTTTACATATCTTTCCAACCATCGGTCGTAGCATCAAACCATCTATTCCAATAGCTCCAAATGGCTGGGTAAACGATAGTGGCAACCTTGTTCACCATGCATAGTCGTTGGATCCCTACCGACGACTCCATGCCGAAGTGTACCTCAAGGTCCCAACAACATGAAATGGGATATCTTTGAGGGGTCATATCTCAGAGCTCATGCAACATAGAATCCATCTGTCAGTTGCTACAAGACCATGTTGTCAGGGCCTACAAAAGCTTGTCTTAGTTTTCAGAGATTCAAGTTCATTTAAAATTGGTAACACATTCTCGGTTGATGTCAGAACTCAAAGTGTTCCTTAGTTCAAATGGCCAATGTTGTGTATCTTTCCAACTGTCAATCATAGCATTGAACCATCTATTCCAACAGCTCTGAATGGTTGAGTAAACACTAGTGGCAACCTCATTTGGCATGCATAGTTGTTCGATCCCCGCAGATGACTCCAGGCTGAAGTGTCCCTCAAGGTCCCAAATGCATAAAATCAGCGATCTTTGTGGGGTCATATCTTAGATTTTGTGCAAGGTAGCATGGATTTTTTAGGTGGTACAAGACCAAGTCTCCGAGGTCTACAATAGCCTATCTCAGTTTTCAGAGATTCAAGTTTGTTTATATTTGGCAACATATTCTCAGTCGATGTTAGAACTCATAGTGTTCCTCAGTGAAAAATGACCAACGTTGCATATCTTTCCAACCATCAGTCGTAGCATAAAACTGTCTATTCCAATAGCTCTAAATGGTTAGGTAAACACTATGGGAAACCTCGTTCGACATGCATAGTTGTTTGATCCCCGCCGATGACTCCGTGTTGAAGTTTCCCTCAAGGTCCCTTTAGCATAAAATCAGTGATCTTTGTGGGGTCATATCTCGGAGCTCGTATGAGGTAGAATAGATCCATTAGGTTCTATGAGAGCATGTTGTTTGGGCCTACAAAAGCCTATCTCAATTTTTGGAGATTCAACTTCATTTAAAATCGGCAACATAGTCTCAGTCGATGTCAGAACTTAAAGTGTTCCTCAGTTCAAACAACCAATGTTGCGTATCTTTCCAACTATTCATCATAGCATCGAACCATTTGTACAACAAATTTGAATAGATGGATAAATGCTACTGACAACCTTATTTGGCATACACAATCATTCAAATGACATTGACGATTCCAGGGTGAGCAGTAGGATGAGTGCAAATATGTATTCTAGTGTTTGTCATTAACAATCAGTCAGTTAGGGGACAATTAGAAGTTAGTTTATAAAAGCATAAGGTTGCACATCCACATCTACCATAGTAATCTTATTAATAAAATAACTCTTGCCAACATTAGGGTACCCACATATCAAAAGAGGCTTGGTATTGGGTTCAATAGATGAGAACCTTGCCATATGTTGCCTCACTTGTTCAAGGTCAAGAACAGGGAACACACCAATGAATATAAATGTTTGATTCCACGTGATCTTGGATAGGTTGTGATGTAGAAATATTGCCTTATATTATATTTATACATTTCTGCATTCATTTCATTACTTTTTTTATTATTACAGTCAAGGAATTGACTGTTATTGAGGACAGTGATTGACATTTGTAGCACATTCAGCAAGTTAAACATACAAGCATAACTATAAGGCATGGGAAATTTACAAAGCATAAGACATCCACATAAACATAAATTAATATACATCAATACACCAAACACATGAATTGCATACCTAAAACATAAAAAAAAAATATTCGTAGGGCATGAAGCCAAATATATATGTCC
The DNA here is from genome assembly GCA_027943335.1 of Chamaecyparis obtusa. Taxonomy (NCBI): domain Eukaryota; kingdom Viridiplantae; phylum Streptophyta; class Pinopsida; order Cupressales; family Cupressaceae; genus Chamaecyparis; species Chamaecyparis obtusa. The sequence continues at coordinate 312,382 of BSBK01001437.1, forward strand.
AATAATGTCATACATTGAATATATTCAATATAGTAAAACTGGCTTCCTTAAAGCCAAATTGATGTACAACATATCACTTATACAATATACAAAAAATATGTCCACTAATGCCATATAGGCATACAATTCATATCCCTAATCTAGTCCTTTCCCGCTAGGGGAAGAAAACAAATCTTGAACTGTCTTCGATCGTTGCATCAATGGAGATGCAGTGGATATTGTAGTCTTCTGAGTGCACTCACTCGTCCTCCTATCTAGACTCTTCTATAGCTTGACCTGATAAAAAAAAAATTTAGATAGAGATAACTAATATACATCAAAATTGAACTATACAATGACATAAAATTGAATATTCACTTACCGCTAGCAAATAGTCACTATGTTCATCCACTGAAGGCACATGTTGGCGATTTGGAGTAATAAGTCCCTACAAAAATGATCAAAATAATAATTAAAATACATACATGAATATCATTATAAAATTCAATACAAACTATTAAAATAACAATTAAAGTTAAGTGATCTCTTTCATACCTCAGTCAGTGCTTCAGAACTAGCTACTACTGTAGCTACTCCACGATCCAAAGTATCACGGATAGAAGGAGTCTCTGATGTCAAAAGCTCAAATTGAAATAAAAAAAGTATTATGCAGTTATCAAGACTACATATATTTTTTACAACCCTACTAATGAGTAAATGATACCTCTGTGAAGGTTCCACCACGTCCTCCGATGTGCGGTGTCGAAGTCAAAGCTCCAACATTCAACTAGTGCACATGTACATGGAAAATTATAAGATAACCATTCATATAAGAATGTACTACTGACATGTTAATTATAATGCATTATTACATATATACCCGTGGACTCAATGGTGACCTCTCAAACCCAGGTGAAAGAATGTAATCATCATGCCTCTAGATTTTGATCATAATTTGTCTAGTAATTTAGTCATTCATTCATTAATTAAATATAATCAAGTAAATCAAATTAATATGCAAATAAAGACACCTCAAGGAAAGTTGGACAATGCCCTTCGCTGTCTATTGTGAACATCAATGGTCCACCAGTGCACATCTAATGCACATGCACAATAAGTTATGATACAATTATTCATATAATTACATAATAATCAAATATGTTAATTAAAATGTTTTATTCGATACATACTTGTGGAATTGACGATGATGTGAAAAATGGGAAATTAGCATCATTGCCACCACCACTACCACTGACACTCTTGCCTTGAATTTTCATCATAAACAATAGATACTAAATTAAATAGTTATTCTTTTATAAATGAAATATGATCAAAGCAATTTAATGAACTTGGAAATATTTACCTGTGTGTCAATGCCAAATGTCATATTTAGAAAGCTATCAGTCATCGTTTTAGAATCCTCTTCCTCTCTCTCACTAGTACCAAATGTGCACAAGCATCCACATGATTGAAAAATATGCCCCCTCGAGGATTGGCCATAGTCACCCTCAACTAAAGGAGTGGCACACTGAATGAAAGTCTGTGTCAGAGCACTAATCATGCCCAGTGTGTCTACCTCTACATGTTCCTTCACAATGGAAGGAATACTAACATGATCCACCTATGGCTTTCCAATAGCAGCCCTAGGTGCGTTAGGGTCACGATGTGCCCCCGCTCGATCAAATGATGACCCCCTTCCTCTACCCTAAGAATCCAGAATGTCAAAATAATTTGGCACCTCCTTGAGTACAAACTTGCAATAGAGTTCCTCAAGAAATATATAGGAATCTCATGATTGTTACAAGGAGGTGAATCAAAGACCATCCACCATCTCTCCCAAAAATTATTTTTAATGTCTTCATTAATGCACCAATGAATTGGGAACCTCCTTGTTGTAGTTCTAAGAGTATTTGTGTCCCCTGGTTTTTTAAATAGTTGGAAAATGTCATCTTTTGTGATTTTTTTCTTTTTTATGTTCGCATAAGATAATTTATTTGCATAATATTGTTTTTGTTCTTCTCTTTTATCCTACCATAAATTAATTTGCCCACTAACTGTGCTTACGTGGGTTAGGATTATTTCCAATGATTTTGCAAGTCTTTCCCTTCTGGGATTTGTACCACTAGAATCCTTTAACCTATTAATTAAAGATTCTAATTCTTTTTTCCCTCTTTCAATTTGGTTCATAAAATTTTGTTGTGTTCCAGGAGGAGGTTTCTCAATTGGTGGAGGCAATTGAGGTTCATTTTCTTCATTTGTTTCTTCATTTGATTCTTCATTTGGTTCTTCATGAGGAGACAAAGGGTTTGGTGGAGGTTTTAGTGGAGTGTTTGGTTGAGGGATATTATTTCTTCCTAGAAATTAAAAAAATTACATTTTAAAATCTTCATTACATAACAAATTTAAACAAAAAAAATTACAAAAAAACTAAAATTTTAAAATAAATAAGAGGCATGGGCTGTAAAAACACTTACCTCTTCTTTCGGATCGAACTTGACGATGCCGTGGAGCCATTTGATGGATGGATGAACAAAAACAATCAGTTCACAAGCCAAAATAACAATGCGTGCATGCTTTAGAATCCCTTAGCTGAAAACATAGGTTTGAGAAATCAAAATGAGCTTTCAAACCCGTGCAACAAGCTTTAAGAGGGGTTTTTCAAAGGGCGTACACCCTATAGGGCGCACACCCTTTGAAAAACACTAAAAAAGTGTTTTCCAAAGCATGTGCACCTTATAGGGTGCATGCACTTTGTTTTGGATTGCCCAAGCCTAAGGCTTGGGCAACCCATGCCATAGGGCACATGCCCTTTAGTGCGTGCACACTATGTGTGATGGGGGGCCAAAAAGAAAAGTGGCATCTTTTTGGTCCCCCATCTTTGTGCACTTACCCTTAGAGTTCTAAATCCCTTAACCAGATTAATCCTAACAGGGTCAATCTCCTAATAGGGCTAGAGGTAAATCCCTTAACCAGGTGACTCCTAATAGGGTCTTGCTCCTAACAAGGCATTTTAAAATCTCCTAACAAGGCTAAGCCTTTAATAGGGAATACTTCATAAGAGTGAAAATATTTGTGGGTATTAATTCCCACCATAGTTTTTCCCTCTAACCAAGGGTTTCCACAAGAAAAATACTAGTTTTCTTGTGTTGCATGTTTGGATGGTTTCACTTGTTTCATTTTTTATTGATACACAAGTTATAAGTAGATGAATGTTGTTGAATGGTTAATGAAATATTTAGAATTGGTAGATTATTGATTCACCCCCCCTCTCAGTAATCCTGGACCTTACAATATTAACAATTGGTATAAGAGCTTTGGTCCTCTTTGTGTTAAGCTTAAAAGCTTGGGGAAAAGATCCAATGATGAATAAGGAAGGTCCTAAGTTCACAAGAGACAACTACACCGTATGGAGTGACTAAATGAAGATTTATATGAACGATATGGGGCAAAAGTTCTAGAATCATGTCGAGCGTAAATATGCAACCCATGCTGGAATTCTTATTGTAGATAAATTGAAGGAGCAGCAAGAGAATATACAACCATTGGAAGCTATTGTAAGTACTCTATCTGATAAAAAATACATTGATATACATGGACTAGAGACTACTTATTGTTAGAAAGTAAAGTCAACCAAGATAGCTAAGAGTGGGGAGGGTGAATAAATTATCTGATTAAAACAACTTTTATTAACCTTATTAAATATGAAATATGTGATTAACATAAAAAGAAAACCATAAAAGATAACCATACACAATGACACCAGATTTGTTAACTAGGGAACCTCTTGATCAGAGAGTAAACCCTAGTGGGGATGGTACCTATAATACCCAAAAAATGGGCTATAGGTTCATTAACTTCCTACATCTTCAAATCAAATGAAATTGACATCAAAGTCCTAACCTAGGGCACATCTGCACATCAGTTTATCAAAAACCTAATTGATTATCTTAATTCTGCATTGGGGAATATTCCTAATTTATCATAATTATCTTTAATTGAATATTATTTAGTGATAAATGTCATTATTTATCCTAAAGTTGATTAATTGAATATTTAATTAATTAAGTTTAATTCTGCCACTTAATCATTTAATTGGATTTAATTACATTTATTCCTAAATTATATTATTTAATTTTGACAATAAATAAAAAATCTTATGATTAATTGATTAAATTCCTATTTAATTAATTAATGTCAATTGTCAATATTTAATGATATAGTTTTTGAATATCAGTTTGATTAAATAATTGATTAACCCATAAATCAGTTATTTTAATTCAAAAATTAGTTAAGTTGAAGATAAATCACTTTATTTATTTAATTAATTCATAATTATCTATGCACATTTGAAGGAGCAGTTAAAATTTAAATCAGAAAATCAATTCAAGTTGTTATCTTTTTGAAAATCAACATCTATTATGAGTTGAAAGCTGATCTAAACTTCTGATTTGAGTCAAAAAGCTATTTTTGCATGATTTTATGTGTTAATTAATTCTAATTTTTTTGTTAACTCAAAAATCAACCTGAGTTTATCAAGAGTGATATATGGCTTTTCTCAATGCATCCTCAAGCCTTGGATTTCTATAAAATCAAGGCTTAGCTCTTCACAAACAATCTCTCAAATTTGCCCAATTACTCTGGCGAAATTGCATACGAAGAATCAAGCTTTTGCGAATAGGTGACTTTGTGAGATCATTCATAGTTTTTCATAGCTTTACATAGTTTTTCATATCAATTCATATCATTGTTAGAATAATTTGCATATCATTTCAATTCAATTCTAGATTAGATTCATATAGGTTTTCATCTTATTGCATTCAAAATCCAAAAAAAAATAGATTAATCTGCATTCATTCTACATTCATCTTTTAGCATTAAATCCTTCATTTAGGTGTTGCATTATCACCGATCTCAGTCTAATATGAGAATACCATACTCGCACCTACTAGAAGGTAGTAAATCATCTGGTTAGCTTAGTTTTATTTATTTATAGATTTTGATTTTTCTAACCTCTAATGTTTTACTGAAGTGTTGTGTCCATAGTTAGGTATAATTTTCATGCACATTTATGGCACCCATCGTGGGGCCTTGAAACGGGTTTCCATTTCATTTCTAACAATTTCTATCAATTTTCTATCATTTTCTGGCCAAAACTATGATGTTTGTTTTGTGTTCGTACATTTTTCTTACAAGTTTTGTCAGAAAGTTGTACCAAGACCCTTTGACTGTCATATGACAGTCGATGTTTTCAAGACTCATATCAGTTGTTACACATTTTTTTTTTGGAGTTACTTTGTCGTGTGCGCGGAGACCCACTGTCATATCAGGTCTGGATTGTTGTACATGAGGTAACACATTGTCGTACACATTTTGGCATCAGAATTCAATTGTCATTTCAAATTTTTAGGCAGTTTTCTAGATTTGATTTTTGGATTTGGACTAATAGCTAACCCTAACAATTGATATATTCTATTTCTGATTGGTATTTGTTGATCCTGATTGGGAAAGTGCAACAAAAATTACAAAACAGGTAAAAATCTACTAAGCGCATTGTGAGGAACTCAAGTATTCTGTTGCATCTTATAAAATTTCATTTTGGGACATAAAATGAATTCTCACGTGTCAAGCTTGTGTGACTTTTCCTGCTTTCATATCACAGACTTTAGTTTTGGGCTATAAAAAAAAAATATATTTGCTTTTTGCATATATGTTACACATAGTAAATAGGCCCTATGAACACTATTTGTGGATGATCTTGAGGGAGTGGGCTTCATTCACTTGTTTTGCATGTGACGCTCTTCTTGACAATAGGTCCCCTTGTAGGTAGGGAGATTACTATGATTATCTCACGTTCTACTTGGTTTGGTCCTCAAATTTGATCAGTATGTTCTCTCTTGGTCCCTCTTAGAGAGCTCAGTAGACATCATTGTTGACATCGCAAGCCTTGGTGAGGTGATTTTAGTCTTAGCATGTCAGATTAATCTATTTGCTATGTTTGGGTAAAAGTGATAAGGCTAGAGGATTATGCTCTACTCCCTTTTTGGGTAGTATCAGAAACTCAAATCCTTGGATCTGGACCAAGTCCCCATGTGGTATCTTTTGTGAGTCACCTTTAGAGAGGGTTAATCATAGTGGACATTCTCTTTATTGGGTCAACCATGTGGACAAAACCTCAAGCGGTAATAGCCATTTTCACCATGGTAGCAATAGCCACTATATAAATATCTTTGTGGAAGAAATCTCTACAAGTGTGGTCTCTTGTTGGGCTGTTAGATCTCCCTAGCAGCTCCTAATTGATTAAATTCTTGGACTATGTCAAAACCTTGGTGCACCTGGATTAGAGTTTTCCCTCTTGAGATCACAAAATTTGCAGAGTCAGACCATTACTAAACACCTTAGCGAGGCCAATTTTTCATTTTCTAGGACTATGTGCATTATTGAAAAACTTTTGAGAACATAAACAAGTAGCATTCCTAGGGATTAGCACAATAAGTCACTATTGCTTGTTCATGTGCAAGGTTGCTTTTTCCCTTGTTCATTTTTTTGAGATGATTGATTGCTTCCCTTTACTTGTTGTTCTGTGTGTTTGCTATCTACTTGGTCCTTTGGAAACAAACAATCTTGAACTGTTACACGAATCTGCAAACCTGGATAGAGAAAATCTTACAAACAAACTGATTCTAAAAACTGAAAAATCTACAAAATCTAAAGAAAAATTCCTTTTTGGAGTCCAAAAGTCATTCCAAACTCTCAGAAAGTCATACAGTTTTTGCCAAAAGTCATATAAGAACCCCTAGATTGTCGTATGGGAGCTTGTATATTGTCATACAAGTTTTGTCAGGAAAAGTCAAGGAAAATCAAACCCTGGTGTCAACTGTCATATGAGTCTTGTCAATTGTCATGCTAGAGCTTACCCAGACTCATACAAGCCTGGAGAAACTTGTATGAGAATTTTGAAAAATTTCTAGAAACTTGCCAAAATTGCCAGAAATCTAGTTTTTACAGCCTACTTCCAGATTTTGTCAAAAAAATCATTGTGTCAGGAATAGAGCAAAAACTAGAAGAATCCAATTATTTTCCAAAAAGTGGTTTCTCGAGTCTGATCTAGCCTTCTGATTTATCGCTTTGAATATTTTTTTTTATCTTGTGTCAAAACCTTGTCGATCATTCTTCAATTCAATCTTCAGCAAAATGGCTAAGTGTTACAAGCTCATGTCCGCCATCTTTTGGGCATCTACCCATACAACTAGGGCACAATATCCTTCATTTACATCCAATATTGAAAAGGTTGTGTCATTTGATCTTTTTGAATCAAGCCATTCTTCAGTTGTCTTAATATTTCTCTTTTGCTTCACTCAAAGTTAATGGTGGGGACTAGAGCTTCCTCACACAGAAAACAAGGAGAACAACCCAAATTCTCTTCAACAATTTCTTCTATGATTGCTTAGACATTTTATCAATCCTACGACATAAATCTCTTTGGAGAAGACACTCTTGGAAATCTTTTCTTGAAAGGTGGTTACGTCACCCCTCCTGCATCGATTCACGCAGGTCATCAACTAACCCCACCTAAATCAATTCCCAATAGTCCTCACAACAACACTATGTCTCAAGGTGGAGCAAACCAAGGCTCCCAAGGACACCAATCTCACCTTCCAAAATTGCCCAATATCAAAATGATGATAACTTCAAGAAAATGATGAAGCATTTCTTGCGTGAAGAGAAAGAGGCATACTTTTAGAGTTAGCTCAACAAGGAGCTAAACTTCCTCCAAAATTTAAAGTCAAAGATATCGTTACTCAAGAGGAAGAAACTCCTATCATGGCTATGATGAAATAGATGCATGCCATGCAAGTCAAGCTCAATGAATTCAAAAAAGAGAAGGAACCTAAAGAGTTCTCCATGGAGGCTCTATGTCCTTTTCCATTTGATAAAGACTTGTACATGCCACCATTCCTGAAGAGAGTGGAAATGACTAAGTATGAAAAATATGATGGAAAATCTGATCTCCAGGACCACGTCAGAGAATTCTATACTCAATCCATGGAGTTCATGCATGAACCAACCTACTTAATGCATCTTTTCCCTTGATCTCTAGGAGGAGCAACCATTCATTGGTTCTCAAAAATGCCTAAAACAATCAAATTTTTTGAGGAGTTAATCAAGCTATTCTATCAACAATACTCCTACAACATCAAACATCTGGTCACCATGATCGACATTTGTAATCTGAAACAATACCTAGGAGAACCATTCCTGACTTTCCTGAAATGATGGAGGAAGAAGTTTTCTCTATATGCTAGACCCATTCTAGAAATAGAGAAGCTATAAATTTTTATCAAAAATCTTTTTCTAGAAATCAACTACCCTTTATAAATGCAAGATCATACATCCTTCGATAAGATGGTAGATAATGAAATCAAAATTGAGAAAGTCCTTGTGAAAAAGGGAGACATATCACTCCAAAAAGAGAAGTATGAATTTGGATCTAGTTCCAAAGACAAGAACAAAAATTGGAACAAGAATAAAGGCATCATCATGAATGGCATTGTTGACAATGTCTGCAACCCATCCAAGGGACCTGCTTTCAATCTCACTATTGGTACCCAAGCCATGAAAGCCTTAGAGGTAAAAGAAATAGAATCAAACAAGAAGCCATATGACTACAAACCTTGGGCTACAGATCCTAAACACAAGTCTACTCCTCTTGGAGAATCTTTAGAGTCTGCCATGAAAACTCTGTTGGCCAACAAAATCATCACATTGCTTGAGATCTGACCATTTGATCTTGAAGCTAAAACCAAATGGTGGAAAGAGACCAATTTATATGATTTCCATTGAAATAAGGGTCATAAAACCAATAACTGTATACACTTGAAGCATCTCATACAAGACAAAATTGATAATGGAGAAATTGTAATTGACAATCATAAAAGCAATAATGATCATATGACATTTACGGAACCATTTCCAAAACATGGTCAAGGATATTCTTCTTCTCAGCCTAACATGGGTGCTAAAGTCAATTATGCTTACTCTGAGAACAATACTGTCATAAACATGGTGGAACCTTGCTTATCTGAACATTGCAATGTCATTACCATTGTATGAAAAGATAGAGATAATCAATCAGAAAATGCAATTACTCGATCACAAGCTCAGGCACATCTACAAGGACAAATCTTAGATTCATCAAATGTCCCTAAGATGCATTTCAATCTTTCATCTACTTCTAAATAGAGGGCTGCCTCTAAATCATCAAATTCTAAAGACATGAGACTAACATCATACAGTATTATTCAACAACTCCAGCATACCAATGCAAAAATATCAATGTTTGAGTTGCTTCGGATATCTCCCGCTCATTGAGCTATTCTGGATAAAGATCTACTTGGTTCCAATGTTCCTGGCAACCTTGATTTAGATAGATTCCAGACTATGGTTGGTTATCTAAGGTCTCCCTAGTATATCTCCTTTTCAGAGGAATATGATAACTCCTTGAGTCATCTGCATAACCAGCCCTTGCACATTGAAGTCTTAATCTAAAACCATCATGTCAAATGCGTGTTGATAAATGGAGGTGCTGGTCTCAACATTTGTTCTTACAGCTTGATCACACAATTGGGATTATCAGAAGCTACCATTGATCACACAACTGGGATAAAAGAAGATAACTATCAAGGCATATGAAGAACAAGAAAGATCTTCCAAAGGAACAATTGTCTTACCTATTAGAACAGGTCCATTAATCAGAGATATCACATGTCAAGTTCTTGATCTACCTTTGGCTTACAACATTCTTCTAGGGAGACCCTGGATACATGAAATGTGAGCTATTCCTTCCACATACCATCAATGTGTGAAATTTCCTTATGAAGGAGTAGAAGTAACCATTCCAACTGACATATCTACAACTTGTAATGCATTGAAAGAAAGTGCTGACAAACTTATTCCTAATAACATAGAATCTTCCACTAAGCAAATAGATATTGCATCTACATCCAAGATGGAAGACATTGCACAAGAGGTCAAAATCAAAGACAAGGGTATGGGAGGATACACAATGGAACCAATTTTATCTCTCACCTCTCTCCCATTGTCCCCAAAATCATATGGACAACCTTCAAACAAAATGAAACCCAATGCTAAAGAGTCCCTGGTCATATTCAATGGAAGCTTTATCATAGAGCAAGTATCTAAACAAGAGTTTGAGGAAGAAGAAGCTATGATTACATGGTTATACAAGGATGAATCTAAATCCCAATCAGTCTAGAAATGTGACTCCACTTCAAGAAAAATTCCTCAGAAGTCATATGGACCAGGAGACAAATTGATCACAAAAATGGGATACACCGAAAAAGGACCTCTAGGACTACAAGGAAAAGGTCTTATATCACCTCTTGACCATCATGGGTGAACAAACAAGAATAAAATAGGTCTATGATATTAGAAGAAGCCTTTCTATCTTGGCAGAAACTCTCCACATGTCTTAGAATAGATTGAACCATCAACAACAATTCAACTAAAGGAAGAAACACAACAATCTGACACTGATGATTCAAACACCACTGATGAGATCATTCCTTATGAACATTTGCCTAAAGAAATACTAGACCTCCTTAAAGATGAAGAAAAACCTAAGGTGAATATCAATGTGTTAGAAACACAAGAACCTACTACTGAAATCAAACAAGAAGAATGAATTGAAACTATCCAAACAGTTGAACAATTGGAACAACATAGAGATTTTGAGATAGACTCACAAGAGTATGAATTCAAATCAGAATAAGAAACCCTTCTTGGGGAATCTACCCTAATTTCACACATATTCTCAGATTTCCTAGAGGCATAGATGAGGAATCCAATGACTATGAATGGGGAGTCATTCCAAAGGAAGATGAGCTTATCATAGAAAAAAATATTGATGTTATTCACCAATATGCCCCTAAACCCAATGTGAGTCTAGAGAAAAATGATGAACTTAGCGAGTCTGATCCACCTATGGCTGAAGTAGACTCCCACAATGACATTGAGCCTATTCATGAATGAAAATTTTAAGTTGTAATATCACCTTTGAACTCAAGAGTCAGGTTGGGACCAATGATGATAGATCCATATCCGTAAATAGCATTTCCCAATCTTCCCCACTTTGACTATCCAACATCTTGAACTTCTTGACCAAACCTCCACAAACCTGAGCCAAGGTATCTATACCTTTCCAAATGACTATGCCCTTGCTTGCTACTTCAATGCAGTTGAGCCTATGATGAATTCCATCAGTGAACCAAGCATTAACATGATGGATTCAGACATCAAGTATCTTTTTCAAAAGAATAAGAATAAAAATAAAAATAAAAAGAGTTCTGAAGGTGAAAACCTCTCTGAGGTGCCTAAGGATGAGATATTTGGTGTCCTTTCAAGTCATTTATAGGATAGATCTCTAGTACTGATTGATCCCACTCAATCTATCAACTTGGGAACATCAGAAGAACCACAATTGATCCATGTAGCACAATCCTTATTAGAAGAAGAAAAGAAAACATTTACTACATTCCTAACAAAGAAGAAGATCAACTTTTCATGGAAATATTTAGATATGCCTAGATTAGATCCTGATCTTATAATGCACTATTTATCTATAGCTCTAGGAGTCAAACCCATTAAGCAAAAATGAAAGATGCATCCTCATGTTGCAATATTGGTCAAATTTGAATTAGAAAAACTATTGAAAGCCAAATTTATCTGAGTTATTGATTATGTTGAATGGATCTCTAACATTGTTCCAGTATCAAAACTAGACAAATCTATAAGAGTATGCACAAATTTTAGAGATGTAAACAAGGCATGCCCTAAGGATGATTTTCCATTACCAAATATCGATATAATAGTGGACATGACTACGGGATTTGAGATGTATTCTTTAATGGATGGTTTTTCTAGATACAACCAAATAAAAATTTCTCTAGAGGATCAAGAGAAAAATACTTTCACATGTGCATGGGGTACCTTTTGTTGGAATGTCATGCCATTTGGCCTTAAGAATGATGGTGCTACATATCAATGAGCTATGACATCTATCTTTCAGGATATGATGCATCGAACTATGGAAGACTATGTTGATCACACCCTAGCTAAGTCTATGATAAGATCAGAACATTTGAGTGACTTGAGAAAAATACTGGATAGAATGGAGAAGTTTAGTCTTAGATTGAACCCTAAAAAGTGTGCTTTTGGTGTCACTTCTAGAAAGCTCTTAGGTTACATTATTTCAAAGAAAGGTATTGAAGTTGATCCAGCTAAAGTTAAAGCTATCATGTAGATGCAACCTCCTAAAAATATCAGTCAAATGAGAACTCTACAAGGGAGAGTGCAGTCTATTAGATGCTTCATATCTTAGCTAGTAGACATATCATATCCTTTCACAAATACATTGCATAAAGGTGTGACTTTTGCATGGAATGAGAAATATGAAAAGAACTTTAATCATATCAAGAAATATGTATCAAATCCTCCTATTTTTATGCCTCCTATTCAAGGGAAGCCATTGATCTTATATGTCTCCTCCACAAATACATCACTGGAGGCATCGCTAGCACAACATGATGAGGACAAGAAGGAAAGAGCTATATACTATATCAGTAGAACATTGGTAGCATATGAGAGAAACTATTCAACTATTGGGAAAGCTTGTCTAGCTGTGATCTTTGCATCATAGAAACCGAGACACTACATGCTAGCTCATACCACACATTTGGTAGCTAAGATTGAGCCACTAAAGTACCTACTAAGAAAATCTGCCCTCACAAGTAGATTAGCTAAATGGGTGATGCTATTAAGTGAATTTGACATTGAATATGTTGAAAGAAAAGATATCAAAGGACAAGTCATTGCTGATCAATTAGCTGACACACCCTTGTTTGATGATACACCAATGCAAATGGAATTCCCAGATTCCTCTATCATGAATCTTTCTTCTAGAGCATGGAAGTTATTCTTTGATGGCTCCTATACATAGAATGGATTTGGAGCAGTCATATTGTTCATCACACATCAAGGATACTCAATACCTAAAGCATTTAGAATAAATTTTCCTTGCAAAAACAATATTGCTGAATATGAAGCCCTTCTCAATGGTATGAAGATAGCAATTGAATGGAGGGTAACAGAGCTACACATTCATGGAGACTCATAGCTTGTAATACACCAAGTCAATGATGTGTACCAGACAAAAGATGAGAAACTTGTTCCATACAAACACATGGTAGATGACTTAAAGAAATATTTCATATTCATCACATTTGAGAAAATTTCTAGATTGGAGAACAAAGCTACTGATGCTATGGCAATGCTATCTAGTTTATTACAACAGCCTGAACATGAGCTATGCTACGAGTTCCTGGTGGAAGCACTATCTTATCGTGCATATGATTCCCCCAAAACCTACATGATATACACTGTTGTTGATCATGATTAATCTAGATACAAAAATCATTTCTCCTATCTCCAAGACCAAATCATTCTCGATGCCTTCAATTGCCATGAGAAACTATACCTTATCCGCAATGCATCCCGATATGTCATCATTGGTAATGATCTGTACAAATGAGGTCTAGATGGTACACTTCTTAGATGTTTAGAATGGAAAGAGTCTCAACATGCATTAGAGGAAGTCTATGAGGGTATCTATGGATCACATTCCAATAGTTTAACACTAGCTTGAAAACTTATTAGGGTTGGGTACTATTGGCCTGAATTGGAAAAAGATGCAATCAAGTTTTCTAAGAACTGTCAAAAGTGTCAAGTACATGGAAACTTAATCCATGCACCAAGGAGAGATCTAATTCCATTTACTACAAAATGGCCTTTTCAATAATAGGCATTTGATCTTATAATAGCCATACATCCTCATTCTTCTAATCGATATACCCATATTGTTACAGCTACAAACTATTTCACAAAATAGGTAGAAGCAGTCTCTTTGACTCAAGCAACTAGCAAGCAAATTTCCATGTTCATTCTGAACTACATCATATGTCGGTATGGGATCCCACATTCAATAGTCATAGATAATGGTGGTCAATTCAAAAATAGAGACTTAGATGATCTATGTGCTAAATTAAAGATTACACAACATTGGTCATCAATCTACTATCCTTAAGGGAATGGACAAGCAGAGGCTTCAAACAAGAATCTATTGAAAATCTTACATCACATAGTTAATAAAATAGGAAGAGACTGGCATCTCATGATCAATCCAGCTCTCTGGGCCTACATAACAAGTATCAGAACACCCACTAGGGCTACACCATTCGCTTTAGTCTATGGGTCTGAAGTAGTACTACCTATTGAGGTTGAAATCCTATCACTAAGAATCAGAATGCATGGTCTAGTAACTGATGATGACTATAAAGTGTCTAGGTTGCAAGAAATTGAACTACTACATGAGCATAGACAAGAAGTGTATGATAATCTCAGAGTATATCAGAAAATAATGTCTAGAGGCTACAACAAGAAAGTCAGACATAGAGAATTTCAGGTTGGCGATCTAGTCTTGAGAGAGAATCCTAAAAATCAATCACATCGAGAATGCAAGGGGAAGTTTGAACCCAACTGGCTGGGCCCCTTTGTTGTCATTACTACTTTTGGCTCTAGTGCCTATCAACTCTCAATGACTAATGGAGAACAGCTATGAGAACCAATGAATGTTCTCCATCTGAAGAAATTCTATGCCTAAGGCATTCCGTGTTAAAAAATGTCCTGAAAAAATCATAAAAATCAGAAAAAGTCCTAAAAAAATGATCATCCTGGTGAAAACCTAGCAATAGGCACCTTGATGTATCACAAAAAAATAAAAAAAAATTAAAAATACAAAAAAAATTGAAAAAATGGAAAATACAAAAAAATGAGAAAAAGAAAAAGTGCCTTGGTGAAAACCTGGAAATAGGCACCTTGGTAGCAAAAATAGAATCTCTGCCAAGATGGTGAAAACTCAGCAAATGGGTGCCACTTGTTCAAAATGCTCCATCTATCAGCACAATCTTGGTCTTTCCCAGCTTTCAGTCCTGCTTTAGTTTGTACATATCTCTTGGTTTGTTTCCACATTCCTGTTTTCAATAAAGTCGGTCTGCACACCAATCAACAAAGCATCCATATCCTATCAATGTTAAAACTTGGGGGCAATCTATGTCATATCCTATAGTCCTTAGTATCTTAGACGTGTCATATCTAGTCAGGGTCCTTTGAAGCTACATCTGATTCAGTCTGTTTGTCTCCTTTCTAGAAAGGATTTTGCATCTACAACAATACAAACAAACATCAATAAACTAAAAACAATCTATGCTTCACTGCTTTTATCTCCTTGTATGCTTATTGATTTACATTGAGATTTTTTCATATTATGTCCTTTCGAGCTCTTTGATGATGTCCTTTACAGGATTTAGAGAGTAATGACTAGGGGCATAATACTTTCTTTGTTTTCTACTTTGAGTGAAAATCTAACAACTTTCAAAAATTTGGATTGAAATGGTGTCCATCTGTAAGAGCCTCCATCATGTATTGGATGGCCATGAGTACCTCGACCATTGATAATCAAATAATTCAAGGAAGTTTTATCTAACTATTGTCTTTTTGAGTGAATTCTTACTCCTACTGTGAAACATGATCTTGCCTAAGGATGTGAATGATAAAGGATCACTACGGGTAATTCACAATGGATTCACAATGATATCTTGATTGCTTGATGTGTTTCAATTGCAAGGCATATTCAGGTCATCACAATGTCTATGTTTTGATACTTATACAAATTTTTATATCAAAATGGACATGATATTCAAGTCATCCTGGCATTTGTGCCTTGGTGCTTATATCTAATCTGACATTCTGAAACCAAAACCAATATTCATATGTCTATGGTTGTATAGCCATTGGGTGTTGTATTGATTTTTGTGCATACAAATAAATATTCATATATTCATAGTTTCCTAAACTAGTGGATGTTGTATTGATTTATTTGGTTACCTAATAAAAATTCAATGATGAAAATGACCGACACATGATTAGTGACTAGGTCCTAGGTCTTAGGTTTTTATTTCATTTTGTACTTTGCATGATTGCATGATCTCACAATTGCTTAATAAAATTGAATTCTTAAATGATTCTTCAAATAGTGCTAAACATCTTACAAGAGCTGAATCTCAACTAAAGGTTTTTCATAGGACCACAAGCAGTCACCATCTTGGGTTAGACATCCTTTTTGACAAATGACCGAGTACTTGTCTTCATCAATACCTGCAAAACATATCATGTGTATCACTACATTTACATATCATATTCATCCCAGTACATTGCATCTCATTACATACATATGCATTTATCATTGCATAGCATAATCAAACTCATACATTTTCCATCTATCAATTATGTTTGCATCAATCCATACATTTGAAAGAAATCATTGCATTGCATATTACATACATTCTACACTACCCATTAGCATTTACATCACATGATAATCATCATAAATCAAGTCAACAAGTACAAATGAAGTCATAACCAAAACCTTGATCTCATATATATCATATAACTAAAATAGTCAGGGGTGCACTACTGGCACAAGGTATAAAAGAATGAGCTCATGTGATTTATCAGAGTCAGATCAATATCTATGGACAAAATGACAAAAATAATCAGAAAACTATGACAAATTAGCTATCTATCTGATCCTCTACATCTGGTGGGGGTGGTGGTGGTGCATCTGGTACTGCCTTGACTCATGGTACTCTTGCTCCCTCTAAAGTAATCATGTACTGAGAGTATGTGGGTACTCTCTATGTAGCAAGAACTACAACATAGTAGGCAGATACATAATAAGCACTCCGTGTAGTTTGATGAGTAACCTCTACCTATAATCACCTGTTCTCCTCCTAGAGCTCAACATGCTGCCCCTCAGAATCCTTGAGTTGTGTCTCAAGTCTGGCACTCTGTAGTCTTAGGTCTCTGATCTATAATCTAAGCTACCTAATAACCTCCCGAGGATTCTGCACCAATCCTAGATCAACATCTGCACTGGGCATATCAGTGTCCTCACCTAGCTGATCAACAACCTCTACCTTGCACACCTTATGATGTCTCACCTCAGCTCCCGGATCAAACTCTATATCAACTTGTGTAGGATCACTACCAACACCTACATCCTACTAAGCACCTAGTACCTCATCAACACTACCAATACTACCCAAAGTGCCATGCTCTCCTCTAGTAGATCTCCTTTGCAAAACTGCAGGCCTACCTACTATAGAACTAGAAGGGCACAGTGGTCTCATATGTCCAGAAGGCCTCTGTGAAGTAATAATAGCTCTAGGCCTTGGAGGTGTAGGCTATGGCATAAGAATTTGAACATCTTGGTGCCTTTTTCCTTGACCCATAGGTGCACTTGTGACATCTGTCACATCCTCCATCGAAGGTATCAACTTAGTGGGATCTGAGAACCTACATATAGGATGCTCCACCATCCAAGAAATGAAAGTATCTAGAACTCCAACATCTACAACCTATGGCCTATAATCACACTCTCTTGCCACATATCCACTATACTCCTATGTACAAAGAGCATAAGACAAGTGTGTTGTCCATCCCAATCTAATCTCTCGGACTATCCGTGCATAGGTAGCATGCTCCTGTGGTACATCCTATATAAGACCATACTAACTCCAAATCCGAGTGATCAGGAAATGCTCAAGGATAGTAGTGGACCTACCAATCAATATCCTACTCTGGAAAAATAAACTGAACTAAGCATGCACAATAGGCCAAGGCTAAACCTGTAAGTAAGGTATCCATATACAATAGGTCATGTCATCAAGGACATGCCTCTAATACTTAGTAATTCCCATGTGGACCTATGTGACATATCCAAAATAAACAAATATAATTGATGCAGGGGCATCCAAGGTTAAGGCAGGGGCATTCTTTGTCCTCGGTGAAACTACATGGGGTGTTTGTATTTTGGCCAGTGTTACTTGGTTGCAGCCTTGACCAATGGCATCGATCATTGAAGGAAGCTCAGTCATTGAAGGTACTTGGTAGTCTCTGGCACTTGGTGAAAGTTTTACTCGGTCATGCCTGCGGTGCTTGGTTGACACTAGTGCTCGACGATGCTTGGCATGCTTAGTTATTCCACTATTTCTCGGTAGTTCTAGTTTACTGACTAGAGTTCTATGTAATTTTTTGGGCCGACTTGGTGCATTTATTATTGGTAGCTATTGTTATAGGTGACATGTTGGATTAAATGTTTGTAAGGTTATTTTGATTTCATCTTATACTGAATTTAATATTTGTTGGGGGGAGTTAATGGTTTCAACCAGCCAACTTGTGGCTGATGATTAGTATTCAAGGGGTGTTTGGGTAGATTTTTATAGGGGGGGTGATAGAGGCTCATGACTTGAAGGCTTAGTGAATTAGATCTAAGGTTCTAAAAGCTAGAGTTGGCAAAGTTATGGAAAAGATCTTGCATGATCTTGTAGATTAGATTATTATCTAATAGTTGTTTGTAGCAGAGCTAGTGGTTTCATACTTGGAGACAAGGAGATTGCTTGGAGGCTTGTGAGCTCAAGTTTAGATCTTCCTTAGAGTTTTCATCAGCTTTTGATTGTCTTCAAATCTGAACTAGCTGAGATTGTATTGGATCTATTTGGATCTTGCAGAATTGTTTCTGATTGTAATTGGCCCTAACTTGGAAGGCCTTATAGCCAGGCATGTTAATGAAAATTACTTGAAACAATTGTTGTGTTATCTATTATGTTGAGTATTCTACTATTTAATTCTATTGGCTGCAAGGTTTGGACTTTCCTTCATTGGATCCACCATCCTTGATTGCATCAAGTGGTATCAGAGTGAAGTTTTTTCCTGTTGGAGCTGATAGTTGATCTTGTGGAGTGAAGGTTGACCTAGCAAGGCTAATCTTGTGAAGTTGATCTTGTTGGAGCAGATATTGTGCACAATTTGGATTGTAGATTTGAGGCACTGAACTTGTGAAATCTTTCCCTAGTTGTTTTTTCAAGGTGGCAGGTTGAGATCCGACTTGTACACAACTTGGAGATTGCCACAAGGTGGTTGGTGAGGGTTTGTGTAGAGGGTTTTTGCATATCTTTAAGGATGTATCTAAGAAGATTGGACTCTAGAGCTATTGCAGATCTTTGTGATGTTGTGGAATCAAAGATTTATGATAAAGTCAGATCAGATGTCAGATTTGAGATAGAATTGATGAAGAATGACATGGTCACCAAGATCATGGGAGCTATTGCTGGTGTACCTTGGAATGTTGGTACTAAGGATGGCTATGAAGAAGCTGCTAAAGAATTTGAAACTGCTAGATCTAGTGGTGATGATTAGAGGAATAGATCTGGTGAAGACATAACTACTTGGTTGCCTAGATCTAGAGCTCAGTTTAGTAATGGTTATCGAATGGAAGTTTCTACTTTCTCTAGTACTTTGAAGCCCGACAATCTGATTGATTGGATTAGTGAACTTGAAGATTTCTTTGAGCTAGAAGAAATTGAAGATCCTCTTAAAGTGAGATTAGCATAGACAAAGTTGAAAGGACATGCTGCTCTTTGGTGGAAGGAACTATAAAGAGATAGAGAAGATGAAGGTGAAACAAAGATCAATCGGTGGAGGTTGATGGTGACTAAGTTGAAAGCTAAGTTCATTCCTTCTGACTATGAGCTTGACTTGTTTAAGAAGTTGTAGAATCTAAAACAAAAGGATTTGTCTATTGGAGATTATACCGAGGGGTTCTACAAACTTACTATTCGGTCTAGACACCGAGAGCTTGGTAAGGAAAAGGTAGCTCGGTATGTGAATGGTTTGAGATTCAATATTCAGGATGAGATTGGTATGCTGAAGATTGATTCTATTGAAGATGCTTATCATTATGCTCTAAAGGAAGAAGATAAGTTGAAAAGGAAATAAGCTAGTAACTCCCGAGGGAAGGAAAAGGTTGATCACTCGATGAAGGATAAATCGACTGATGCAAAAGATGAACAAAAACCTGTAGAACCAAAGAAGAAGATAGGTAGAGTTATCTTTAAGGGTACTTGCTATAAGTGTGGAGAGGAAGGACACCATTCTTTTGAGTGTACACAGAAGAAGGTTGACTGATGAACTAATGTGATGAATGAGAACATTCAGAATGAACCTGAAACAAAGAAGTTGCTACTTTGGTGAACATTGGTCGGTACAAAGGAGGAACCTTGTTAGAGTAGTAACTTGTTTAGAACTCGATGCAAGTCTAAAGGTAAACTCTATGATGTTATTGTGGATAGTGGTAGCATTGATAACCTTGTTGCTGAGGACATGGTTCAAAAACTTGGTTTGAATAGAATGAAGCATCCTTATCCTTATAGCCTTGGCTAGTTACAAGATGTTCATTGGCCAGTATAAGGATCTTGTGTTATGTGACATTGTGAAGATAAAAATTTGTGATATATTTCTCAGTAGACCTTGGCAATATGATTACAAAGCTATGTATGACTATTTCTAGAATGTGTTTACTATTGAAAAGGATGACGTGAAGTTTTCCCTAATGCGTAGGATGGATACAACGCTCGGTAGGAGAAGCTTGATTATTGGTAGCCAAGTTGAGATTGTGGATCCAGAGAAAATGAATGATCGGTTTGGAGAATCGACCCGTGTGTTGTCAAGAAAAGACTTGAAGAGACATAGAAAGCTGAAGTGGAAGAGTATGAAAGCTAAAAAGGTGGAGGACTTGTATGTGAAGAACCAGTTTAGGATTTACGTGCTGAATCCTGGAAGATGTTCTTCTCACATATGAACATCTTTTGGAACCTGGAGTGTCTAATGTAGGGGCATCTAAGGTTAAGGAAGGGGCATTCTTTGTCCTCGGTGAAATTGCATGGGGTGTTTGTATTTTGGCCAATGTTACTCAATTGTAGCCTTGATCGATAGCCTCATTCATTGAAGGAAGCTCGGTCACTAAAGGAACTTGGTAGTCTCTGGTGCTCGGTGAAAGTTTTACTTAGTCATGCCTATGGTGCTCGATCGACACTGGTGCTCGTTGATGCTTGGTGTGCTCAGTTATTTCACTATTGCTTGGTAGTTTTGGTTTATTGACTGGAGTTCTATGTGATTTTTTGAGCTGACTTGGTGCATTTATTGTTGGTAGCTATTGTTATAGGCCGACATGTTGGATTAAATGTTTGTAAGGTTATTTTGATGCCAACTTGTACTAAATTTAATATTTGTTTGGGGGAGTTAATGGTTTCATCCAGTCAACTTGTGGCTGATGATTAGTATTTAAGGGGTGTTTGGGTAGATGTTTAGAGGGAGGATGATAGAGGCTCATGAATTGAAGGCTTCTCTTATCAGATATGAGGTTCTGAAAGCTGGAGTTGGCAAAGTTGTGGAAAAGATCTTGCATGATCTTGTAGATCAGATTGTTATTTGATAGTTGTTTGTAGAAGAGCTAGTGGTTGCGTACTTGGAGACAAGGAGATTGCTTGGAGGCTTGCGAGCTCAAGTTTAGATCTACCTTAGAGTTTCCATCAGCTTCTGATTGTCTTCAGAGTTGAACTAGTTGAGATTATATTGGATCTGTTTGGATCTTGCAGAATTGTTTCTAATTGCAATTGGCCCTAACCCAGAAGGCCTTACAGTCAGGCATGTTAATGCAAATTACTTGAAACAATTATTGTGTTATCTGTTGTGTTGAGTATTCCACTGTGTAATTCTATTGGCTACAAGGTTTGGGCTATCCTTCATTGGATCCACCACCCTTGATTACATCAATAATGGGCTCCTGCAACTATCTCTATGATTGACATACTGATCTACATATGGGAATGTGCTCCCATGCCCAAATCTGAAGAACTAGCACACCTGAAGAAAATGTCTTGCTCTCATGATACACTATCTCGTGCATCTCAGAGAACATGTGGGTGAGCATACATTGTCCCCATCCCAACTCAGAAGGAGTCACCATCAATCGAGCCACTATCGGGGCCCAACCCATGAATAGACCATTCTGTTGATGGTCAGACATGATGATACCACCTATCATACCTCTATAATGCACTCAAGTCTATGGGTGTGCCCATATCTCTGCACTAATGACTCTGATGAAATGGATTGAGTCATCTGTGTGTCATCACTGAATACTCTCCTAAAGGAATGAAGACTAGAGTTCCCCAAACTGACATAATCAGGCCAAGGATCATGGAATGGAATACACAATATCCGATAAACATCCTCCGGTGTAATAGTAAGCTCTCCAGTAGGTAGGTGGAAAATTTGTGTCTTAGAATGGAACCACTCTATCAACGCAGTAAGTAATCTATGGTTCACTTGAATCTCAGGCAACTGTATCAGGTACTCAAACTCGTAAGAAGCTAAGTGCACTCTCATAGGATCAAGAAATGACACACAGAGTCTCTAAGTGGTCGGGTGTGATATACAGACATGTACATCAAGGTAAATGACCTACACAACATAGAAACAGGGTATCCTATTAGTAATTTGGTCAAAAATCAGGCTATAAGTATAGGTATGGAAAAGTTTAATATCTCAAAAGGTACATTAAATACTAAGGAATCAGCCTATGAAATCAAAAAAATAAAAAATTTGACCTAAGGATGTGAAAAACACTCTCTGTTTTCCATATGACTTTTCAGACTAGTATCAAAACTCATACGAGTTTTTACAGGTTTCCATACAACGATTCATGAGTATACGACAAATCATATGTTCTCGTACGATAATTGAGGGACCCGACATAATGTCGTACGACACATGGGTCCCTCTCATATGAGTTCCCTATACCATCGGGATGACACTCTACAAAAATTTGAAAAGTGGTACAAGTCACAAAGGACTCTCATATGAGTTTCTATGCTACAAAAATTGAAAATTCTAAAAACATACGAAAATGATCTAAAAATGCTATAAACAAGCAAATTTTAAATTCACAGAGAGGTATAGAGGTCCACTTATCGGGTTCCCATACTGGGGAGGTCACTGGTATCGTTGGCTACTCTCGAATCTATGCGAGGAGACTGGAACTATTGGGTTTTCCATTTTTCTCTTAGAGGGCTCCACAAGTTTCCCAAAAGACAAAAGTGAATAATGAAATGAAAATGACCTTTTTGGGCCTTAAATAGGTTTTGACCCAATTTTTCAAAGTGCTCCATTTTCCATAAAAATTGCACCCCTGGCTAATTTCGACGTTCTGAACCCATTTTTGGGATCAAAATCAAAATTTGAGATCGTTTACTATGTCAAAATCATGATTTAAAATTTTTGGACCCAGGATGGCCGACTGCTTGCATAATCACCCTTTAATCATCACAAAAATCTAGAATTCAACTTAACTGATTATCTCACATCAAAATATTGAAATTTCAACTTGGTCAACCATGGTCAACTCATGGTCAAACCTAGTCAAACTTGGTCTCCAGGACCTCTAAACAATGTAGAACGCATTTCTGGATGTGTACAACCAATCCTCAAATCAATTAACATGCTTCTAAACTATTTACCGCTGACTTTTCTTGTCAGATTTCAATTTTAATCCCAAAGGGGGCATGGTATTGCACATCATTCAAGTATGTAAATCAATCAAATCTTTCTTTCAGTGTTCAATAAAACAACCACATCTAGTTGTTGATTCATTTAAAGACCTCGTCGCTTGGGGCACATCGCTTGGGGCATATCAGATTCATCGAGATCCATATCAATCTAGTATCCTAATCAATCTTGTAAACTGTATCAAATTTTCGTAACCTTTGGTTCATTAGTGTTATTTCCTTGGTTCTTTGTAACTGAAGGGTTTGGATGTGATACCATTTTGATTCCTTTGGACAATCAAGTCTAGAATCAGGTCACTCACTTCTTTGTAATCATAAAGTTCAGAATCAGGTATTTTGATACTTTTTCATAATCACCAGTTCATTGTTGCTATAGTTGACATCATCATGATTCTTGGTCAACCAAAACCTGAATCAACTTTTTCCAATCTTTCAATTGGTTTCTATCTCGGAATCGGTTTATCTCTCAAATCAGTTTCAACATAAAAAATAGACTAATCTTTGAACCACTACACTTTGCACAGTGATTCAAAGAGGGGAAAAATGTAATACCCAAAAATGGGCTATAGGTTCATTAACTACCTGCATCTTCAAATCAAATGAAATCGACATCAAAGTCCTAACCTAAGGCACATCTGCACATCAGTTTATCAAAAACCTAATTGATTATCTTAATTTTGCATTGGGGAATATTCCTTGAATATTCCTAATTTATCATAATTATCTTTAATTGAATATTTTGGTGATAAAAGTCATTATTTATCCTAAAGTTGATTAATTGAATATTCTAAATATTTAATTAATTAAGTTTAATTCTGTCACTTAATTATTTAATTAGATTTAATTACATTTATTCCTAAATTATATTATTTAATTTTGACAATAAATAAATTTTTTTATGATTAATTGATTAAATTCTTATTTAATTAATTAATGTCAATTGTCAATATTTAATGATATAGTTTTTGAATATCAATTTGATTAAATAATTGATTAACCCATAAATCAGTTATTTTAATTCAAAAATCAATTAATTTGAAGATAAATCATTTTATTTATTTAATTAATTCATAATTATCTATGCACATTTGAAGGAGCAGTTAAAATTTAAATCAGAAAATCAATTCAAGTTGTTATCTTTTTGAAACTCAACATCTATTTTGAGTTGAAAGCTAATCTAAACTTTTGATTTGAGTCAAAAAGCTGTAATTGCATGATTTTACATGATTTTGTGAGTTAATTAATTCTGATTTCTTGTTAACTCAAAAATCAACCCGAGTTTATCAAGAGTGATTTATGTATTTTCTCAATGCATCCTCAAGCCTTGGATTTCTATAAAATCAAGGCTCAGCTCTTCACAAACAATCTCTTGAATTTTCTCAATTACTTTGGCGAAATTGCATACGAAGAATCAAGCTTTTGCGAATAGGCAACTTTGTGAGATCATTCATAGTTTTTCATAGCTATGTATAGTTTTTCATATCAATTCATATCATTGTTAGAATAATCTTCATATCATTTGAATTTAATTCTAGATTAGATTCATACAGGTTTTCATCTTATTGCATTCAGAATCCAAAAAAAAAAAAGATTAATCTACATTCATTCTACATTCATCTTTTAGCATTAAATCCTTCATTTAGGTGTTACATTGTCACTAATCTCAGTCTAATCTGAGAACACCACACTCACACCTACTAGAAGGTAGTAAATAACCTAGTTAGCTTAGTTTCATTTATTTACAGATTTTGATTTTGCTAACCTGTAATATTTTACTGAAGTGTTGTGTCCACAGTTAGGTACAATTTTCACACACACAGTACCCAAAAAAGAAGTACTAATATAAAATTTCCTTGTGAGAGGATGGACCCTATTAGGAGTCTATGAAATTTATTCAATACATATCAGTCGCTATGAGGAGACTTTGAATCCCTGTGAGGAGATTCCAACCCTATGAGGAATTGTAGAAGGTAGAAGGACCCACTGTCTAAACAGATTCAAGGGAAAGAAAACCAAACTCACTATCCAAATGATCTATGTATTATCCTAAACATAATAATACCAAATATAACTGATCTTGCAAAATCTTTCCTCTCTCCTCTGACTATGCCTCTACTGAACCAAATACTTCCCAGATCTAAAAACTCCACATCTCATAATAATCCCTTAAATCACTTACTATTATTTCACACTTCACAACTTACATTTCTTACAATTCTTACAACACAATCAAGGAAACAATCCTTCCTTTATACCAAGCCCAATATTTCATAATTGAGTTGTCCAATTAGGTTTTCAATTATAAATTATAAAACAATACATGTTACATATTAATTTCATAATTACGCAACACTATAAACTCACAAACTTAATAAATATTCACACATGAAAAATCTAACTATAATGAATTAGCCATATCACCTTCACAATGTCTTCAACCTCTGTATAACATCACTTGTCCAACTTCCATCCCCGTTAGGAGATATAATCCAATCATCACAAACTGCTACTCAGGAACTCTGTTAGAATATAGTCTTCACTAAATCTCTTATAACTATCACCATTCTTTGACTTTCTGTATGCACCCTTGACCATGTCATTAGGACACTATGTATAACATGTCCTCAACTATGCATGACCTCATCTCCAACCCACTATGTGTGCTAACTCAAACTTTGTCTACTACTCTGTCAATCTTTAGTATAAATAATATGTTGACATCAATGACAAACACAATAATGAATGCAACATGTGACCACTCCATTAATGATAGAATATTCCCCCATATGAAATATTCAACATTCATGCTAACAACTTATGAGGTTTGGTAAAATCTAAAATTAATCTATGGTGGAGACAAACATGTGCAAAAAGCCAGGGTAGACAATCTGAAGGGAAAATATGATGATATGAAAATGGTGGAAGGTGAGAATATTGCTCAGTATGGCTGAAGGATAAATGAAGTAGTTGGTGCTATTATAAGTTCTATCTAGGTAACATGAAAGAAGAGGATGTGGTAAATAAAATATTGAAAACCTTATTACCAACTTATGCCATTAGAGTTTCTTCCATTCAAGAGTTGAGAACAATAGATAATGTCTCTATTGATGGATCGATTGGTAAGCTTACTTTGAATTGATTAACTATGACAATAGTATTCCTTAAGTTGAGGAATATTTCATGGCCTCTTTTTCTATGGATTCAGTGAAGAAGGGTAAAGAGATAACTCATGAATCAAATAGTATTCCAAGTTATTCTAGGGAACTTAAATCCATTTTGGGTGAAGAAAGAAAGCAAGAAGAAGTTAAAAGCATTACTTAAAAGGAGACTTCCTAGAGGTACCGGTAAGTAAAAAGGAAAGTTACCTTTTAAGTGTTTCTCATGCAACAAGATAGGACATATTTCTATTAGACATCCTAATGGTGAGTAGAAGGAAAAGATCAGAAGATTCAAGGAAAAAGGAAAGAAACAATACTATGTTGTGGTGGATGAAGGTGTGACTGATGAATATTCTAAAGATAATGAAGAAGAAGAAATATTATTTGTTGCAGTAAAAGAAGACACCTCAGAAGGTGAAAATGCATTGGTCTCAGATATGGAACATAGTAATGAGTGGGTTATTGACAATGGGTGCTCACATCACATAAACAATGATAGAAGAAAGTTCATAAAGCTAGAAGAATTTGATGGTGGCGTGATCAGCTTTGGAAACAACACACCCTGCTTGGTAAAAGGTAAAGGTTAATATTTTTTTAATGGAAAAATAAATGTTGATGATGTCTATTTGGTAGAAGGTATGAGACATAGCTTTTTGAGTGTTGGTCATGTTAATATTAAGATTATATTACTGAGAGGGGGGGGGGGAGGTGGGGGTGAATTAGTAATCCAAAAATTATCCAATTTTTGTCTCTTTAAACTTTACCACAACATTCATAAGTTTATCTTTTAACAACATCAAATGAAAATATTAACCATAAACACATCCAAAAAATAATGAAACTCTTGACACAGATGTTTATCTCATGGAAGCTGAAATCGACAAAAAAAGAATGGTGGGGATTGGCACCCACTAACTGATGTAACTTTATGAAGTATGCCCTGTGAGGAGATTAACCCAGTTACGAGTTTTACAAAAGCACTGTTAGGTGCTACCTGATTAAGAGGTTTACCTTTAGTTTTGTTAAAACCTTTATCCTATCAAGAGCATCCTTGTTAGAGTACTTCAAACACAAGTTAATGTGCCACCTTGTTAGAGGATTTACAACAGGGACCTTCTAGGATCCATCCTGTTAGGGAATTTTGACTATTGTAACAATTAGGAAAGAACAAGAACACTGATCTATAGAATAGCACTACCTCAACTTGATTAGACCCACTGAAGCACAAACTATCTTCTCATGATACTTGTATCTTCACTAGGTTGATCACAAATTTCAATTCACACCACACCTACTTCACACATGATCAAATCTCAAAACTATCAACTTCATCCTTTATATACTATTCATCAAGATCTTAAGTTTTCCACCACCTTTAGATTTACCTAAATAATATACAATTCAACTTTCAATCTTTTCTATTAGATCTAGTGCATCATACAACAATATTAAATGTATGCAATCAATTTCCTATACTGTGTCAGCTATCACAATGATTTACATAGAAATTTGAGTCTAGGAGTCAAACACATTTTGACTACGCACTTCCATCTTCTTGAATATTATCCACACACTACAATCGAATAATGTAATGCTAGATCATCACCTCTAATCTTTAATACATGTCATCAAATCATGATTGACTTTACCTTGATCACCGTAAAACTTTCACTGATCACCGATTAAAGATTTGATCACTATCCCTCAAGAAATTTTAACACTTCAACATGATGATAACTTTGAGTCTATTCTATGGTCTTTTAACTTCCACTCTGACCATCCAAGATAGTTACGATTGCAATCATATCATCCAAAAACTATTGGAAACCATATTGTGTAACCGCATTACAAGATATAACATAGATTTGACAAACCACTCGAATCACTTATTACCTGTCACTAACTACTCTAGCATTTGCACTGTTAACCTTCCTCTGATCATAACTTGTTACAAGTAGTGGTTGTTGTTGCACCAAAAGATTAACCTATTAGTTCCTGATACAACCACTAGACATATAGAAGACACAGGAGGTGGTTATGCCATGTCCTAAAACCTACGAGGGATGCTGGCCCACTGCCAACAATCCCCCTCCTAGAGTCACTCACCATGGCCTCCATGGATTTGAACCTGTGACCAAGATCTAATACCACTTGTTACAAGTAGTGGTTTTTGTTGCACCAAAATATTGACCTTTTAATGCCCAATACAACCACTAGACTTATAGAAGATACATGAGGTGGTAAAGCCATGTCTTGAACCCTACGAGGGACACTAGCCCACTACCAACATAACTTACTCACCATTCAATATCAATAGTAGTGGTCATGTATTTAATATTATGAGACATCCCCAAGTCTCCCATATGAATCACTACAACTACAAATCAACGAAACACTTTGATCACCATTCATATACTCAACAACATACTAGAAATAGCAGGTCAATACTTAACATCAAATATATTCTATTTTAAGACCAATAGTCACTTCATCATCACTACAATAGTTACATCACTTATGCCAACAATGTTGGAATTTCTTCTTGACATGTGTTGTCATTGATGTCAACATATGTTTTAAAATATTGATTGTATCTGATGTTGTAGTAAAAATGGTTAAGACAGGAATATCCAAAATCATCATGGTTGTACAAGCTATGTACAACATATATAACTCTATGAGATTAGATGTATGTTTGAGAAGGAGTTTAAATATTATATCTAAGATTGCAAGCAATAATTTAATCAGAGGAATAAGTTACAACAATTATAGTATAGGCTGGTCCCAAGAACAAAAATAGAGGTATGTGGAAAAGTTGGTCTCTAAAATTTTGTGTTTACTTGGATGCGAGATGGATTCATGTTATGCACGTTCAGGATATGATAGAGTACTAATTGAGGAATAATTTCCTTTATTCCTTGATCTTTTTACTCTTGGTGACATCAACTGTAGTGTGTGACCTTGCAAGGTCTTATTTGGTGCCAATCTATAGGATGTGGCATGTTCTACCTTGTGTGAAGATAATTTTTGGATTATGGAGTAGGCTAGCCAAATGATGTTTTTTATTTTCTTGTCCAAGATCCCGTGTGTATCTTGACAAGATTTTATCTAATCATTTCTATTAGGAAAGTCCAATTTGGTGCTGACCTAATAAATAATTTATATCTTGTATAAAGGAGTGAAATAAATGATGCGAAGTGTGTAAAGATGGGAAGGTGTGGATGTGAGGACTATTGGATGTAGAGAAGACATTGTGATTATTGTACTTGATTGGAACTGCTTTAGCAAAGGAGTTGTTGTTAATTAGTTCATTATCTATTATCAATATTTTATATACTTACATTTGGATAGTGGTTCCAAAAGGTTGGTTTAATGTTCATAAGATGGATTTAACCTTCATGTTGGGCAAGTTGCTCTGAGAGAAGAAAATCTCATCTTATCAACTCCTAATAGGGTTGTTGACTCAAAGAAAAGAGTTTTTCCTTCAACAAGGACTTTGAAATGGTTGTATTTATGTTCTCCTAATAGGAAAAGGTCTTGTAATTGATATACTTTATTACTAGTGCATTATATTGTGGGTTTCATCCCCACTGGGGTTTTTCCCTTAACAAGGTTTCCTCGACAACAATTCTTGGTGTTATGATCTATGTTACTTTTGAGGTTTCAGATTTACATTTAATGTTTTGATGTGAAAAGATAAATTTTAGATAAGGAAATACAAGTGATTCACCCCCCCTCTTAGTTGTATCTAAAAATTGATATTCGAGTTCTTGGTCCTCAAATAGAAAGCTTGACTGCTTGAGGTGATTTGAAGATGACTTATTATAGGAAGGATAATCCTAAATTTGATGCTGAAAATTTTGATAGTTAGAAGACCAAGATGAGGACACATTTTTTATACCTAGGAATTGATTATTGGATGATTACAAAGAATAATAAAAATTTTGTTGCAGAAAATGATTTTCCTAAGGCTATTGATGATGAAAATAAGATATTTTCTTGTAATATGATTGCAAGGGAAGATTTGATAAGCACACTATCTAAAGTAGAATTTACATAAGTTAAGGACATTGATTTATCTCATGAAATTTGGGAAATAATGGAAGCGCTTTATGAGGGAGATAAGTATAGCAAGTAGGAAAAGTTACAAAACTGGATGACAAAGATGGAAAATCTAAAAATGTGAGAAGATGAAAATGTAAAAGATTATGTTTAGAGGGTCTCAATTTTTTTTACAAGGATTATAAATTTAGGAGGCACTTATACTAAAGGAGAGGTCATTGCAAAGATTATAATATTTTTGACACCTACTTACAAGACCAAAGTACATGCAATTGAGGAGATCATTCCTTTGACTCACAGATTCAATAGAGAGATGTTGATAGCTAAGTTAACTACCTTTGAGGCTACAAAATTACAAGATTTAGTACCTAAGACATAAATTGCATTCAAGGTAACTGTTCATAATGACACAAAGACCTCATCATGTCTTTCAAGCACTAGTAGAGTAAACAAATATCCTAAGCTTGGAGATTATGGATATGAACTACTGAAAATAGAGGAGGGAGATAGGAAGATGGATGAACTTGTTTCTCTAATCACAAGAAAGAAGAAAAGATGTAAGGGTAAATTTAAAGGAAAATTACCTTTGAAATTTTTTTCTTGCAATAAATTTGGTCACTTTTCATCTAGATGTCCTACAAGGGTCTCTAAAGACAAACCTAAGTTCACTAGGCCATATTTCTATGATGAGGATTGCTATTATGCTGGTGAAGGTGTTTCTGATGATGATCCAATAATAGATGCATTTGGGTTTATATCTATAAAGGAACATGAACCTATTCATGAAGAAAAGGCCTTAGTGTCACATGTTGAAAGAAAACATGAATGGATCATTGATAGTGGATGCTCACATCACATGAATGGTGATAAATATAAGTTTGTCTAGTTAAAAATGCATGATGGTGGAGTTGTCAGATTTGATTATAATAATCCTAAACTGATTGTTGGAGTAGGATCTATTTCTGTAGATGGAAAGACTAACACTGATGATGTGTTTCTTCTTGATGGGATTAAGCATAACTTGTTGAGTGTTGGATAGCTTAGGGATAAAGGTTATTAGCGATAGTTCAGAAGTGGATCATGCACTGTTAGAGGACAAAAGGGAAAATTGATTGCACCAGGAACAAAGACAAGAGGTAACGTATTTCAGTTGAATACCATAGAAGAAAGATGTTATGTTGCTCAGGTTGATGAAAGTTGGCTATGGCATAGAATATTTTTTCATGTGAATTTTGATAACATTGTGAAGGCAAGTAACATCAATGCAGTTAGGGATTTACCAAAAATTGTGAATCCCTCTAACATCATGTGCAAAGAATGTATAATGGGAAAGAAAAAAAAGGGGAGTTTTCAAAGAAAGCCATTCAATGCCAAAGGGAAGCTAGATCTAGTGCATAAAGATCTCTGTCATCCTACATGGACTAGATCTTCTTATGGTGAAAGGTAATTCATACTATTTGTTGATGATCATTCCAGGATGATGTGGGTTGCCTTTCTTAAAGAAAAATCAGAGGCATTTGATAAGTTCAAGATCTACAAAGAAAAAGTAGAAAATGAATCAAGTTTGAAGACAAAATGTTTGAGGTCAAAAAGAGGAGGAGAGTTTACATCTGCTACATTTAATTCATACTGCAAAGAACATGGGATATATAGGCAAAATTCTTCTCCTAGGACTCCACAACAGAATGGGATTACAAAAAGAAGGAACAAAACTATACTGGATTCTACTAGAACAATGATGATTGAAGGAAATGTATTGCATGTGCATTGGAGGGAAGAAGTCAATACTACAGTTTACACATTGAATAGGATTCAGGTCAGGGAAGGTAATACTAAAACACCTTATGAACTTTGATTTGGTTATACTCCTATTGTGAAATATTTCAGAATCCTTGGTAGAAAATTCTTTATCAAAAGAGATGATGAGGTAGGTAAGTTTGGTTCAAGAAGTGATGAAGATATATTTCTTGGTTACTCTACCAAAAGTAAAGCTTACAGATCTGTTAACTTGAGATTGAGAAATATGGTTGAGAGCATTAATGTAATAATTGATGAGAAGTTTCAAGTTCAAGAAAGAATCTATGACCAAAAATCAGAAAAGACTATTGAAGAAGATGAGTTAGTTGAATTTTATAATGATAGGAAGATGTGTTTGAGTGAACAATCATAAGTTCCTAAAACTCCAAGGTATGTACCAATAAATCATCCTAAAAATCAGATTATCGGTGATAGGAATAAAATCAAGTTAAATAGGTCTATCGCCAGAGAGGAATTATGTCTGATTTCACAAGTGGAACCTAATTATACTGATAAGGATTGTGAAGATGAATCATGGGTTAATGAAATGAAAGAAGAATTGGATTAGATAATAAAGAACAAAACTTGAGAATTAGTTCCTAGACCTGAAGGAAAGAATGTTATTAGTGTTGATCCCTAAAGTTTTGTTGTCTATTAGTGTCTTACACTTAGTCATTTTCTAGGCAATTTTGGTCAGTCATCACTATGTCCGAGTCATCATATATAGGCCAAGTCATGTATAATGTACATTTACCAAGTAGTAGTCACTGCCGAGTAAAATAGTGGTCATTGAGTATTTTTGTATTAGCCGAGTCAACTTTTGCCAAGTTTTGTAAAGAAGACAATGCCA
Source organism: Chamaecyparis obtusa (assembly GCA_027943335.1). Taxonomy (NCBI): domain Eukaryota; kingdom Viridiplantae; phylum Streptophyta; class Pinopsida; order Cupressales; family Cupressaceae; genus Chamaecyparis; species Chamaecyparis obtusa. Next base: position 345,825 of record BSBK01001437.1, read on the forward strand.
AGCACCATAATATAAAGAACAGTGAATGCCAAGTTCCAGAGATATCTAATGCCAAGCAAGATAGAATTAACATATGTGTTTGTTATGGAACAAACATTTAGGTAAACCATTTTGGCCAACATTTATATTTCATTTTTTTTTGTTGAGGAAATCATAGAGGTGATTACACTCTTGTATTATAATAATTAATCACTGTGTAACACATGTAATTAACCAATCAGAATTAGGGAAAGGTTAAGCATAAAAAATAGATAATCTAGATCGTAGATCTTAAATATTGGAGAAAGTTAATTTTCTATATAAGATGTGATATGAACCCTAAAATGATGTAAGATTGTGACATAGAGAATATCTTCAGTACAAAGAAGTATTCAGATAGAGTTCAGTGACCAAGTAGAACAGAGAAAAGTAGTGAAGGGAAAAATAGAGACATATTTGATAGATGAGATCAAATATATACTAGAAGGAGAAGATTTGTAATCAACATCAGAGTGCAAACCAAAGGATCAGGTACTGAGACATTTTAATAGGTGTATTAGGGTAAAGCTTTTAACAGAGTAGTTTTGATAGACCTTAGTAAATCTCTTAACTGAGTGCTTACTTAGTTGTAAGTCTTAAATCATTTTGCAAGGTAGATTGTATAAGTCTCAAAGCTCTTAACATGGAAGACTCCTAACAGGGTAGATCATATTTTGTGATCAAATTTGTAGCCCTAACATGCAAACTTTATACTGCAGTAGTGAATATTTGTGGGTGTCATGCCCACCCCATTTTTACCTTTCAAGGGTTTTTGGGTAACCAAAATCATTATGTTATGCTTATTTTCATGAGTGATGTTTAGCTTATTAGATCTGTTATACTATTGAGTTTTATGTTTATGCTATGCAAGTTTCATTTATGTAAAAATGGATAAATCAATGATATCTGATTCACCCCCCCCTCTCAATATCACATTTTCCGAATAGATTTCCAATAATTGGTATTAGATCATTGGTAACCTATAGAAGTATAACCACTTGTGAGATAAAGATCTTGAGATGGAGGTTTATAAGATGGGAAAAATTATAGAGAATCAAAAGATTGAGATTCATCTTGCATTACAACAACTTGAAGCAACCAAAGGAGAACTGAAGAAATCCTTAAGCAGAAGAAGACAAATAACTATTCAAAAAAAGGAAACACAATATCAAGAAGAAGATACTACTGGACTATTTGATAGTGGGAAATCTATAGAAAGTGACAAATCCATAAAATAAATACTAGAGAAAAACAACATACTGAATCAAGACATTAGAAATCTAAAGAGACAACAAGAAATTCAATGTGTGAGACTCTATGAAGTAGTTGAACAAAAAAAAAAATATGAAGAAGACAAGATAATGGCCAAAGAAGATAAAAGAAAAATATCAATGAGACTTGATGACAAGACAAGTGACATGCAAATTTTGACAAACAATCAACTAGACATGGTAAATCAATTGCTATTGGTTAATCAAGAATTGGGCAGGAAAGATGTGGAACTCACCAATTTGAGATCAGAAAACAATCAACTGAGGAATGAATTGAAAACTAAAAAGGAAGTTAATGAAAGGATGAACAAGCATAATGAAGTTGTAAGATACTTTGAAGATCTATTAAAGTCACCTAGAAGATCTCGTGATACATTTGGACTTGGAAATAATGAGCAATTGTCATCCACTAATGAAGGATAATCATCAAGGAGTGGAGAGAAAATGAATGCAAAACCAAAGAACAACAAGCCCACATGCCATCACTGTGGAAAGCTAGGATATATAGCCAACATCGACAAAAGAAAACATGGTAAGTCTAATCCTAAACCAAAATTTAATGGACACTATTTTAACTATAAGAAATATGGACATTAGGCACATGAATGCAGGACAAAGGTTAGTAATCCACCTACCTCACCTAAATTCCAAGGACACTATTTCAACTATCACAAATATGGACATAGAGCATTTTAATGCAGATCAAAACCCAAATGGTCATCAAATCAATAGATGAAGTCACCTAAGAAGGGTAATACATACAATTGGGATTACAACACTTGGTACAGTTACCATTACTATGGAAAACATGGTCATATTGGAGAAAATTATCTTAAGACACATTTTAGGGGTAAATCCAAGAGTTGGGAATGGAAGTATGGTATGCTATAAATGCAATAAGATAGGTCACCTAAAGAAAGATTGCAGAACACCCATACCAAGAAATGAGAAAAGAAAGAATGAAGAAACCATTAAGAAAATGAGAAATCAGATGAACAAAACATGGAAGAAGAAAGAAGAGGGAAGCAGTAGTGAAGCCAGTGCACTTGATGTCATGCAATTTGATGGATTAGGTGATCACACTACTTCAAACTAAGAAAAGAAGGTATGTATGGAACTAAGTCCTACAGTGTTTTAATTTTATATCAGTTCCTATCATTTGTTGAGAAAAAGTCCATATCTACATAGAGTAAGATGCATTAGGACAAATTTGAGCAAAGGACTATACTACATATTTGATGTCGAGCATCAATATTTTAGTTTATGGTGACTGAGTCACTAATGTATGCCAAGTACCTATGATATCTGAGATGTGATGTACACCAAGCTATAATCGAATGGTTGTATCGAATGAGCTTATGTTGATTGAGTTTAACATGAGATTGTTGAGACAACTGTATCTCACCTAGAAAGTGTATAGATCATTAATGAAGCCCTAATCTGACCGTTTGAAGTCTATAAAGGAGGAAGTTACCATTTATTTCATTTCACCAAGAGAATTGAGAACTTTTAGAGTGATTCATAAGGCAAGTAACTAGTGTGATTAGTGCTAAGTATGATTCGTAGAAATCTTCATAGTGTGTTGTCAAAAAAACATTTGAAGAACACTTGTGTAAGGTATTTTATCAAGTAAAATATTTTCAGTACTTTAATCCTTAAGTTGTGAGACATGGCATCATCATCATCAACTGCAATGAAGAAGAAAGGAAAGAAGGTCTTTAATGTTAAATTAGTGAGGAACAAGGCATGCAAGCCACAAAGGTTTCAGGTCATTTCAAAAAGTGTGATCATGGGATATCTGACTAGAGCCCTATTGTCAATTCCAAAGAATGTTCTAATGATAAATGATATTCGGTCATGTTACATGTGAAAGATTGGAGAAATAGGTGATTATGAAATTAGAGAAGCATATGAGAAACTATGCAGCAACGGGGTGTTGAAGTCGAAACACCATAAGGTTGCCAATTTAGGGTTGGTTCATGCCCTTGACTTTCTACAAAACTTCAAAGTAGAATGGATCAAGATTGTATTGAGAAGGGTACATGACATGCAAATATGGCTAGAGGACGGACTAGTCCAAATCACCAAAGACATGATTCACTAGGTAACTGGATACCCTAAACTCCCTGGGAAGAAAACTATGAGATGTCAAAGCAAGGAGGAAATTCAAGAAAACAAATAGGCAGTATGGAACAAGAAAGGTATGACTATCTCTACTATCACTGACCCAGAAATTGAGTTTGTAGTAAGGGTGATAGCACACAAATTTTATCAGGCAAGTCAGCTAGATAGTGTCCCATGCATGGTAGTGGATGAAGCTTGGAAAATAATCAAGAAGGATCACACATACGACCTTGCCGAGCTCCAACTGACACAACTTGCCAAGAATATTACATCAATCCAGAAAGAAAAGAATTCAATGTGTAAGTTTGGTTCCCTACTTGTTTGTTTATTCTTCTACATTCATAAAAATTTTCCTACTATTGGAGGAGTAGTATGGGATAAGAGTAGGCTAGTGACAGTTCAGATCAATGAGTTTGTTAGTCAAATGGCTGATAACTTTGAAAGTATTATGGAGATTACTTTGTAGAATTTAAGAAGAAAATGAGGAAGATAATTAGGATTCCTGTATCCTTAGTAGAGAAATACAATCAGGATATATGATTCCTAATTGACACTGACCTTACATATGCTCAAGATGTAATATAGAGGGTATCATGGCTAATACCATTACCTTATGAGGTAAACATTGATGAAACTATAACAACAATCACATCCTTGTTAGCCAAGGAATTTGATAAGAAGGCTACATATTTTGGAACCTATGAGGAAGTGAAGGCTAAGATAACCATGGGACTAAAGTCTACTACCATGGAGAGAAAGAGGAAAAAGGTAGTGAAAACCATTGAAAAGATGATAGGAGAAAGAGAGGTAGATACACCTCTAGAACTGACTCAAGGATTAAGAGAAGATAAATCAAGTGAGTCTAGTGAAAGTGAAGAGGAGAAAGTAGTAGAAAATAAAGGCAAGAAGGCATCAGTTACTGAGCCTGTGAGAAAAACAATGTAGAAACCTAAGCCTATCTCCTCACCTGTACTTAGGACAAGAACTAGGGTAACCTCTATAGCTATAGCTATTGAGCCTCAATAGATAACCCCTACATCATGGAAGAGAAAAAATGTTCAGCCTAAGGCAGTGCCAAGCCATTTGAAGAAGAAACCAAGGAGGAAACTCATTTTGGAGAAGGATGATGAGGAAGTCGACAATGATGAGGAAATAAAGAAGAAGATAGCATTACCAAAGAGAACACTAACTGTGAATGAAATATGCCACAACATTAAGAGTACTAATAGACTAATAGGCTTCAAACAAATCAAATTTGAAAGGATGAGTATTGAGGATAAAGAAAAAGTTGAAGAAGAAATGATTGAGATGCTCTGCATATTCAAAATGGTACCACTTCAATTAGGGAAACTGATTCTTGATGAATTATATCAAAGACTATCACAGAAATGGGAATATACCCTTATAATAGAAAAGAAAATAAGGGAAATCACACTTGCTCAAGTCACACCAGACTTGTCCTCTGCTTACATTTAACAATACACATAGCAATACAAAAATAGATTCATTCCTAAGCTCTAGGCATACTCTATCCTTGAACACAAGGTTGAAGATGTTGTTCAACAAAGTCTAAAGGTATGGAAGATCATTTTTGGTCTTATAATTGATAAGAGTACACAACAAGATGCTAGCACATCTAAGGGAGTTGAGATAGATAATAATAAGGATGTTAGTGAGCCTCATATTTAGGAGGAAGCAGCTCAAAAGACTGAGGAGCATAAGAAGACAGCTAAAATAATTATTGTTGATATCACTGAGGACACCATAGTGAAAAATCATGTATTGATCAAGGAAGAAATTTAAACCGAGGAAGAAAAAGATACATCTTTACCGAGCGGTAATCCTATGTTATTAAAAGTGATAGATTATCCATAGATTGATGATACATCAACTGTTAAAGTTACCTATGCCAGTCCACACATAGCTACAGTTGATATCCTAGCTAGTCATAATACTACCGAGGAATAATAAAAGTTGGTAATTACACCTATGCCTACATCTGTCAAGGAGTCAAATAAAGGACATGCATAAAAGTCTATATTAGTTATATTAAATCCTCATGTGGAGGAAACGGAGCCAGAAAACAAAGAGACAGAAAAAGAAATAAACACTCAAGAGCCTAAGGAGCAAGAGGCAATAAAATCTCTTATACAAATGCCGAGTGGTACAACACCTAGAAAGAAGTCATAGGAAAAGAAGGAGAAATCTCCCACTTCACAGGTGACACTTGAGGAAGTTATTGTAATTCATAAATGGGACATGGATAACTTGGCCTATGATTAGATGCAAATTCTGTAGGATCTGCTAAAGAAGAAGAGAAAATGGGAAGAAATGAGAAGGGAACATCAGCAAAAGAAAGTACTTCATGAAATAAAAGGTATATTTATTGATTCTTTTGAAATGACTGATGTAAGTGGCTCTGACCCTATTCTAGAACAAATTTTTCATATTTTCAAGAAAGTGATTGATGACAATAGCAAGGCCAATGATACTTTGTTGCAGTGGTCAAAAAGAAAATTCAAGACCAAGGTACTTAATAAGGTCTCTGCAAATATAGCAGTGAAGCAGGTAGAACTTTATACCTTATTATCTAACTTAGAAGAATTTGTACTAAATGCACAATATTTGTACAAGAAATTGTGTGATGTAGAAGTGTTTACCAAGGACAACTAGGAACTAGTAGATAAGCTACAACTAGATATCCGATCTGCTAGTCACTCATTGAGCTTAGATGCAAGTTCCAACTCTATACATTACACTAGGCTTTTACATACTCAAGGGAGGTTAGCTGAGTTGATGGCTAATGATGGTAAGATAAGGGCCCACTTACTCTCCATACAAAAAATTTTAACACCTCATATGGAGGCCATACAAAGAGAGTTAGCTATGACAAAGGAATTAGTTCAGAAAGATCCCCATCTTTCTATTGCTAAGAGCCTAGTTAACCTAGCTGTTGAGCTAGAGGTAAAGTTTAAGGTTTTGAAGATTGCAACATCCGGTTGGGACAACACATTGCATATGGTCATGCAACTTCACAAATTTTTTTTGGACAAGTATTTCAAGCTCCCTACACCCAAAGAACTTTAAATGACAAAAACAAGGGGGAAATAGTAGTGAGATGACATGTTAAGTCAAAAAGAGGGAATAGAATTAGAGAACATAATTAGAGAGAAGAATCATATTGAAGAAAGAAGAAATGAATGGTATGACATACTACATTTTGTAAATGTGTATATGTATTCGAGTGTATGTCAAATAAGGAAGTCTTATATGTACAAATATAAATATTTTTTGTTTTGTAAGACTGAGTTATGTTTTAGGGGGAGTGTTTTGTATATAATTTTGTTAGTACTAAGTACTCTTGTAAATGTAATGATGAAGTATTTTTGCCACTAATGTCAAAGGGTAAGATTGTTGAGCCCTAAAGTTTTTTTGTCTATTAGTGTCTTACACATTGTCATTTTCTAGGCAATGTTGGTCAGTCATCATTGTGACCGAGTCATCATATGTAGGCCGAGTCATGTATAATATACATTTACCAAGTAGTAGTCACTACTGAGTAAAACAATGGTCACCGAGTATTTTTTGTATTAGATGAGTCATCTTTTGCCAAGTTATGTAAAGAAGACAATGCCGAGAACCAAAATATAAAGAACAATGAATGTCGAGTATCTAATGCTGAGCAAGAAAAAATTGACATATGTGTTTGTTATGGCACAAAGATTTAGGTAAACCATTTTGGCCAACACTTATATTTCATTTGTTTTTTATTGAGGAAATCACAGAGGTGATTACGCTCTTGTATTGTAATCATTAATCCCTATGTAACACATGGAACTAATCAGAATTAGGGAAAGGTTAAGTGGCAAAAAGAGATAATCTAGATCTTAGATCTTAAATATTGGAGAAAGTTAATTGTCTATATAAGATGTGATCTGAACCCTAAAACAATGTAAGAGTGTGACATAGAGAATATCTTTAGTACAACGAAGTATTCTGATAGAGTTCAGTGACTGAGTAGAACAAAGAAAAGTAGTGAAGGGTAGAATAGAGACATATTTGATAGATGAGATGAAATCTATACTGGAAGGAGAAGATCAGTAATCAACATCATAGTACAAACTGAAGGATCAGGCACTAAGACATTTTAATAGGTGTATCAAGGTAAATCTTTTAACAGAGTGGTTTTGATAGACCTTAGTAAATCTCTTAACCGAGTGCTTAGTTGTAAGTCTTAAATCCCTTTGCGAGGTAGATTGTATAAGTCTCAAAGCTCTTAACAGGGTAGACCCCTCATAGGGTAGATCATATTTTGTGATCAAATTTGTAGCCCTAATAGGAAAACTTTATACTACAGTAGTGAAGATTTTTGGGTGTCATCCCCACCCCAATTTTACCTTTCAAGGGTTTCTAGGTAACCAAAATCATTGTGTTATGCTTATTTTCATGGGTGATGTTTAGCTTATTAGATTTGTTATACTGTTGAGTTTTATGTTTATGCTATGCAAGTTTCATTTATGTAAAAATGGATAAATCAGTGATATATGATTCACCCCCCCTCTCAGTATCACATTTTCCCAATAGATTTCCAACAATCGGAACTAAATGGGTCTTCAAAAACAAAATGAATGAAGAGGGTACAATAATAAGGAACAAAGAAAGATTGGTCTATAAAGGCTACTCGCAAAAAGATGGAATAAACTTTGAAGAAACTTTTGCACTTGTGGCTAGATTGGAGGTAGTAAGTCTATTTATTTCCTTTTCTTCTTATAGGGACTTCAAAGTGTGTCAAATGGATGTGAAATTTACATTCTTGAATGACGATCTAGAAGAAGAGGTCTACATTGAGAAACTTGATTTTTTTCCCTTGACAGATGACAAAGACATGGTTTGTAGGTTGAAAAAGGATATGTATGGATTGAAGCAAGCTCCTAGAGCTTGGTATGCATGAGTTGACAAGTATTTATTACATATTGGTTTCAGGAAAGGGAGTGCAGATAATAATTTATATTTGAGAACTAGCATGGATGGAATCTTGATGATAGAAGTATTTGTGGATGATATTATCTTTGGGGGAAATGATGAAATGAGAAATAATTTTTTTGAAGAACTGAAAGATGAATTTGAAATGTCTCTTATTGGTGAAATGAAGTTCTTTCTAGGTTTGAAAATTATAAAAAGTAAGTTGGCATTTTCATTTCTCAAACCAAGTATCTCAAGGAGCTATTGAAATATTTTGGCATGGGAGATTGTAAACTTGTTGGAATACCTTTGATTACTGGGTGCAATCTTACATCAAATGATGAAACTCAAAGTGTCTATAAAACAAAATATAGATCCATGATTAGAGGATTACAATATTTAATGCTTACCAGACTAGATATTGCAAATGCAGTTGCAATTGTTGTGAGGTTTCAAGCAGATCCAAAAGAGACTCATTATATTGCAGTAAAAAGGATATTTCAGTATTTGAAAGGTACATTGGAATCTAGAATGTGGTATGTTAAGTCAGATGACTTTATCCTATATGCATACACTAATGCAGATTGGGAAGGATGTATTGATGAGTCACTATATTGCAGTAAAAAGGATATTTAGGTATTTGAAAGGTACATTGGAATCTGGAATGTGGTATACACTGATGTGGATTGGGAAGGATGTATTGATGATAGTAAGAGAACCAATGGTGGTACAATATTCCTTGGAAAGACATTAGTCTCTTTGTTAAGAAAGAAGAAGGATTGTGTTGCTTGATCTACTTTTGAATCATAGTATGTGGCTAGTGCTTTAAATTATTCATAGCTTGTTTGGATGAAATAGATGTTGAAGGACATTGAAATAAGCTTTGAAGAATCACTTGTGATTTATTATGATAATACAAGCACAATCAATATGTCAAAAAATATTGTTATGCACTCAAAAACCAAACATATTTCAATAAAACATCATTATCTAAGAGAGAAAGTTGCAAAAAAGGAAGTCAGAGTTGAGTATGTTAGTAAAAAGGATAAATTATAAAATATATTCACTAAACCTTTTCCGACTGATACCTTTGAGTATCTCAGAGGTATGCATGGGGTGAAAACCACCACTTACAAGAACTAGATGATACAAGAATGCATCAATCCAAAAGCTATTAGAGCTATATTCTTCACTGGACATGATGCTTGGATGAACTTCTTAGGGGGAGTGATCACAAGACATAACAATACTTATCTAGGTGATTTGGTATCTATTCGTAGGCATGAAGATTTGAAAAAGCTACACCTTTTAGTGGTGGGATATTCAGAAGGAAGAGTAACCCTTTGTCATTAATGTCAAAGGGGGAGAAATACAAGAAATAACCTTACTAGTTCAAGGGAAGATGTGTAGAGGATGTTAAGATGATTGTTGGGTTGATGGGTTTTCACATATGTTTCCATCAATGCCAAAGGAGGAGATTATTGGAATTGTTTCTTGACATGTGTTGTTGGCAATTTGGCTAAGGTATGTACATAGATGTTGTCATTATGGAAACATATGTTCCCTATGAAGAGTGCATAAGCTAGAAAGTAAGTATGGACGATCGCAGACTAAAATTGTCGAAGTATGAAACAATGATTTTGATAGAGCACCCGATACAGTTTGTTTTGGCGACGTTCACTGGAGCATGATCAGAGTTTGTGTAGTTGAACATAGAATCTATGGTGTCTAAGGATACCCCATCTTAGTGTGCAAAAGAGTATGGATAGTACAGACAAAGTTATGACTATTTTACCGATGATAGAGTACAACCGACAGTGCAGTTTTGAAGACAGAACTAGTAAATGAATTAAGGGATTATTTTTCTTGTCTAAATAATGAATTAATATTATAAAGAGATGACATCCTAGATTTTTACTCTTGGATAAAGATATGCAAGTGGACAAGGGAAATATATTATGTTTGTATCTTGTATAAATAAAGATGTATCGAACATACTTGAAATGTAACATGTAATATATGTAAATTGTGATAGCAGCAAAAGTTGTTGATGCGAAGTTGTAAGTAGTACCATATTGTAATCAGTAAACATTTGTATTACTTATTTGGGCAATGAGCTCATCTGGTAATTAGGTTTTGTATCTACAACTCCTAACAGGGTTGAGGCTTCTAACAAAGCCTATAGTCCCTTAATCAGGACTGATACACTATATGATTGTAACAGGCTCCTAATAAGGTCAACATCCTTAACCGGATATCTTTTGATTAGTGGATCTTTGTGGGTACCATCCCCACTGGGGTTTTCCCTTGGATAGGGTTTCCTCAAGAACATATCATGTGTTATGAGTTCTTTACATTTACTATTATGTATGCTATTTAGTTTCTTATGCTTTGTATGCATTAAAGTAATCTGTTATATCCATAAGTGGGAAAAAGTAAAAATTTGTGAAATACTGATTCACCCCCCCCTCTCAGTATTTCCTATTTCTAACAATTGGTATCAGAGCTAGGTTACTCAGAGAAGAAACATTCAAGGAAAGCCTAGTAGCTTGAGTAAGATCTCTATGGATATGGATCAATTACAAAAGAATCTTGAAGAAGCTCTTGAGAAAATTAATATCCTTACTGATGAAAGAAACACTTTGAAAAGGAAGTATGATGATGCAAAGAATCTTATTGACAAATTGAAAGGTAAGATATAAAATCTGAAATCTGAAAAGGAATCTGAAATTCTTGTTGAAGATTGTGAAGATTTAGAAAAAGAAAATGTGATCCTTAAACATGAATTGAAGACAGCAAATCTGAAGCTTAGCTTGAAAGATGGAAATGACAATTTGAGATTTGAGAATGAAAGTTTAAAGAATGAAAATGAAGATCTAAAATCTAAACTTGGCAAGGTAACATCTAAATTTGATAAAGTCAAACTGCAGTATGATGAACTTGAGAAATACAACAAAATTGTGAAAGGTGAATTGACTCAATCTAAACAACAACTTGAGATGCTATATTCTAACAGTGAAAAGATTGATAAGCAAGTATCTTATGGAAAACCATTCTATGACAAAACTGGTCTTGGATTTAACATATTGAAGATAGTTAGTGAAAGCAAGAAACCAAATCTGAATGAATGTGAAAGCAGTGAAGAAAAGAAGTTAGATGAGAACAAATCAGAAGAATCACCTAAGCAAGAAGAATCACCGAAGCAAGAAGATGCACCTAAGCAAGAAGAATTACCAAAGCAAGAAGATGCACCTAAGCAAGAAGAACCACTGAAGCAAGAAGAATCATCCAAAGGTATGCAAAGAGAATTCAAAGGTAGATGTTTTACTTGTAATACTATTGGTCATATGAAGAGAGATTGTACGGGTAAACAATTCAAACCTCTAAATGGTTATTGTTATAATTGTCATGGTTTTGGACATAGAGCTATTGAATGTAGAAGATCTAAAGTTATTGAGAATAATTACAATAGAAGAATGGCTAGAAATACTAACAATGCAGATAAGAGATCAACTATAGACATGAAAAGAGGAAATGGAATAGTATGTTTCAGATGCAACAAAATTGGACATATTGCTAGAAATTGTAGGACACAAATCAATCAAAAAATACCTAGATATGGAACCAATGGAATCACTTGTTAGATATGTAACAAGATTGGACACACAACAAGATTTTGCAGAATGAACAATGGAGGTTATCATCATAACCCTAACCCTAGAAACTATGCAAGAAAGAATGAAAATGCAGGAAACAAAGAGAAAGGTTGCTATAGCAATGAAGATGAAGTAAAATTTGTTAAAGGCACAAATCAAGGAGGTATATTTAGCATTGAAGGTAATCAGGAAGCTAATGTATCTGAAGGTAAGAATGAGTCTTTACCTAACCCTTCTTTAAGCACTTAAATTATGTAAATTTCTGTAGTTTAGGAACTTAGAATTAGCATAGAGTTAGATTTTGAATGAGTTAAGTTTTGCATAGTTAGATGAAGGTTTGTTATGTTATACTAATGCTATGGTTAAGTGTGCAAAAGGAAATATTGTGTTTTGCGAGGTCATAAAAAGATTTATGGTTGCAGGTTTACAGAATCAACTTTTTGACATTTTGGTGGCAAAATTATTGAATGCGATGTCAGATTGAGTAAATGCTAAGTGTTAAAAGATTGAAATCAAAGTTATTACAACTATCAAGTGATTTGAAGTGATTTGGAAGTGAAGAAAGAAGTTTGGAAGTGATTTGCAGAAGTTTGAAGCGCTGATCTAGCGAAAGCCCTAATTTTGCAAATTTAAGGTATGTATCTGACTACGATCTTGAATCAGCTTAAGAAATCAGATATAATCATGGATGTGTCATTGATTCACAACATTAAGGATAAGAACAGACCTAGAAATAAGAAAGATCTAGTTGAACCCTCAGAAAGAGATGCTAGTTTAGCCTTATCAGCCATACTAGATGGAGTTCTTCATTTAGAGAATGTTAAAGGTTATCTTGGGTGCAAGTATGAAACCCTAAGGGAGTATGATTTTAATGGTGAATATAAGAAATTGTACAACTTAGATATGTCAGTGAAACAAGGTTATGAACATCTAGAAAACAATGAAATCATTGAGTACTCTATGAAATATGAATTTGATGATGAGGAGTGTACTAAGATCATTTTGAGTAGGATTCATAATGGAAAATTTTGGTTAGAAGACAGAGTTATAGATATAACTATAGACCTAATTCATGATGTGATTGGATTATCAAAAGTTGGTGCAATCCCATTGAATGAGAAAAACATGAGAAACATTGTGATTGAAAACACCGGTTCAGTATACAATGGCAGAGGTATAGTCATTAGCAAGATTAAGCAAGATGATGTAAAATACTTGTGTAAGATTTTGACAACAAAGTTCTATGGAAGCTCTAGAGAAGATGATATGCCAGCAGGTATGGTACACATTGCTTATTTGATGTGTGTGGAGAAGAAGCCTATGGATATGTGTGAAATTCTGAGAATACAGTTGTTTGAGAATTTGGAGAAGATAAAGAAAGCTAAATACACTCACTTTAGATTTTCCTCATTGGTTACTTACATGTTCTTCCATTTGCTAAGAAGATTTCCTTACACTATTGAATGGAATGATGGTGAGAATACTATGGAAAGAATCAATAAAGTCTACATGAAACATCTTATTGAGAAGGTTAATGATAGTGTAAAGTTAGTATTGAAAACTTTTCAGAACATTGTGGTAAACAGATCAAGAATTCCTCCATCCCTAGTTGAGAAATACAAAGATGATATATGTTTTATGGTTGATACTGATTTCACTTACATTGAGGTAGTAGAACCTAGACATGAATTCATAGACCCTCTTGGCTATGAAATCTCTGAAGTTGAAATAGAAGGTTATGTTACTAGATTCTTGAAAAGTAAAATTGATGCTCATAGTAGCAGATTTGGAACATATGATGAAAACTTTGGTTCAGCAAAATCACTTAAGGAAGAGAAACAATCAAAGAAGAAAGTGGAGTCTACAATAAAGAAAATTCTAAAAGAATTAGGTATGAGTGAGCACGAATTTGATATTGCAAAGAAGACTGTAGAAGCAATAAGGCAAAGTGGGATATTATCAGTCCCACCTTTGGCATCTAGTGCAGAACCTATTCAAGTAAAGGTAAAGGTTGAAGAACTTGAGAAGGAACAAGGAATTAGTTAGACAGAGAAACCCTTTTCCTCAGCACCAAGCAAAAGAATGAAGGCAAGTGCTTCAGGACCAGGTAAAAGATAGAAAATAATTGTTCCACCAATACCTAGAAGAGTTGTAGAAATACAAGATGATGAAGTGACAACAAAGAAGAAATCATGGAAACCAAGGATAGAAAGAGTTAATGAAGATATAATGCAGCATGGAGACTACCAAAATGAATAAATACTATGATTTATATGGATCCTCTGATAGATTGAATCTTGAGAATGCAATGGTTACACATATGATTTTGTTTAACAAGAAATTTGATACTATTCATGGAAAGATACCAGAAGATTTGTACAATAGACTTGTGAGAAGAAAGATGAGAGCATAAGAAGAAGATACCAAAATGAGAGAGAATGTGATTAGACAATTCTATGAGATAAGATATGATGACCATCTTAAATAGACCCTATTGAGAACCAAAAGAAGAATTATACAAATAATGGGAGGACAATATGAGCAAGTAAAGACTGAAACTGAATAGGTAGTTGTGCAAGTGCTAGAAAACTTGGTAGCAGGAAAAGATAGCAAAGATCAATTAGTTGCAGAACTAGCAGAGAAACAGAGTTCAGAACAAGTAGAGGTAGCGGTAGAGGTAGTTGAAGTCGAAGATATTCCCTCTTCTTCCATAAACATTGGCACATAATCTATGAACATTGAAGGAGCTAAAGTTACTTTAGATTCAGATGATGCAGTACTCAATAGTTTGGATAACATTGTTGACAATTTGGATTTGGGAGAGAAAGAAAAGACTATTGAAATAGAGACTACACATACTGAAGTGAAAATGGAAACAAAGGCCCCTACACCTATTGAAACACAAGAAGACATCAGTCTTACTCCTAAGACTAGAAAGGAGAAAGGAATAGAAACATTGATTGAAAATTTGAGCAAGGAAGTTGATGACGATGATCAAATAGAGTTGATCACCTCTTTAAACAAAATTATTGGAAAGAACAAGAAAGTTAAGAATTTGGAAGGTAGTCTGAAAGACTTGACTGAGAAGCTACAAATTGTCATATCTACAAAATTCTTTGATTCAGATCCACTTGAAAGAGCAAAGATGGTAATTAAATCTTTTGATGTTGAATTCACTAATTTAATTGATATTGCTAAGGTTAAGGCTTAGACAGTTTATGAAGCTGAGATGTTGCAGAACATAAGTCAGAATATCAAGAATGACATTGGCAGCCTTGATAGACACATTAAGGACTTAAGGAAACATCTTGAGACTGGAAAGTGTTTGTACATTCAGTGTACAAAATCTGAGAATATTTTAATTGAGGAAGAAAAGAAGATAAAAGAGAAGCAAGATGAGATTGCAACAGAGACAAACTCTTTGGCCAGCCTAAACATGAAGATCAAAATAGTTGAGAATAAGATCATAAAATTATGTGATGAAATAAGGACTTTAAATGATGAGAAAAAAAAGAAATCTATCAGAATAAACATCTTGAGAGAGCATGTCTCAATCAAGTTGACCATAATAGAAGAGCAACTAGATGAATGTCTTACTACTAAGACAACATTTCAAAAATTCAATTTTGAGTCCCTCCAAGCTTGTCAGATTGCAGCATACGGATTGAGTACTTTACTCAATGTAGCAGAATCAAATAAGAAGGCATGGGAGAAAGATTTTGAGACTTGGAAGATAGATTTTGCAGATTGTGTTGCAAGCCTACTGGCTTTACAATAAGACAGTAAGGTAAAAGTTTTGACACAATTTTTGTATATCCCTTTCCACCCTTTATTTTGTCATTGTTGTCAAAGGGGGAGAGATACTTAGAAAATTGTCTATATATGATAAGGAAGGATACTCATAGAGGGAGTTCTATGGAGTATTATGAAGTTTATTAGATTATTGTACATATTTTGAGGAGATATAAGGATAGTATACTTATTTTATACTATGGCCACAATTTTGATACAAATTTTGAGATTTTGACTCGTACACTTAGCCAATTTTCTCATATGTTGCCACCAATGACAAAGGGGGAGATTGTTGGCAATTTGGCTAAGGTATGTACATAGATGTTGTCATTATGGAAACATATGTTCCCTATGAAGAGTGCATAAGCTGGAAAGTAAGTATGGAAGATCGCAGACTAAAATTGTCTAAGTATGAAATAGTGATTTTGACAAAGCACCCGATATAATTTATTTTGGTGACATTCACTGGAGCATGATCAGAGTTTGTGTAGTTGAACATACACTCTATGGTGTCTAAGGATACCCCATCTTAGTGTGAAAAAGAGTACAAGCAATATGAACAAAGTTATGACTATTTTATCGATGACAGAGTACAGCCGATAGTGCAATTTTGAAGACAAAACTAGTAAATGAATTAAGGGATTATTTTTCTTGTCAAAATAATGACTTAATATTATAAAGAGATGACATCCTAGATGTTTACTGTTGGATAAAGATATGCAAGATGACAAGAGAAAGATATTATGTTTGTATCTTGTATAAATAAAGATGTACCGAACATACTTTAAATGTAACATGTAATATATGTAAATTGTGATAGCAGCGAAAGTTGTTGATGCAAAGTTGTAAGAAGTACCATATTGTAATCAATAAACATTTGTATTACTTGTTTGGGTAGTGAGATCATCTGGTAATCAGGTTTTGTATCTACAACTCCTAACAAGGTTGAGGCTTCTAACAAGGCCTATAGTCCCTTAATCAGGACTGATACACTATATGATTGTAACAGGCTCCTAACAGGGTCAACATCCTTAACCAGATATCTTTTGATTAGTGGATCTTTGTGGGTACCATCCCCACCGGGGTTTTCCCTTGGCCAGGGTTTCCTCGAGAACATATCATGTGTTATGAGTTCTTTACATTTACTATTATGTATGCTATTTAGTTTCTTATGCTTTGTTTGCATTAAAGTAATCTGTTATATCCATAAGTGGGAAAAAGTAAAAGTTTGTGAAATACTGATTTACCCCCCCCTTGTCAGTATTTCCTATTTCTAACATGTGTTGTGATTGATGTAAACATATTTTTTAGAAGATTGACTGTATTTGATGTTGCATAAAAATGCTTAAGAAAAGAATAGGTATAATCATCATGGTTGTACGGGCTATGTACAAAATGTCTGAGTCTGCAAGATTCAATGTATGTTTCAAAAGGAGTTTAAAGTTCATATCTAAGATCGCATGCAATAATTTAATTTGAGGAATAAGTTAAAATTGTTTTAGTACATTCTAGTCATAGGAAAAGAAACAAAGGTCTGTGGAAAAATTTGATCTCTAAATTTATATGTTTACTTGGATACGAGATGGATTCATGTTATGTGCATTTAGGATATGATAGAAGACTTATTGAGGAATAATTTCCCTTTTTCCTCGATCATTGTGCTCTTGGTGATGTCAACTGTAGTGTGTGACCTTGCAAGGTCTTATTTGGTTTTGACCTATGGGATGTGGAGTGTTCTACCTTTTGTGAAGATAATTTATAGATTATGGAGTATGTTGGATGACTGATATTTTTTATTTGCTTTTTCAAGATCTCGTGTGTATCTTGACAAGAGTTTATGTAATAATTTATATTAGGAAAGTCCAATTTGGTGCCAACCTAATAAATCATTTTTTTCTTGTATAAAGGAGTGAAAAAAGTGATGCAAAGTGTGTAAGGATGAGAAGGTGTGGATGTAGGGATTGTTGGATGCAGATCAGATATTGTGATTATTGTACTTCTTTGGAGCTATTTTAGAAAAGGAGTTGTTGTTAGTCAGTTCATTGGCTGTTATCAGTATATTTATATAGTTACATTTGGAAAGTGGTTCTAGAAGCTGGGTTTAACCTTTAGAAGGTGGATTTAACCTTCACATTGGGACAGTTGCTCCAAGAGAAGAAAAGATCATCTTATCAATGCCTAACAAGGTTGCTAACTCAACAAAAATAGTCTATCCTTTAACATGGACTTTTTATTGGTTGTATTTATCTTCTCCTAATAGGACAAGGTCTTGTAACTGAGATAATTTTTTACTAGTGCATTATATTATGGGTTTCATCCTCACCGAGGGTTTTCCCTTAATAGGGTTTCCTCGACAATAATTCTTGATGTTCTGATCTGTGTTACTTTTGAGGTTTCAAATTTGCATTTAATGTTTTGATGTGAAAAGATAAATTTTAGATAAGGACATAAAACTAATTCACCCCCACTCTCAGTTATATCCAAAAAATAGGTTATTTGAATGACAAATTTTATCACCTAGAGTTAAAAGGAGGTATATGCATGATACTTGGAAGCTCAGGAGATCTAATTGCTACCAAGAGGAAAACTAAAGGTAATCTATTCCATCTAAATACTACAGTTAATAGTTATTTAATTTCCAGGGTTCAAGATAGTTGGTTGTGGCATAGAAGGTTTTTTGATGTGAATTTTGATAGCTTGATCAAAGTTAGTAAGTCACATGCAGTTAGGGGATTTCCAGAACTAGTTAAGCTAGAAAATGTAATGTGCAAAGAATCTCAATTGGGTAAATTAATAGGTTCTAATTTCAGTAGTAAGACATTTTCATCTGAGAACATATTGGATTTGGTACATGGTGATCTTTATGGTCCTATGAGAAAAAAAGAGTTATCACGGTGATAAATATTTTATGTTATTTATTGATGACTATTCAAGGATGATGTAGGTGACTTTCACCCTCACAATAACCTCTAGTCAACCCTAGTGATCAAGGGATACTTTCCAACCTTTTTGGAGAATACATGGAAACTTGGTATAATCCTTTCAATTGCATTATGCCATCCCAAGTTGCACCATAATCATGTGTGCCCATGTCCCATACAAAATTAGGATATAGACATCACTAGAGTTAGGCACCATCAGACCACAATGGGAACCCCTTCATTGATCCAAATGTGATGTAAAATCCACTAAAACATACTGACGTACTAGCTCAGCAAGTCCAAACCCTCCAACAACAAACAATGAGTCCAAAAATAGGTGCACCCAAGAGAACATATACATTGGAAGATCTATGTCCTTATCAAATTAGTAAGGCACTATACATGCCACCTTTTCTAGAGAACTTTGAAACACCCAAATTTGATAAATTCAAAAAAATGGGTGATCTTTGTGACCACATTAGGAAATTTTTCATAGCATACATAGAAGTGTCCCATGATGAAAATTACTTAATGAGATTATTTCTATGAAGTATTAGTTGGTCTACCATTGAGTGGTTCTCCTAACTCCCTCCAGGGATAAGATCTTTAAATAATCCACTACTCTGATAACATCATCACTGAAATAACCTTAATCAATCTCTGTAATAACAAACAAAATTGAATGGTGAAATATTTTCTTCTTTTCTACTATTGGTTACTCCAACTAATGCCTAAGATACACCTAAGGATTTTCCCTATCCTATCAACATATATCTTAGTTTAATGGCCAATTGACAAGAATTAGGTCCCAAAAGGAACAAATCCTTCTACACTTTGGGATTTTCTATTTACCCACATGGGTAACCCTATGCAATATTATCAAATTGAAAAATAATAACACTAAACATTTTCCTATTGCAGATAACTCTCAACAAAATACATTAGAACACATGTAGAGTTTCTCACAATTGGCTCAATTTTGATTACATACACATTCCTACAATAGCTAAGAGTGAAAACAACTTAAAACAAAATTGAACAACAAGAAATAAAAATAATTTTAAAATTTCATGCATTTGATTCCTTCCATGGTTTGTACAAGAAAAACCCTAGCTGACTAGCCCCTTATCCATTTACAAAGTTAGAATTAAACAATTCCCCATGACAACAAAAAAACACAAAACCAGTGATGTCTTCAATATTATTGCTTTACAATAACAAGACCTCTTATGAGTATACATGTGACATGCTTGTTGATCCTGAAATGCAATAAAAAGATCTTCAACATTCAAATGAAATCCATATTTAACATATTATGAACATGAGCCATCAACCAAATATTTTCTATTGCAAGTGCACAACAAGAAAACTATAAATCCTTGATTATTATGGTTCAAAATAAAATTTCAAAAAAATAGGAGATACTATGGCATACTTTGAATCCTTATAGTGCAAACTAATTTCTTTCCCTTGTCACAAGATTAATTACAATAGAAAACTAGACCTAAGCTACCCTATACAATAAATTACAATAGAAGAACTGGAAGTAGAACCCCTGCAAAAAAGAGAAGAGAAGAATATAAAGACAAGAAAAACTCCAAATTTGTCCTCCTAGAGAAATATATCAGCACTTTTGTTTGCAATTGAAATAAGTACTTTTATCTCTCTTTTATGTTGATTTTCATGAAGAAATTCCCCACTTTACAAAAATATTCACATCAGCTGCTTATTTCACATTATTCTCTTTACTTGTCCCTAAAAAATAATTTTCATTATCTCCATTACTACATCTTCACCCTTGCTCTGATTTGAACAAAGGCACTTTCACTTAACACTTTCAATAAAAAAGGTTTTTCAATAATAGGTGGTGAAAATACTTATGCCTTAGACACATTTAGCTTTTCACCTCAGCATCATATGTAACATACTTCACCCGGTGAAAGCATCTAATTGAATAAAAATATTATGCTCTTCCTTGGCACATTTACTTCACCTCATAGTTTGCTATGGAATCATTTCATTACCAAGTAAAATTCATTAGCCTAAAGAGTTATTATATCTGCAACTCCTAATAAAATATAAATTTAGTCCTTTCTTCACTATACATCTTGTTATTTTGTTTGTCAATACTCTTTTAACAATCTCAATATTTCCAGTAAAAATATTTTGTGTACTAGGATTAGTACCTTCATAGGGTTAGCTTTGTTAGGAATGGGAACATTGAGAGGGGGTGGGGGGTGAATCAGTGTTCTATAATATTAATTTCTGGTACTTGAATATTTACTCAATTACTTAATTGTTGAACTAAATATTAAAGCAAGTAAAGTAAACAACCATAACACATAACACAAGATATGATTGCGGGGAAACCTTGGCCAAAGGAAAAATCTAGGTGGGAATTAATACCCACTAATAATTGTACTTGTGTATTATGAACCTGTTAATGTTCCTTTGCCCTATTAGGAGCAGTCATTACAATGCTTAAGTACAATGACCTTATCAAGGGTCAAACCCTATTAGGAGTCTTGAAGTAACAAACCCTATTAGGGGTGGTTGGCTCACTGCCAGAGTTCATTGCTCAATAGAGAAGGCTACAACCTCCTGGATATTAGATGCACACTATATTTGCAATGTTGAACTGCTGCTATGACACTGCTTGTCTTATTAGTTCCTTTTATGCACTAATGCTTTAACCTCTTGTAAAGCTCTATATCATTCTGAATGATCTTTACATACTTCTTCTCTTCTTCTATCAACTCTATATCTCATACCATACCCAAATACAAAGGTGCATGTCTTATTTATAGGTGCAAACAAAACTATTCACTAGGTTGGCCTATAACCTATTACATACAATGCTTCCAAATGAATTGGCTCAAGTGTGTTTACATACATTGATATTATCATGTTTACAAAACATTTACAATAGGTTCATAGCCTTTACAAAATAAAATAATGATCGCTAATCAAAATCTTTCCTATCAGCTGCATGCTCTATTCTGCTATGTCACTCACTGACTGTGTCACTTCAACTCGCTGTATCTTCTTCATACTAACTCATCTGACCATGTGTTCTTAACCATAGCTTACTAACATACTCAAAAGATTATCTTCAAGAGTGCATGCCAAAACTCGATCATACACATGTGTGCTAATGCTTTGTTCATCAGGTACTTAACTGTCCGCTCTGTCTTCCATACTAGCCAAATTCTGATCTTCTAAGTAAGTGGACTGAAACCAAAACTCCATATGACTTTGTTTCCATAATTACAACACTAATCTTAGTCATATACTCTAGTATAGTCAACTTTCCAACAATCTCCCCCTTTTTCATTAATGGCAACAAAGGAATATGGCGAAGTTGCTAAACTACATCTTTACAAAAAACTATATCCTTATCTTTTTCTATACATCATATATTCTATCTTATATCTCCCTTATACTACTCCATATTACTCTATCCTTACTCCATATTTAATCTACTCCCCCTTTGGCATTAATGACAAAGGTGCTAAAAAATGGAACTTCAAGTACTTACACAGTGAGTACATCCGGGTATGCAACCTTAAGGTTTTGGATCTCTTGCTGCCAAAATACCTTGAGTGCATCTACTGTTTAGAGATGGGCACATAATGCATAAGTTAACTTCTCCATATTTTCTAGATCTATGATAGGACCTTGATTATATGTCACAATAGTGGCATCTATCTCATTGATATTCTGATTCAACACATCTAGGGAGGGCGCAAGTGCATTCCTTAACTGAGTTTTCCTAGCCCTTATCTTAGCCATTTCTTTTTCTTCCTTCTCAATTTTGTCTAACCATCCTTGATAGACATTATTGCACATGTTTACATATTTTTAGGGATCTAGCACTAAAATTCTCACAACTACCATCATAGATTCTTCTTCCTAAATCTTCTTTGAGAGGTCTACAGTAAGTTTGTCTTTATCTATACAATCAGCTATTATCTTTCTTCCTTTAATTGCTAAATCTTTCAGCAAAGCTTCACCAACCTTTAGAGAACTAAGGTCAAGTGCAAAGTTACCTATAAATTCACTTAGCCTCTTCTTAAGATATTTATCTTCTGCAAATTTAGAGGGTGACTCTTCAAGACTAGAGAAATTTACTTTAAAACTTGATAGGATACTTCTTACATCATCCACTGAATGAACTTTTCTTACTTTCTTGTCCTTAGGTAGTAGGTTGTTCAATATTCTTACTAACTCAAAAAATAATGGATTCTTCATTACTTGTTTCTCCTTCACTTTCTCCATTGATAACACACTTATCTTTATTAATTCTTCTTCTCCCCAAGAGTCTAAGCTAGTTGTATCAGGGGCCAAACTTGACAACAATGAGACTGATTGTCTAGGTGTAAGAAGTGAGCTTTGAATTACTTCCATAACCTCAATCTTTACATTCACTGGGATTTCCATATAAGGTTCTTCTTTATGTTC
Organism: Chamaecyparis obtusa; assembly: GCA_027943335.1. Lineage (NCBI taxonomy): Eukaryota > Viridiplantae > Streptophyta > Pinopsida > Cupressales > Cupressaceae > Chamaecyparis > Chamaecyparis obtusa. The sequence continues at coordinate 369,030 of BSBK01001437.1, forward strand.
CTCTTCCTTCTCACTTTCATGTCCTATCAAGTTTTCAACTTCCTTTTCTTCTTCCTGTCTAGTTAGGTCTTCAATTTGGACTTGTTCTTGCTGCATAGGTGTGTCATCACCACATAGTATCTCAGCCTCTTATGTTCTCACGAAGGCTTCCTCAAAATTATCTAAGTCTTTATCTTTTTCCACCATTGATATTTCAACATTATCAATCATGATAGTGTCATCTTTTTTTTTAGGCATGGGCGCAAACTCCATTGCTTTAGTATGAACTGTCACTGAGGGCATAGAATCCTGTGGACCTGTCATTAGTACATTGGGAATCTCAACTTCTTTTACTTGCTCAGTGGGGACTTGGGTTGTAGGCACACTGGGAGGATATATGTGTCTATCCAAGAATACCTTCTCAAATGGTTTTTCAGTCTCCTTCGCTACCAACTCATAATCCTTGCTCATAATTTGTAGAGTTCTTAGTTTAGTTCTTAGGTGCAGCTTCACCAAATCCAATAACAATGATTTCTCTTCAAAAGAAAAAACTAGGAGGCTTTCATCCAATATCTTTTCTCTTATCCTAAGATCTTCTACTATAGCTTATCTCTTAAAAAAGTCTAAAATGTTCCATAGATTATCTGGTATAACTGTCTTAAGTTCCAAAACTATTTTCTTGAACTTAATCATGTGCTTGATTATCATACCATGGATCTCTGATTTATCTATCTCACTATATTTATCATAGAACTTTCCTATTTGATCAATTCTTCCTTCATCTACTACCATGGCTCTCAACACTTCAAGATTTGGTTTTAATCCTACCTCTAGAGGTGCTTGATTGTTTTTGCCTTTTCTTCTTGTTGTTCTAGAGGATGGGTGGCTTGATCTAGTTTTCTTCTTCCTCTTAGGAATCTTGCTAGGCTCAATAGGTGGTGTGGACTCTAGATCAATAGTATCTGTGGGCGCATGAGTATTTTCTTCTATCCTTTTCTTCTTCTCCTTGGGATCATCAGTCTTCTCTATTTTCACTTTAGAAGAGGGTGTGCTCTCAAGTTGCATTTCAATCTTGGCTTCCCTTGCCTTATCTAGGTTTGCTTGTGTGACTCCATGGATTTTTAGTATGACTAATGTTATCTTTGATACTTTCCTTTTTGTTGCTACACTATACAAGACTGAATCTACTTGTCTTGTCTTCTCCTCATAAGTACCCCATCTTGGTTCATTGGGATCCTTAGGCACTGACAATAGGACTTGTGCATAGGCTTCTAGAATGTTTTCCTCTACTTCATAACCAAGTGGATGAATCCACTTAGTTCTAGGCTCTACAACTTCCATGCATGTGATATCTATCTCCACCATGAAACAAATACTATCCTTATACTTTTCCACTATACTTTCAGGTGTCCTATACCTTTTTTGCATCTTGATTTTGAATGCCTTGTTTTCCAAGTCCATGAAATCCTTCAAGGTTCTTTCAGATTTTGTCTTCAATGAAATCTATGGCATTGTAGGTATGCTCTTGTCTAGATAGAGATCTGATACTTTTCAAACAATATAGAAGTACATATAGATTATCAATGACCCAAAACTGAATATTTTTCTCTTATCATGTTTAATAGCCCTTATGTTATCCATCAACTATGCACACAAGATCTTACACAAGTTGAACTCTCCATTTTCCTTTAAAATTCTGATGGCTACCAAAATAGTGGTAGCAAACACACTATTAACTCTGTTTGGATGTTGGAATTTGTAACCAAGTATCATTTCCATGAGCTTGATATCCTTCTCCTCAATTGGCTCTATGGTCATGCCATGCTTATCACTCCAGGAATTACAAGCCTGATCCACTAGTTTCCTAACATCCTTGCTAGTAGGAAGATTGGCGCGTGTCTTAGGAAGTTTGGTCATCTCATAAATGAGGTTAGTAGTTATCCAGACAGGGACTTCTCCAACCCAAAACAAGTCATCCTAAATTCTGCTAAGCAATATATTAATCCATTCTGATTCATAGAACTCATATGCAGTTGCATACTCTATGATAGGGTTATTTTCTATGTGTGCAAACTCATCCATGAAATTCATGTCTTGTTTCATCATTGACTCTAAGTGCGACTTTATTCTATCCAATCCTACTAATTCCTTCTTGTAGTAAATGTATGTGCATATGTCTTCTACATGTATAACTCCCATAGGAGTTCTAGAAAATGCCCATTCAAGGTCATCTAGGACTAACTTGAAAGGATGCTTCTTAAATATTTACCTCTTCCTTTTAGTAACATAAAAAATAACTAGAGTGGCCATGACTTGATTAATTTCTCAAATAGGTTTCCAAAGGGTTTCTGAATCATCACGTTCGAACTAGGGTTCCACAAAAATTTTCACACTTCTTCCCTGATAAACCAACTTCAAACTTCCAACACAAACTGCTTTGATCTCCTGTTCTCTCCAAAGGCTCGATCTCGAATGCAAATGTGTGGATAATGGATCTCCGGTGACTATTAAAGCAAATTTCTACCATTAATGCTTGTCACCATAACATGGAATGCAACAAAGAATTGTAATTTTTGTTTCTGCTATCAATCAAGCTATGCACTCTTTCATACAACATCAACTAGTATCCAAACATCTAAAACCAAAGGCACATACTCTGTGGCTGAGTATACCATCTGTGCAGGGGTCTAGAGCTAATATAGCTCCCCCTATGACCATGAAGGTCATTTATCTAGAAGTAGAAGGTGCATCCATTGTGGATGCATCTACTACATAGTCATCAATAGTATCTTTCTTAACTTCCATCCAAATCTTGCTCTCATATTCTGTAGCTTTCAAAAACTTGACTTCTCCAAATTCATCCAAAATTGATCCTTGAGACTTATTAGGTCTTTCTTCTCTTTGTGCTTGTGATCTGCAAAACTTTGAGATGTATCCAACCTTGTTATAAGAGTGACAAATAATTGGAGGCCTTATGTTCCCTAGTGCATTGATGTGAGTTACCATACTCCATTGTCTAGTTGTGTGACCATTATAATTGCATATCTAACATGTAATGTTCTGAGGACTTCTAACATTTTTCTTTGGATGATTTCTCTGATTTTGCTGAGTCCGACTTCTTTAATTTGATCTAAAATTCATAGCTCTATGACTAAAATTATTGTACGAATAACAATAACCATTGAAAGGTTTTACCTCTTTACAATCTCTTTCTATATGTCCATGCTTGTTACAGGCATAACAAGTTTGGTTTATTGGCTTGCATTCATCCTTAGATGGTTCTGCTTTAGCTTTAGTATTATTTCTAGTCATCTTAGCTTCTGTAGATTCTTCTATTGCTTTCTTTCTTTCTCACATATCATTGATTTGGTTTTTTACCTCATTGAATCCAATACTAGTAGTATCTCCTTTAATCTTTTGTGCATACAACTGTGACTCTATTAGATCCTTACTTGTGTGCAATTTGTCAACATGATTCTTTGCTTTAGTCAATTTACATTCCACCTACTTCTTAATGTTCTCTAACTCCAAGATTTTCATATTTTCTTGCCTCAGTTCTTCATCCAACTGGTTCTTTTCTTTGACCTATTGTTCATAGGCTTCTTGATTGTTAAATATCTTTTCATCCAACTCTTCAATCTGATCTTTTAGAGATGTGTTTTCCTCATTCAAATTTTTGACCATTTTTCCTAAATCACTTGTAGAACAATCTTTCAAATCTTTTCTCAGTTTCTTGATGAATACTTGAGAACCACTAACCTTTAATTTCAGCTCTTCAATTTATTTTTCAGATCTGTCAAGGTCTTCAAGAGCTACTTCAAGATTCTTCTTTAGATGTTTCACTTCTCTTGTATCCATGATATCCTCAAGTGGTCAAACTTATCTTCAGAGGACCAAAGCTCTGATACCAATTGTTAGGAATGGGAACACTGAGAGGGGGGGGGGGGGGGTGGGGGGTGAATTAGTGTTCTATAATATTAATTTTTGATACTTAAATATTTACTCAATTACTTAATTGTTGAACTAAATATTAAAGCAAGTAAAGTAAACAACCATAACACATAACACCAGATATGATTACGGGGAAAAATTGGCCAAAGGAAAAACCCTGGTGGGAATTAATACCCACTAATAATTGTACTTGTGTATTATGAACCTGTTAATATTCCTTTGCCCTGTTAGGAGAAGTCATTACAATGCTTAAGTACAATGACCTTGTCAAGGGTTGGACCCTGTTAGGAGTCTTGAAGTAACAAACCATGTTAGGGGTGATTGGCTTGCTGCCAGAGCTCACTACTCAATAGAGAAGGCTACAACCTCCTGGATACCAGATACACACTATATCTGCAATGGTGAACTACTGCTATGAGAGTGGTTGTCTGATCAGTTCCTTTTGTGCACTGATGCTTTAACCTCTTGTAAAGCTCTATATCATTCTAACTACTCTTTGCATACTTCTTCTCTTCTTCTATCAACTCTATATCTCATACCATACACAAATACAAAGGCACATGTCTTATTTATAGGCACAAAAAAAACTATTCACTAGGGCGGCCTATAACCTATTACATACAATGCTTCCAAATGAATTGGCTCAAGCGTGTTTACATAAATTGATATTATCATATTTACAACACATTTATAATAGGTGCATAGCATTTACAAAATAAAATAATGGTCGCTAATCAAAATCTTTCCTGTCGGCTGCATGCTCTATTCTGCTCTACTGCTCACTGACTATGTCACTTCAACTCGCTGTATCTTCTTCATACTAACTCATCTGACCATGTGTTATTAACCACAGATTACTAACATACTCAAAAGCTTATCTTCAAGGGTGCATGCCAAAACTTGATCATACACATGTGCGCTGATGCTTTGTTCATCAGGTACTTAACTGTCTGCTCTGTCTTCCATACTTAGGAAAATTATGATATTCTAAGTAAGTGCACTGACACCAAAACTCCATATGAATTTGTTTCCATAATGAAAACACTATTTTTAGTCATATACACTAGTATTTTCAACTTTCCAACAAGCTTTGTCAAATAAATCAAGATAAGAACTAAATTACCACAAAAGAAATCTAATTAAGCTATTTGAAAGACAACTGAGCACTCTATGGCTCTCTAATTAGGGATGCTACTGAAGAGCTCTCAACAAGCTCTCACTAGTGACAATCCTAATATGATAAAGTATGATAAAACAAGATAAAACAAGTTAATTCCAAATGAATAGACTAATTAGCTCCTAGATTTGCCTTTCTAGCTTAAAATTGCAAGAGGTTTGATGATTTTCAAATACTTGTGGATGATTTATTCTTCAATTATATCTTACTTTTGTATATTTTGTCAAGGGTAGGGGATGGAGTTTATTTGATTAGGGTTAAGTCCATGGTTCCACCTTTGGAGACCATTTAAATATTTTTTCCTCAAAGCTTGGGACAAGAGGAAAAAATGGGTGGACAAGATTCTTTCTCCTTATGGGTGGTGAAGATTTGATGTGAGCTTGATCCATGTGAGCTTGGTTCTCAAATCCTATTGGTTGATGAATGTTCCTCCCATTTGGTGGTTGAGGGAAAATAGGATTTTGTTAATTGAGTTTAATTAATATGTTTAGCCATGTGTACCCCTTAAATGGGTTGCTTTGATTTAAATGAACTATGCAATTAATTAGAAGAATAGCACAATTAATTAATTTCATTTGATTCATATTGATTTAATAGCTTTTGATTTTTAATTAAATTTGAATTCTGGCTTGATTGCAATTTTGCTTTGATTTTGGCCCAATTGGATTTGATTGCTTTGAATTTTCCTTAGTTGCACACATGAATTAATCTTGTCTATTTTTAGGTGATTACAAATGCCCCTCTTTGAATCGATGCATTAAGCGTATCAGTTAAAAGAATGTCCTAATAATTTCTGATGCAAAGTCATGATTAAAAAAAATTTCCAATTCGATGTTTGATGTAAGATGCAGATTCTGATGATGGGATTGATGTAGTGCTGATTGATTTGAAGTCCATGATGGTTAATTTGATGGTAGGTTGTCCGATATGGTACCTGATTTGTTTTGATTTCATGTTTGATGCCCATTTCGATTGATAAGTGAATTTTTTTCAATAAAAGACTGTGCTTTGATTTGATGGTCACCTCTAATTTGATGTTTTGATGTTGATCCTGATAATCTGAGTGTATGCCCCCTCAAAAATGAAATAAAATTTTAACGCAATTGAAAAATATGATGTTTTTGGTCAATTTGCATGAATTAGTCAATTAATAAAGAATTTTGATTTCATTTTTGATAATGTATTCACGATTGTTTGATAAAAAATGCCCCTGATTTGGAAGAATGGGTGAAACATTTGGTTCCCTGGTCATTTTCTAGTCAAAGATGCCCTTTTTAGATAAAAAAGGGCTATATATAGGGGTAAAAGTCCTTTTTACTATTCATTTTTACCTCTCCTTTTCACTTTTTTACTCTGACCCTTTCTAACCTTTCCATGATGGTGATCCCTATTCATGAGCATAGGTTCAAGTGAGGCCACCGGTACATGCGTCCACTTGGATATGAACCTTTGGTATGTACTTCGACAACTTTCTTTGTCAATTTATTGCATTTATTTTGAAATTTTTTTAATTTTTATAGGAAAAAACCTATTTTTTGCATTTTTCAAATTAAACGACACGTACAATGCTTTTAGTAGTGCATACAACTTTTCTAAAGTACATGCATGGTTTTCCATAGAGCTTACACTATTTTAAATAGTGCATACAAGCGTATGAACTAGGGCATGATTCACAATTACCCTTTTCTACAGCGCGTACAAATTTGTTTGCACATTTAATTATTTTAGCAACACATATAGGGGTTTCCTATATCATGTACTAAGTTCTATAGCGTGTACACCTTGTAATAGTGCTTTTAATAATTTCTTTAGTGCATTCACCATTCTAAACTGTGCTTTTTCCTTTTAGCACTTTTAAGCATTTAAATAGTGCATATACCTTGTTTGGTCAAATATGAAAACTTCTAAGTCAATTATCTGAACTATCCGGTGTCATCAATCAATTGATTGGCTTAGGTATGAAGTCTAGTTTGATAGTGAGTCATATGATGTCAGTTTGAATCATGTCATATTTAATGTTTGATTATCAATCTTGATTTCGATGGCGGATAATGATAAATTTTATGTCCTCTCTGAATAGAATCAAGAAAATTGATTATGGTTTGATTTTGATTTTGATTGTTCGATTGACTTATGATGATCCAAAATGTAATGATTTCAATTCTAATGTGTTTAACTTGCTTTTTGCAGGCTAAGCTAAAATCGCTTAGTGTTCGTGGCTTGTACCCACTACCTTTCAGCATGATCAATGATTTGAGCGGTCCTAAGCATCGATTCATTGGTAGATGCATATTATCATTCCTTCTTTCTCTCCCTCGATCCCACATGAATTAAGGTCTTCTCACAACTATGGAAGAGCAATGGCACTCTAGCCATAACACGTTCTATTTTCCTATGGGGGAGATGACCATCATTCCCGAGGATGTGTATCAGCTCCTATGCATCCCAAATCATGGGGAGCTTATCTATTACAACCATCTCTATGATGGGACTTCTTGCAGGTGAGCATTTTCTGATCCAACCATTGGTGAGGATTCCATTTAGTGGGCACAATTCCCATCTTTTCCCACTCTTCCTGCAGTCTTGGGTGTTCTAGTTGGTGGATTCCTTGTACCTAATCGGTGAGGTCATTTTTTTTTCATTGGTTGGGGTCGTATCCTAGAGGATATGATTTCTCAGCCATGTAGATTTGACTGGGGGACTTACATGCTCGCTCAGCTATATCATGAGTTGCACAATGTAGTGTACCATCACGGGGCTACTCTTTCTTTTGGAGTGCTCCTCCTATGGATGTGGACATGGGAGCACATCCCTATCACTCATCCCATTTCTATTCATCATCATGATCTAGGCTAGCCCTTTGCTTGGATGTACGAGGGCATGGTGGTGCAGGCCCATTTAGGCAAGTTAGACTATTGGAGACGCATCATTGATGATATTGATTAGGTCATTTAGTGACCATACATTGGGTGTGAGGCATGGCTTGAGGATGTGTCTGAGTTACCATACATGTGTATACCACAATGGATGATAGGGCGCACACCTTTGATCATTCAGAGATTTTTTTTCCTGAGGGTCTTACGATAGTATGGCCAAATACAAGGTATTCCAAAGGGATTGGCATTATACACTTGGGTATAGGTTGAGAGGTCTCTATGGGGCCCACAAATAGATTACCAGACAACTCATCATGATTTGCTACATCTGCCCCACCTTGCGTGGGATATGAGAGATCATATTGTAGATCAGGCATGATAGATGATTATACCGATTGGTTTTCTCAGAACCCATTTCCAAGATTTACTGATCTTGCTGAGAGATTTTTGGGCATTAAGGAGGATTTTGATGATGATGGAAGAGATGGTAATGGTGGTGGTGGTCAGAGATGAGGTCATCATGGATGATAGGGTCGACAGGATGATAGAGGAGTTAGGGCCGTTATCCCAATGATTATCGTTGCACCTATTCCTCCTAGAGGTGGTAGAGTACAAATGATGAGTGTCGGGTCAAAGTCTAAGGTGGACTGTACAAAGCCTTGCATTAGGTTGGTGTGGATAGATTGGCCAGATGGGGCCAACACAAGGTTAGGGTTTTTAGGAAGGTGGGTTCTTAGGTTGTGGCCGATGTGGATACCCAGGCTACACATATATTGTTAGATTAGGCACAAGGTTTTCCAGCACCTCCAAAGGCTCCTCTAGTGCATGCTCCTTCTTCTTCTTCTTCTATGCAATCTTCTTCCATTCTTCCATCTTCTTCCTGTTGGTGCCCAAAAATGATGGATTCTCTTTTGGCCAACTGATAGGTACAATGGTAATGCACCACTTATACCTCTACAATTTTGGCTTAATCAAGCCAAGGCTAGTAGGCCTAAATTATCTTTTGGACTATCAAATTCTCTGTGTTGCTCAACTACATACACAAAACAAAGTTCCTCCAAAGGTAGTGAATGATCCTTTGAGGAAATCAAAACTCCCCTAATAATCTCTACTCTATAAAACTTGACTAAAATGGATTATACTAAGGACTGAAAAGTAATGCTTTTGAAATAATGATTTAAAGATCTACAAATTATAAATGAACTAATATAACAGTTTCTAATTAATGATTAGATCAGTGTCTTCTAAATATTTGGGCTATAGAGTTAGAAAACCTTCAATCCTACGTATGATCAGAGACAGTTTTAAGAGAACTTACTCCTATAAAGTAAGACTATCATTCCATAGGCTTCCGCTTGATTCACAATTCAAATCAATTTACACAACTAATCTTATCGAGTTTAACTCAAATTAAGAGACAGATAAGAATAGTTGTAGGTTCACAGACTATACAATTGATACTCGAGTTGTATATATTAATTTTGAATTATGATACTCAGGAAATTCAACATAGTGAAAAACTCTATTTAATAGAATATCCAAAAGACTAATTGAAAACATATAACTTATAACCACAAATAAAAAGGAGAGCACTTATCTTTATTAATGTTGAAAAAATAGTACATTAGAGTTCATATTGTAGTTGTGATCAAATTATATCTTATGAAAATCTATCTTTTATTGTCTTCCCTCTTTAAATTTTACATTATGTATATATACATGCTTTAGTGGCTTTCTCACCTCTTTAGGGTGAAAAGACACACCCTTATTATAAATTATTTTGAAAAATGATAAACTAAGTAAAAAATTACTACCTATCTTTCAGATTGGGTTTGGTTGAAAAACCAAAACACCTCATGGAAGGCTAAGATTTTTATTGGAGATAGGAAATTTTATTTCCCAAACTGGGTCTTTTTTAGATTTTTAAAATTTGACCATCTTTAGCCTCTGTCAGCATTATCTTTGCAGCAGGTCAAAATTTCAACATTTTTTGAAGGCTTTGATCACATAATTTTGATTGTTCCTGTCACAGAGCTACCTTTCTTAGTCCCTCAAATTTTAATTGAAAATTAATATAATTTTTTATCCCATTTCATGTACTCCATTAATTATTTGGCATGGAAATTAAGAGGCCATTTTTTAGGGTTTTATCACTATATTGGGCTCCAAATTTTGCCCAAAATTTAGAGCTCCAACACTTCCATTCCATCTTCTTCTATGGATTCCCCAAAGAATCCACCTGTTTAGGCTCCTCCACATAGGTAACGGTATAGACTCCACCTGTGCTAGCATGGGGCTTAGATGTTTGATCTTTGTAGTCTAAGATGTTAGTGATGATACAACAGGTGACCCAGCTCAGTTTGATGATGCAGACCTTTATGGCTGCTATGAGTCAGCATGGATTACATTCTAGCTCAAGTAGGACTCTAGATGTTGATCATGGTCCTGATGGTGCCGGTGGTTCTAGAAATTGACCTATTTTTGAGATGATATACCTTATTCTTTGATGTATATGATGATTCATTTTTTATCTAGAGACATTGGACTCATATTATTCTTTGATCAGTTGATGTTATTTATTCTTTGATACTTGTTGATGTGGTTGATGAAATTTTATTTCTAGATACTGATGGTTTTGATTATATTATGGACTCTGATTCCCAATTGATAGATTTACTTTATATGATGTCATCATGTGTTGGATTTTATTTTCTAGGTGCTTTATATGATATGCAGATCTATATGATTCTATCTCTATATGCTTTGTTTTTAGGTTTTCTAAAATGCAATTTATGATATGAGTGCACATGTTTACATTATGATTAAATGATTGTTATTTATGACATAGAATAGATGGATGTATATGGCACATGGTTTAATGTTGATTATATAATGGTTTAATGATTAATGCTATGTCATGGTACTTATGGATGCATTTATTTGATGGTATGGATTTATGAAATGTAATGAATTTAGAGGATATAAATGTGATGCAAAATGTGATGGATGCAGTTATGTAATGTATGATTTATGATGAATGATATAATGATGTAATGATGATCTTATATGTAAATGTAAATTACCTAACACTTATAATTCAATGTTTGAATCTTTGATGAATGCACCTAGATGAACAATGTAATGTTCTTAATGAGATGATTTTGAAAATGCAATGCAATCTTAGTAATGTTTAAAAATAAATTAAGGCCATTAAATGATGTAAATTAATCAATGGGTGAAAACTAATGCAAATTCTTAAATGACATGGTTACCTAATGAAAGATAATGCATGAAAAAAATTAGATGTATGCAAACCAATGCAATGTTTTAAAATGAACTTAATCAAATGCAATGAAAAATGAAATGTGAAAATATAAGGAAAATGATTATGAATGAATTTAAAGATGAATGCAAACTAATGCAAATAAATCTAATGGATATGAGCTATAATGATAATTAAATATTTATTTGGAATGAATGCAATGAATGTGGCTAAATGAATGCAAACTAATGCCATGTAAGTTAAATGAACTTAGATTAATATCCTAAAAATATGCAACATTATCATGCTTAAAATGAATATAACAAATGCAATTAATCTAACAGTGATGCAGGAGCATCTCTGGTCTTTGGCAATCTTGTGTCACCAAAAACATATTTGAGTTTGTTTGTGTTACTCAGTTCCTTCTTTGACTGAGTTGGTTCAATGTTTCTCAATTTCCTTTGTTCACCGGTGTTGGTTGGTTATCTCTTTGGCACTTGGTGATGCTTGTCTAGTGCTCAGTTGGCTTTGCTTACTGATGGGTTTCTCTTGAGTCTCTGTTGAGGCTGACTTGTGCATTGATTATGGGTCATAGATTTAATGCTAGTATCTATCATTGGGAAGCATTTGGTCCCAGATCTGACCATTCCTTTCATCGATTGTGGATCTAGAGGCTAACTTAGTTTGGTATCCTATTGTATAAATGTAGTTGTTTGGTTAGAGTTTTGGAAGAAGTTTTTGGATAGATGTAAGAAGATAGAGATTAGAGATTGTTCATAGAACCTTGCATGTTTGAGGACTTTTGTAATTCATTGTAATATCTATTGGAAAGTTGGCTATACAAATGTATATGTATAATGTTTTCATTATGGAAACAAAGTCATATAGTAGCTTGGAGTCAACACACTTGATGGGAAGATAAAAAATTGGCTAAGTGTTGAAGACTAGAAAATGTGCATAGTTCCTGAAGCTTAGAGCATCAACGCACATGTGTATGACTGAGTTATGGTGTGTTCCCTAGAAGATAAGTTGGTTAGAATATATTCATGCTTAGTCTATGAGCGCATGATCAGATATGCAAGTATGCCAAAGTTACAGATAGTTGAAGTTACACAGCCAGTGTGTGCTAGAGAAGAACAAAGTAAGCAATCGACTATTAGCATTTTGATTTTTAGTTATATTATAATGTTGTAAAGGTTATGTGCCTATTTTAATTAGGTTCCCAACATGTAAATATGTTTGTTTGGAAACACACTTGAGCCAATTCAATTGGAAGTGTTGTATGTAATCGGTTAAAGGGTCGACCTAGTTGTTTGTTTTGTATGCACATATAAATATGAGATGCGCCCATTGTAACAAGAATGGAAGTTGATATAGAGTTGTGATAAGTAGAGAAGAAGTGTGAGAAGAGTCTATAAGTTGTATTAGAGCTTTGCAAGAGGTCAAATCATCAGTGCATTAAAGGAACTAATCTGACAAGCAGCGTCACAGTGATAGTTCATCCAGTAGATATAGTGTGTATCTGATATCAGAAGGTTGTAGCCTTCACCACTTGAGTAGTGAGCTCTAGGATAGTGCATCCAAACCCCTAACAAGGTTTATTGTAAAAGAATCCTAACAGGGTCCAACCCTTGACCAGGTCTACTATACTAAATATATTGTAAAGAAACTCCTAACAGGGTTAAGGATCTTCTAACAAGGATCATAATACACTAGTAGAGAATATTAGTGGGTGTCAATTCCCACTGGGGTTTTTACCTATTTGGGTTTCCCCATAACCATATTAGTGTTATGTGTTGATTTCATGTTTCATGTTTATGTGGATGTTCATTTTAGTACTTAAGCATTTAAGTTCAGTTTAAAGATTAAGTAAAAAGATAAAATATAGTGAACACTGATTCACGCCCCCCTCTCTCAGTGTTCCCATTCCTAATAATTGGCATCAAAGCTCTGGTCCTCAAAAAAGAAGTTTAACCACTTGAGGAGATCATGGACAAAGTAGAAATGAAACATCTGAAGAGAAATCTTAAAGCTACTCTTGAAGACTTGGACAAATTTGAAAGAGAAATTGAAGAGCTAAAAGAAAAATTTAGTGATGCTCAATTAGTCATCAAAAGGCTAAGAAAGGATTTGAAATAATGCTCTACCAGTGATCTAGGGACAATGTTCAAGAAGTTGAATGAATAAAATACATCCTTGAAAGAACAACTTGAAGAATTTGATGATAAGCTGACTAACAATTAGGAAGTCTATGATGAATAGGTCAAAGAGAACCTTCAACTGAATGAAGAATTGAGGCAAGAAAACATGGAAATCTTGGAGCTAAGGAAAAACAAAGAAAGCTTGGAATCCGAATTGAAAGATGCTAAGAATCACATTGATAAATTACACACCATTCCTAATTTGATAGAATCTCAGTTGTATGCAAGAAGAGCTAAAGGAGATACTAGTTGCATTGGTTATAATGAAGCACAAAATTAGATTAACAACATGTAAGCAAGAATGAAAGCACCAGAAGGCACCTCAGATGCTAAGGAGACTGGAAGTTAGATTAAAGATCATATTGAACCACCTAAGAATGAGCACAAACCAGTAGACCATACTTGTTATGCATGTAACAAGCATTGACATATAGTAATGAACTGCACAGAGGTAAGAACTTTTAATGGTTACTGTTATTCATGCAATAAATTTGGTCATAGAGCTATGAATTGCAAGACAAGTTAGAAGAATAGGACTTAGTATAATCAAAGAAATCAAAATCAGTCAAATGTAAGAAGTTCTTAGAATGTTACATGTCATATATGTAACTATAATGGTCACTTAGCTAGAAAATGTAAAATGGTGACTCATGTCAATGTGCTGAGGAATATAAGGCCTCCAGTCATTTGTCACTCTTGTAAAAAGGTTGGACACATCTCAAAGTTTTGCAGATCAAGGACGCAAGGTCAAGAAAGCCCTAAAAAGCCCGAAGAACCAATTTTGGATCCTGAAGGAGAAGTTAATTTTGTGAAAGATTTAGAGGATGCGAGCTTGATTTGGTCAGAAGCAAAGAAGGACAAGATTAATGAGTATGTATTAGATGCATCCATAGTGGACACACCCTCTACATCTGGATGAATGGCCCTTAGGGTCATAGGGGGAGCTAATTTAGCTCTAGACCCCTGAGCGGCTGGTATACTCTTTCTTTGAGTATGTGCCTTTGGAATTAAGCTTTTGGAGACTAGTAGAACCTTTGTGCAAGAGCACACTAGCTGATTGTTTGTAGAATAAAAGATAGAAATTTTCAAGTGACAACCTGGTTTATGTGACAAGCATTAATGGTAGAATTTCTACTTTAAAGTACACTAAAGTTAGAAGATCTCTCATTGCATTCGAATTGAGATTGTTTAGAGAGAAGAAGATCCCTAACAATTGATTGAGAAGGATTTTAGTTTGATTCATCAAGTGACCTGCTATGTATTTGATCGGTTGCAGAAACCCTGGGTTGTTGCATCGATTCAGAATCTCTTGGAAACTTTTGAGAAAGTGTTATACAAGTAAGTGATCACTACTCCTATAGTATTTGATGTTGTAGAAAAGAAAAGATATGTGCTCAAAAGGCATCCATTTAAATCAACACTTGATGATCTAGAAGGGGCATTCTCCCACATGCCTATAGGTGTTATGCATGTCGAGGACATTAGGGCATACATTGACTGTAAGAAAGAACTAGTAGGATTGGATAGATTGAGAATGCACATGGAAACAATGATGAAACCAGATAAAATCTTCATGGATGAGTATGCATGATGGAACAATCACCCTATAGTGGAGTATGCTATGGCATATGAGTTCTATGAATTAGAATGGATCAAGATTCTACTAAGAAAGATTCATGATGACCTATTTTGGATAGGTGAAGTGACAGTCAGAATACTGGTGACCTAATTCATGAGATGACAGGCCTCTCAAGGACAGGTATCATCCTTCCAATGGGAAAATATGTGAGGAAGATTGTTGAACAAACTTGTAAATCAAGAAGTGATAGGTGTGGTATGACTATCAAGCCTATTGAGAAAGATGACATCAAATTGATGTCTATGATACTTGGATACAAGTTTCAACACACCAATAGGGTAAACAACATGTCTGCAGCCATAATTCTTGCAGCCATAAGACTTGTGAAGGAGAATGGAGAGTTCAATTTGTGTGAAATCCTATGTGCACAACTAATAGATAACATTAAGGCAATCAAGCATGACAAAACTAAGATATTTAGGTTTGGGTCCCTAATTATATATATGTACTTCCATATTGTTGGAAAGGTGTCAGATTCATACCTAGACAAGACTATTCCTACCATGCCTCAAATATCCTTCAAGGCATCTACAAAGAGCACTCTAAGAGACTGCATGACACTGGAGTTGAATACATTTAGAGTCAAGATGAAGATGAGATACATAATTCCAAAGAAAATAGTCAAAAAGTACAAGGAAACTATTTTCTTCATGGTTGAGATAGACACAACATGCATAGAGGCAGTTGAACCAAGAACAAAGTGGATTCATCCACTAGGATATGAAGTGGAAGAGCCTATTCTAGAGGCTTATGCTAAAGTATTTCTTTCAACCCCTAAAAACCCTAATGAGCTAAGATGGGGAACCCACGAGGAGAAAACAAGAGAAGTTGATGCAGTATTAAACAACACAACAACAAAAAGGAAGGTTGCTAAGGTTACCTTGGAGATCTTGAGAATTCATGGAGTGTCTCAAGAAGACCTAGACAAAGCAAGGAAACAAAAGATTGCTTTGGAAATTGAGAGCGCAACAACAACAAAGACTGAATTAGAAGATCCAAAGCTAAAGAAGGTGAAGATAGGAAAGTTTGATATTCAGAAGGGTAATATTGATGTTACTCCTTATGTGCCCAAAGAAATCATTGACCTTACTACTCCTCCTGAGTATAAGGCAATTCCTAAGAGGAAGAAATAAATCAGCATTGGTCATCCATCCTTGAGAATAACAAGGAACAAAAGAAACACTCAAGAACCTCCTGAAGTAAGTTTCAAACCTAGTCTAAGTGTATTGAGGACAATAATCATTGATGAAGGAATAATTGATCAAGTAGGAAAGTTTATGAGAAATACAGTGAGAGAGACAAGTCAAAGATATATGGAATGATAGTCAAACACATGTTGAAGTTTAAGAAGATAGTGTTAGAATGAAAGACTACGATCCCTGATAATGTATGGAATATCTTAGAGTTCCAAAAGAGATAGGCTATTGAAGAGGATCTAAGGATAAGAGAGAAGATTTTAGATGAAACCCTTCCTGTATGCGAGCTAGAAGAGAAAAAGTTATTTTTAGATCTAGTGAAACCTCACATTAGGACCAAGACAAGAACTTTGAATATAATGGATAAAAAATTTGAGTTAGTTGCGAAGGAAATAGAGAAATCCTTTGAGAAGGTCTTTATGAATAGGCACATGTATCCACCTACTGCGCCCACAACTCAAGTATCCTCAAAGGAAGTCAAGATGGTAGAGCCCACTAATGCATCAATGATAGGTCCTCCAGACTTAGCACCTATATTTGAAACAAAAACAAAGGCAGATAAGTCTACGCCCATGAAAGAGTCACTAAAGGATAGCACCATTGTCATTGATAATGTAGAGATAGCCATGGCGACCACTGAGTTGGACAAGTTTGAAGAAGCTTTTGTGAGCACACAAGAAGCTAAAATTTTATGCAATAACACACCTCCCATTCATCAAGAAGAAGTAGTAATTGAAGATATAACAAATGAAGAAGAAAAAAAAGAAGAAAACAAAGAAGAAGAAAAAGAAAAAGAAACAGAAAAAGAAGAGAGAAAAGAAAATGAACCAATAAAAATAAGTGTAAAAGAGGAAGTTATGGACAGTACTCCTATCACTCCACTTCCCTCAAGAACATTTTTGTCAAGTTTGACACCTAACACAACTAGTTTGGATTCATGGGGAGAACAAGACCTGATAAAGTTTAGCGTCTTAGCTATGGAGAAAGCCAAGGAGAAACAAGTAATGAGGAATCCCCTCCTTGTAGAGTTGGTGAACATCCTGAACAGCTTGTTACTAGCAGACAAGAAAGTGTCCAAGGTACACTCTATTGATGATGTGAGTGCAGTCATTTCTCATTTCAAAAGTAATTTCTCTAGCCTGGAAGAATCTGCATCCCTAGTTGCAGAAGAGAAGTATTTAAAGAAAAGGCTCAGTGAATTAGTTAGAAATTTTGTACTTGACCTAAGATCACTAAAGACTAGTCAAGCATCCTTGAAGGAGTTTGTAGCAAAGGAAGAAAGGTCATTGCTGGTTGTATGAACCAGGACAAGTTGACTGGTGATCTATACAAGAAGATTCAAGAGGCAGAAACCATGATAGACAACATAAGGAAATTAGTGGAAGACCCATTTGTTGATGTGAACATGTGTAATAATGTCTACCAAGGATAGATAGATAAAATTGAGAAGGCAGAAAAAGAAATGACCAAGATAAGGGCTAGGAAGACTTAAATAAGAAATGCTCTTGTGCCCTCATTAGAGATACTTAATCAGAATATCAAGGAGATTGATGCCACCATGGTAACATATGATCAAGGTCCTAGCATAGATTTGGAGAAGATGGAGAAGATACCATATGTATTATGCACCCATCTCCAGATTTTGAATTCACTAATCACATTTTGGAAGAAGGAGATCCAAAACCTGTAGATAGCATATCCAAATATTTTATCACAGTAAGTAGTTGTATATACAATTTTGAAGCACATTTGTGATTAATGTCAAAGGGGGAGTATGTATAGAATATGGTATAGATATGTATAAGGAAATATAAGATAGAAAATTATGTATAAGGGAGATATAAGACAAAAGTTTTTGTATTAAGGAACAATTAGCAACTTGGCCATATTCCTTTGGTGCCATTAATGAAAAGGGGGAGATTTTTGGAAAGTTGGCTATAATGATGTATATGAATTAGTATAATGTTTTCATTATGGAAAAAAAGTCATATAGTAGCTTGGAGTTGGCACACTTGATGGGAAGATCAAAAATCAGCCAAGTGTTGAAGACTTCACAGTGTACAGAGTTCCTAAAGCTCAGAGCATCAGTGCACATGCGTAAAACCAAGTTATGGTGTGCAACCTAGAAGATAAGTTGGTTAAACTATATTCATGTTTATTCTATGACCACATGATCATATATGCAAGTATGCCAAAGTTATAGACAGTTGAAGTTACACAGCTAGTGTGTGCCAGAGAAGAATAGAGTAAGCAACTGACTATTATCATTTTGATTTGTGATTATATTATAATGTTGTAAAGGCTATGCACCTATTGTAATTAGGTTGCTGACATGTAAATATGTTTGTTTGTAAACACACTTGAGATAATTCAATTTGAAGCATTGTATGTAATAAAGGGCCGACCTAGTTGTTTGTTTTGTATGTGCATATAAATATGAGATGTTCCCATTGTAACAAGAATGGAAGTTGATATAGAGTTGTGATAAGTACAAAAGAAGTGTGCGAAGAGTCTATAAGATGTATTAGAGCTTTGAAAGAGGTCAAAGTATCAGTGCATTAAAGGAACTAATCTGACAAGCAATGTCACAGTGACAGTTCATCCAACAGATATAGTGTGTATCTAAGATTAAAAGGTTGTAGCCTTCACCGCTTGAGTAGTGAACTCTAGGATAGTGCATCCACACCCCTAATAGGGTTTATTGTAAAAGACTCCTAACAGGGTCCAACCCTTGACTAGGTCTACTATACTAAATATATCTTAAAGCAACTCCTAACAAGGTTAAGTATCTTCTAACAAGAATCATAATACACTAGTGTAGAATATTAGTGGGTGTCAATTCCCACTGGGGTTTTTACCTATTTGGGTTTCCCCGTAACCATATTAGTGTTATGTGTTGATTTCATGTTTCATGTTTATGTGGATGTTCATTTAATTACTTAAGCATTTAAGCTCAATTTAAAGATTAAGTAAAAAGATAAAATATAGTGAACAATGATTCACCCCCCCTCTCAATGTTCACATTCCTAATAATATCTAGCTGAAACCGGGAAGGTCTTATAGCCTAGCATGTATGAATCAATTTGAAGATAATATATGAATGATCTTTCATTTTCTCTATCCCACTGTGTTGTTTTTGCTTCCACGTGTTGTTGAGCAGGGAGGTTCATGTTAAGGTGTGTCATTTCTTGGCTCCTCCTACCCTCTCTTGCATTAGGTGGTATCAGAGCGAGATGAGATATGGATCTAGGCTTGCGAATCTAGATTTGAAGGTTCCTTCTTGTGAAGCCATAGTTGAATTGTTGTGGGGTAGCAGATTGCGATCTAACCTACAATTGTAGAGGGTTTTCAAGATGGTTCATGGGAGGTGAGACACAGATCCAAGATTCGTAGAAATGTTGAGACAAATTGGTACTAGATTTGAAGATGTTGAAATAGCCTAGAGAAGAGGAAGACATCTTGAAGATGTTAGTGATGATGAAGTTGAGGTAGAACAAGGTGATGTAGAACCTACACCTATGATGGATCAGGGTGAGGAAAGATTCTTGAAGGCTTTGACATGTCTAAAGTCTACACCACACTTTAATCCTCCTAAGTATGGTGGAAAGCTAGATTCTAATGAATTGGTGGATTGGATCATAGAGATGGAAAAGTATTTTGAGTATGAAAATGTACCTGAAGACAAGAAAGTGAAAATTGCAAGCACAAAGTTGAAAAGTCATGCATCCTTATGGTGGGAACATCTGTAGTTGGACAAAAAGAGGAAAGGAAAAGACAAAATCAAGGTATGGAGTAAAATGGTGAATAAATTGAAAGGAAAGTTCTTACCTTATGATTATCAGATTAACCTAGTTAGGTGAATGAAAATTTTGAGGCAGAAAGATAGCTCGATAAAGGATTATACTGAGGAATTTATAAATTAGATATCAGATCTAGATATGATGAAGATGATGTGGAAAGAATTGCTAGATACCTGAATGGTTTGAGACTTTCTATCCAAGAAGAAATTAGTTTGGTCAAATTGGAGAACATTGAAGAGGCTTATCAATTTGCATTGAAAGATGAGGAGAAATTGAACAAGAGACATGAGAAAATATAGAGAGGTAGAGGTGATAGATTCCCTAGAGGAAGAGGTAGATCCAATGGTGAAAACAGTAGATCTAAACCAGAAATGACAACTCTGGATAAAGGCAAGATCGAGTGGAAAGGTGAAAGTCCATCTAGAGGCAGAGGCAGTAACTACCGAGGTGGTTATAACATAGGAAGTTTCTGAGGAACTTGTTACAATTGTGGAGAAGAAGGACATAGATCATTTGAGTTTACACATATAAGTAAGAAGGCAGGTAGCAGTAGGAATGCTTTGGTGCAAGATGAATCATAGAATGAACCTAAGAAGGAAAATAACTTGATGGTAAGAAGAGCACTTTGGAATGAAGGTGTAATCACCTGAAAATGGACAAAGATCAAATCAAAGAAAATCAAGTTAAATCAAGGAAAATCAAGGAAATAATTAAATCAATTGAATCACAATGCATAATTAGCCAATCAAAATGAAAGTCAAGTCTTAATTCAATCAAAATCAAAATTGAGAGAATTTTAATCAAGTGCAATAAAATCAAAATACAATTAATTGTATAGTCTTGGATTAAATTAAATTCAACCCATTCAAGGGGTACATGGCTAAACAAATTCATTTAAATCAATTAATAAATCTTATTTACTTTCAACAACCATAAAGAGAGGAAAATCAATCAACCAATGAGAGTAAAGGAAAGGCATTCACATGGATCAAGCCAAATTCAATCTCATTCACTCAAAGTGAAAAGGAATCTTGACCATTGATCTTGTCTACGTGTCCCAAGCTTTGAGGACACTAACTTTGCTTTGTCTTCAAAGGGTGGAACCAAGGACTCAACTCAACCTTAATCATGATCAAATACAACTACACCCCCTACCATTGGAAAATCTATAAAAGGAAGGCCTAATTCCTTCATAATTATCATCCACACATTTGAGAATTGCATTGAACCTCTTGCAATTTGAGCTTAGAAAGGAATTTGAGAAGCATTTTAGCATTTACTTTGATCTAATTGTTAGCTATAGCATTGTTATCTTTATCATTCTCATTCTAGGAGTGTCATTAATGGAAGCTTGTTGAGAGCTATTCATTAACAATCTTGGTTGGAGAGCCATAGGATGCTCAATTAGTCATTATTTTGCTAAATAGTTTCTCTATTGCTTTGTGGTTGTATTTAGTTACTATTCTCATTTATTTGACTAACCTTAATTCTATGAAGGCACTTTCCCTAGTGTACAAAATGGCACCCACCATGGGGTAGAATGCTCTACTTCATTAATCGTACAAAAATATTACATTATTTTCAAATTTGCATATCATTAACCCTCGGCTTTTTTAGGAAGTAGCGCTTTTGCTAGTTTAAGCAACGCTTTTGTGAGAAGAAATGAGGCTTTCAATCACTGTTTTGGCACTTTTGTAGCAAAGTTGTGCACCTTTGCATCAATCTGTAGTGCCTTTGCAATTCATGTCTTTGGTCTCCTTATTTTTCAGTGCTTCCGCATCATAAAAGGGCACTTTTCTCCTGACTACTAGGCACTTTCACTAGTTTTCTTAGCGCTTTTGCATAAATTTTACCGCCTTTACTTAATCCAGTAGAACTTTTAAAAGTTATTTGTGTGCTTTTGTAGTTTACTGATAGAATAAAATAGTACTTTTAATTAGATTAGCTACGCTTTTGAGCAATAAAATAGCACTTTTAATTAATTCTGGTGCGCTTTTGCAAAATTTTAGGAATTAATTAATCTGACTATGGCAAAATGATTTTTGTTCTATAGGATGACAGGGCATAAAAAGGTAAGAAAGCCAGAGACAAAATTCAATCAGGAAGGCAAATCTTTGGCCAAAAAGATCAAGAAGGAGAATATAGCACATATCAAAGTGGTTCTTGAAACAACACAAGAAGAAGACAATCAGGTATATCAAAAATATCTTGCTGTTATTGAAGCATACCAATCAAAATTTGTATCTCTAAATTGGATTTTTAGTCCTTAAGTTCAATTTTTCCTTAAAACTTTGCAATTAAGGTGCTTAAAAGTTCAATACATTATTAGTTGCTTCATTCATTTTTCTTTGATTTTTCCTCATTGTGATTTTTGGCGTTGAGTAACTTGTTGGAGGACAAGCACATTTGGAGGAGGAAGGTGAGTTGAAAAACAATGTCAAAAACCTTTCAAAAATGCCCCTAGCTTAGGCTAGCTACAAAAGAAAAAGGTATTTCTCTATTCAAGCTTGCACTTGATCAAATTGCGGCATTCTTTTGACATAGCTTGAGATAAAATAGGAAATGAATTACACACTTCACTTTTAAGAATCTCCTTGTCAAGAGATTGGGAAAGAACAAACGTGTGTTTAAGTGTGTGGAACAAAGAAAGACAATAGGGATATGCTCTTCACTCTTTGAGTGAAACAAACTACCAAACTTGTCGGCCTAAGTTCATTTCTTGTTTTTCATATACATGCTAGAGCAATAGTGGGCTCACCTCCCAAGTTTTCCTTAACAAGGCCATTGAGAGGGATGGCCCAAAGTGGGATACTCTCACTTTCACCGCGAGAATCCAACCCACTCTAAAACAAAACACATGTATCCTTAATGAGGTGCATGACAAATGGATTTTAATTTTTCAACCTTCCTCTAGTAGTCCTCACAGATTGCATAAAATCATACTTCAGTGCATGTGGAAAGCCTCCTAACATACTTGGAGGATGAGAGATTGAAGTCTATTTGAATGAAATATATACTAAATCCTTGATAAAATAGCAAGACCACCTTGTAGAGCCATGTTTACGAACCAAATCTTGTGCTAGGTAGGTACTTGAAGTGCATTCTTGTGAAAAACCCATGATAACATTCTTCAAATCAAACATTTTGTGTTTAAGTGGGTAAAAAGAGACAAGTGAATGCATTATTGTTGTGTTTGCAATACATAAACAAGTGAGAGATATCCATTGAAAGTCATCTTATATTTTTAAAATCTCTTCAATATAAATCAACAATTTTTGAATCAAGGATCATTCCAAAATGAACCCTTGTTGGATGTCAGTTTCCACATGGTCACAAACATATAGGGGATCATTACCAGGAGATAACACTATCTTTGCAAACCCAAGGCAAGAAGTGGAGTACCAAAGTGTGTTCAAAGATCCTAATCAAGAAGAAATTTTCATGAACTTGTTTGAACCAAGACTTGAAGAGATGGGTGATATGAATTCAGCCTATCACAATATCAACAATGCTAACTATAATCCTAAGGAGACACTTGAGGAAAGGGTTTAGGAAGCTGCCCAAGATAATGATTTCTTAGAGGTTATGGAGAAATTAATAGACAAAGATAGGGAGAACTTCTTCCTAAACCTAGTACAAAAGGGGGTAAAGCTATCCTATGACTTTGATATTGACCAACTTAAGAAAGACCAACACCAAGATGATCCTATGAATGTTATGACTAGGAAAATTAAGGCCTTCCAAGAACAAATTGATACCATGAAAAAGGCAGCCAAACCTAAGGCCTTTTCCATAGAAGCTTTGTGTCCTTTTACTTTCGACAAAATTTTAGCAATGGTATCTTTTCCTTTCAATACCATCTTTCCTAAATACGATAAATACATGGGTAAAATAGACCCACAGGACCATTTAAGGGAGTTTTGCACCCTAAGCATAGAGTTCATCCACAATGATACTTATCTAATGAGACTCTTTCCTAGAAGCCTAGGAGGTCCCGTAATGGAGTGGTTTTCAAAACTAACCCCCGAAATAAAGTCCTTTGAGGAGTTAGCCTCCAAGTTCATAACCCATTACTCTTACAACACTGAGCACAAAATTACTATGCTCAAGTTATGTGATACCAAATAGAAATATGGGGAGTCATTTTTAGGATTCCTATAAAGGTGGAGGACCATTTTCGCAAGGTATCCATGAAGTATCCTAGAGAAAGAGAAGATGGAAATCTTTGCCAACAATCTGACCTCGGAAATGAATTATAGATTACAACTTCAATGTCCCCCAACATTTGAGAAACTCATCGAAAATGGGATAAAGATTGAAGATGTCTTGGTCAAAAGAGGCGAAGTTAAATTATTTAAGGATAACAAATCCAACAAAAAAAACAAAAACAATAATAACAGCAACAACAATAATTATATGCCTAAGTATTTCAATAATCAAGGGTCCAACAATAACAATGATAAATCTAAATCAAGGATGAAGAATAACAATAAAAACCTTGTAAATGATGGAGTTGTGGAGGCACAGAACTTAAAGTCTACCCCTTTTATACTACCATATGGAGCTAATTCTTCAAATAATGTTAATCAATCAAGTAAAGCTCCATTTAATTCCAATAATTCCAATAATAATCCCAACACTTCCAACAATAAGACTTGGGATAAATCAAAATCAAACTCCAATTATAATAAAACAAAATTCACCTACTTAGGTGAACCTTTGGATAATGTACTAAGAACCTTGTTAGCCAATCAAGTTATCATGTTACCCGACATATCAAATTATGAACCCGAAGTCAAACCTCATTGGTGGAATGCATCTCATCATTGTAAATACCATCAAAAAAGAGGTCATCCAACCAATGAGTGCATGAGATTGAAGCACTTAGTGCAAGATCTAATTGATAATAACACCATCAAAATTGAAGGGCCTCAAAACAATGAGGATCAAATAGCTTACAAGAATCCCTTTTTGAATCATGAGAAGGGTGAGTCATCTAATCAAACTCAAAATAAGGGTAATGAGAAAGTGAACTTTTCTCACACATATGATAACATGATAAACACTCTATGAGAGGATCAAACCATAAACATTATCATAGCGAAAGATAAGTCAAGGGAAGTATCATCAAATGTTGTCACTAGGGAGCAAGCATAAAAAATTGTACTACCTACTAATGCTCCAAAAGTGGTGATATCAAACCAAGCTTCAACATCATCATCATCAAAGCAATACAACTTGGTAGATCAATTGCAAAGAACTCCCGCTCAAATTTCTATTCTTGAGCTACTCAAACTATCACCAATTCATAAGGATATCTTAGAAAAAGCCTTGTTGGGAACAAATGTGCCTCTAAATTTGGAGGTAGAAAAATTCCAAAATATGGTAGGGCACCTAATCGCACCTCATTGCCTATCATTTTCTGAACAAGATGACATGTCTCTTAATCATCCCCAAAATCTTCCCTTACACATAGAAGTGTTGATCCACAAGCATAGGGTAAAAAGAGTCCTTATAGATGGAGGTGCTGGCCTAAATATTTGTACCCTTAGCTTGGTAAAAGCCCTAGGATTTTTTGAGGAGGCTATTGACCCAAAGAAGAAAATAACCATAAAAGCCTATGATGATGAAGAAAGAGCATCAAGAGGAGTTATAGTCTTACCCATAAGAGTTGGTCCCATGCAAAAAGAGACCATATGCCAAGTGTTAGACTTAAAGTTGACTTACAATATTTTGTTAGGAAGGCCATGGATCCATGAAATGCAAGCCGTGCCTTCAACTTACCATCAATGCTTAAAGCTCCCATATCTAGGTCACGAGATAATGGTAAGTGGAGATCTAAATCCATTCCAATATTGTAATAATGTCAAACCTATCAATGACTCCCTAGTCCCACATAATAATGAAGGGTCTATACCTAAGAAAATGGAGCAAGGTCAAAATTCTAAGAACACTTCTTGGTTGAAGGGAAAGGCAAAGATGGAAGAAGTTATTATTGAAGACAAATCAAAACTCATTAACCCAGCTACCTTGACTAAAGGAAAAGAGAGGGTTAATGAGGATAATATTATTCAAGAAATAAAAGAAGATCATATGCAAGCTACTCAAGTATTCATCAAAGAGGCTCATTATCAAAAGATGGACCAAATGATGAATTTTTTTGATAAACAATGTAAGATTAAGCAAAAGGGAGTAGGCAACTACTCTTTATTTATGATGGACCTACCTCTATCACCCAAGTCCTTTGGGAAACCCTCAAATATACCTCATAGATATAATGATAAATTTGTGAGGGCAAGTACATCATCAGCCATGGATGAAGAGGAAAATGAAATTTTAAATTGGTTGTACAAGGATGAAGAATCAAGTGCCCATGTCAAACATATCTAAAATATAACCATTCCCACACATCAATATGGGAAAGGGTTTGCAATCATGCAAAAGATGGGATAAAAAGGGCAAGGACCTTTGTGCACAAAGAATGAAGGGATCATTGAACCCTTAGAAAGTACATGGTGAGATTCTACGAAAAAATTAGAAATAGGGTATCTTGAGGAAGGATACACTCAAAAACATCATCCCCAACTTTATAGCCAAATATTAAAATTAGAGTCTCATAGTGATGAGGATTCTAATGAATGGGAATGGGAGACCTTATCAGATGAGTCATGCCAAGACAAGGGTATTGATGTTATTCATACCTATGCTTCTACAAAAAATAAAGGACCCATGATAGAATCAACTTCAAATCAAGCATCTAGTTCTAGCCAAGTGATTCTAAATGATGTACCAAGTATAGAGATAGAAATTAATCAGTGGGTAGGTGAACCATACATTCCTTCATGGAGACCTACTATGGAAGAATCAAACACTAGGTTTAATCCACATGAGTTCTATCCCACAGAAACCTGAGAGGACTCTAGTGAAGAGGATTTTGATCCTTATTCTTTAGAACATTTAGATGAAGCACATGTTTGAGATTTCCAAGATACAATGTATGAACCCTCTAATAACAAGATCTATACCTTAAACCCAATTGAGACAAACCCAAGTGTTGACCCATTAACTCTCATTCTTCCGAACCTAATTGAATGGAATGCCATTGAACCAACTACCTTTCCAATTTTCTTGAATGATAACATGGTGTCCCAATACCTAAATGTAGTTGAACCTTCTTCTATCAAAGAATATCAGGAAGAAATGATCAAAGGGAGCATCCAAACTTCTAATCCGAGAAAAAATGAAAAAATAAAAAAAAATAGAAAAGGAAAAGAATCAAGTGTTGAAAACCACTTTGTGGCAACATTAGATCAAGAAAAAAGAAAAAGAAATAAAGGATGTTTCCAAAGGTGAAAACCCAACTGAGGCACCTATGGAAGGGAGTTTGGATGTTCTACCAGAACACTATGAAGAAAGATCTTTGATCTTAATCGAGCCAACAAAAAAAGTAAAAATTGAATAAAAAATAGAGCCAAAGATCATTCACTTAGCAACATTTCTATCTAGCGAAGAAAGAATAGAGTTCATCAAGTTCTTTAAAGAAAGCCAAGTTGACTTTTCATGGTCTTATGATGATATGTCAGGTTTAGACCCACATCTAATAATGCATCATCTCAATATCAAGGAAGGAGAAAAACCCGTTAAGAAAAAATTAAGGAAAATGCATCCTCATATAGCCCTACTTGTCAAAGTAGAGTTAGAAAAACTATTGAAAGTGGGATTTATAAGGGCCATTGATTATGCACAATGGATCTCAAATATAGTGCCAGTATCAAAAGTAGACAAATCCATTAGAATTTGCACAGACTTTAGAGACTTAAACTTGGCATGTCCTAAGGATGATTTTCCAATTTTGAGTATTGATGCCATTGTAGATGTAATGACAAGGCACTCTATGTTCTCACCCATGGATAGATTTAGTGGGTATAATCAGATAAAGATAGCACCAAAAGACCAAGATAAGACCACTTTTACATGTGCATGGGGTACATTTTGCTGGAATGTTATGCCATTTGGGTTAAAGAATGCAGGAGCAACTTATCAAAGAGAAATGACCACAATATTTCATGATATGATGCATAAATTCATGGAGGATTATGTGGATGACATATTAGCCAAATCTAATTCAAGGAAAGAACACCTACCAATCTTGGATTTTTTTTTTGAAAGGCTAGAAGAATTCAAAGTGAGACTTAGCCCAAAGAAATGTGCATTTGGAGTTCAATCCGGAAAACTCTTAGGTTATATTGTATCTACCAAAGGGATAGAGGTTGATCTCGCTAAAGTGAAGGCTATAATTGAAATGGAAGCACCCAAGAACATTAGTCAGATGAGATCTTTACAAGGAAGGATCCAATCCATTAGGAGATTTGTCTCCCAATTAGTAGAAAAATGCCACAATTTCATTCAACTCTTGCACAAAGATACAATATTCAAGTGGGATGACAAGTGTGAAGAAGCCTTTAGTCTATTAAAGAAATATCTTATGAACCCACCAATCTTGATACCACCTATCAGAGGCAAGCCCTTGATCTTATACATTTCAACAATGGAGAATTCATTGGGGGCACTTTTAGCACAAGAGGATGAAATAGGAAAAGAGAAGGCAATTTACTACATTAGTAGAACCTTAGTCAAATATGAGCTAAACTATACATTTATGGAAATGGCATGCTTGGCTGTAGTTTTTGCTTCAAAAAAATTATGCCATTATATGCTAGCCCACAAGATAAGGCTCATTGCCAAAATTGACCCTTTGAAGTATCTACTAAGAAAAACAACATTGAATGGAAGACTAGAAAAGTGGGTGATGATACTATGTAAATTCGACATAGAATATGTTGATAGAAAATCAATCAAAGGAAAATTCATTGCAGACCAATTAGTAGAAGCACCACTTCATGATGATCATCCTATACAAATTGAATTCCCAGATTTAGAGATTTTGAATGTTGAGGCAAAAACATGGTAGCTTTATTTGATGGTTCTTACACTCATCATGGATCAGGAGCGGGCATACTTTTTATCACTCCTCAAGGCTCTACTATCCCAAAATCCTAAAAATTATTATTTCAATGCACAAACAATATAGTAGAGTATGAAGCATTGGTTATTGGAATGAAACTGGCATTAGAGTGGAAAGTGACAGAATTAAAATTTTATGGAGATTCACAATTGGTCATAAATCAAGTTAATGAATAATATCAAACAAAGGATGACAAATTGGTACCCTACAAAACCATGGTGGAAAATCTCAAGAAGTATTTCATACTCATTACATTTGAGCAAGTACCAAGAGAAAAGAATAAAGCAGTGAATGCTATGGCAACTTTGGCCTCACTTTTGCAGACACTTGATCAGAATGATAGATATGAGTTCTTGGTAGAAGAAGTAATTCAACCTACGTATGACCCAACCCACCCTCACACCATTTTTTTTCTAACTACAAGTGAATCACCCTGGTATGGACCAATTCATACTTACTTAAAGGATCAAATCCTTCCCTTAAACCAAACTAGAAACCAAAAGAAAAGCTTCATTCGACAAGCTGCCAAATATACTATAGTTTCCAAAACATTATTGTTAGAAAGTAAAGACCACCAAGATAACTGAGAGGGGGGGGTGAATTAGTTATCTGATAATTAAACCATTTATCAACATAAACTTCAATATCAACTTCAACAGCTTTAAACCATATAATTAATGCAGTAACCAACCATAGAAAGATAATCATACACAATGACACAATAACACAAGATATGTTAACTAGGGAACCTCTTGATCAAAGAGTAAACCTCAGTGGGAATGATGCCCATAAAATGATGCACTAATATGAAAGTTCCTTGTTAGAGGATGGACCCTGTTAGGAGTCTTATGAAATACATTCAGTACATATGAATCTCTATTAGGAGATTTTGAATCCCTGTTAAAAGATTCTAACCCTGTTAGGAGTTATGGAAGACAGAAGGACCCACTGCCCAAACAGCTTCAAGGCAAGATCTCTAAACTCACTATCCAATAGATCTTAGGATTATTCAATAGAATAATATGAAATATGTTACCTCCTTCACACTGTGCCAAAACCACACTCTCTGCTACACAAGATCACAAATCTAGATCTTTGTACTTTGCAAGTCTTCCTTCATCACTGAATTAGCTCTTTTCTTCACTTCATGCATACATTCACATCACAACTTTCACAACTTCATATCACAACTATTACAATCCACACATAAAAATGAAATCATTCCTTCCTTTATACCACACTCAAATAATTACAAATGAGTCGGCATGTAAATACAAAATAATAATTTCAACACGCTACATCAAAATTACATAAAACTATTAGCTTCCAGATACAATAACTTTCCAATTGTGTGACCTTAAAGTTTGCACTATGAACCACATCACCAAAAATGAGTCTCAAGCTTCCCTTTAACTACACAGAATTAGATTTCATCTCGGTTAGGAGATATCCTCCAATTACCAAAAACCGCTACACAGGAATACTGCCAGAATACTGCTTCCACCAAAATGCTTATAACTTTCATGAATAAATGAATTTCTTTTTGCACTCTTAACCATAGGATAATAACACAACAAAGAACATACCATCAACTGTGCATAACTAAATCTACAATATAACATGTGCGCAAAATAAAACCGTGCCTGCTTTTCTGCTAAACTCCAGAATATCACTGTGTTGACATCAATGACAATCATAGTCATGAATGCAACAACCACTGCTATAGAATGACTACCAAAGGCTTCAAAATTCATTCCTAATAATCTCCCCCATTGGCATTGATGGTAGCATAGATGAAAAACATCCAATGTTCCAAAAATCCAATCACTGCCAAAAATTCAATCACTGCTGCTCAACATCAATCAAATCTTGCTTCGTTATCCTATTCAATCTATCCAAAAAATGTAGGTCCTCAATGTTTTTCATGATTCTCTCCCCCATTGAAATCAATGATAGAAATTCTATCACTACATCAAACAATAGCTCAATGTCAAAAGACACTATTTAGAAAATACATTCACAAGAGTTCTCAATGACTCAGCTTAGATACACATACTCCCCCATAGAGGAAGTACCAACATCCAATCCAGAAAA
The DNA here is from genome assembly GCA_027943335.1 of Chamaecyparis obtusa. NCBI lineage: Eukaryota > Viridiplantae > Streptophyta > Pinopsida > Cupressales > Cupressaceae > Chamaecyparis > Chamaecyparis obtusa. Next base: position 400,230 of record BSBK01001437.1, read on the forward strand.
TAGATAGGGCCATAAACCACTAGACAGATGCAACCAACTACATCATTACTCAAAAGTAGGTTGGGGCATAACTCCAAGCATACCTCTCAGATACTCAAATGTATCCTTAGGCAAAGGCTTAGTAAATATATCTGCTATCTGCTCCTTTGTGCTTATGTACTCTAGTCTAACTTCTTTATCTGCAACTTTATCTCTTGCAACATGATACTTGATCTCTATATGCTTTGTTTTAGAATGTAAAACCAGATTCTTAGACATACTAACTGTACTTGTATTGTCAAAATATATGACAATAGGCTCATCAAACTTGATTCCAATGTCCATCAACATCTACTTCATCCAAATTATCTGATTATAATTGTTTGCTACTACTACATATTTTGCTTCTACTGTACTCTATGAGATACAATTCTGCTTTTTTCTCAACCAAGAAACTAATCTTCCTCCAAGAAAAAAGGCTCCACCACTGGTGCTTTTCTTATCATCAATGCTGCCTCCCCAATCAGCATCAATTTATGCACATAGGCTAAAATCATTAGAAATTTCATACGATAGTCCATAGTCCATTGTGCCTCTAAGATATCTCAATATCCTTTTTACTGTTGCATAATGTGACTCTCTAGGTTCAGCTTGAAATCTTGCTACCATTCCAATTGAATGTTGTATATCTAGTCTAGTGTGTGTCAAATACTACAATCCACCAATCATAGATCTATATTTCTTTTGCTCAACTTCTAGTGTCTCATCTTTACTAGATAGTTTATGTCTTGTAACCATCGGTGTTCCAACTGGTTTACAATTCTCCATACCAAATCTTTTCAACAAATAATTCAAGTACTTTGTTTGACTTATAAAGATACCATCTTTGTTTTGTGTTATTTGTAATCCCAAAAAGTATTTCATTTCTCCAATCATACTCATTTCAAATTCTGTCTTCATTTCATCAACAAATTTGTCACTAGCTTCATCTACTCCTCCAAAAATAATGTCATCAACAAAAATAACCAAAACTAACAATCCATTCTCAATTTCTTTTGTGTATAAGTTACTATCAGCTGTTCCTTTTGTAAATCCCAATTTTAACAAATACTTATCCAATCTAGCATACCAAGTTCTAGGTGCTTGCTTTAGTCCATATAATGCTTTCTTTAGTTTAAATACCATGTCTCCTTCTTGAGTCAAAGGAAAACCTTCAGGCTGCTCAATGTAAACTTCTTCTAATTCACCATTTAGAAATGCTAACTTCACATCCATCTGATACACTTTGAATTTCTTAAATGCTGCATAAGCCAAAAATATTCTTACTACTTCAAGTCTTGCCACAAGGGCAAAAGTCTCTTCATAGTCAATTCCTTCTTGCTATGAGTATCCCTTACATACCAATCTTGCTTTGTTTCTAATTACTTCTCCTTGTTCATTCATCTTTTTCTTGAATACCCATTTAGTTCCAATCACATTTTTGTTTTTAGGTCTAGGGACCAATTCCCATGTCTTGTTCTTTTCAATATGATCCAATTCTTCTTTCGTAGCTTTAATCCAATGTTCATCTTCACAAGCTTCATTAGTAGACTTAGGTTCAATTTGAGAAATCAAACATAAATGTACCTTCTTTCTAGTCATAACTCCTTTGTCCAAACTTCCAATAACTTGCTCAACAGGATGATGTCTTGATATATACCTGTTAGGTGTCATAGTCACTGATCTTTCTTCAACTGTAGATTCTTCTCTATTTTCTTCAGCATGACTTTCATTCAACAATTCACTGCCAGTCTCAAAAAATTATTCAGTAGTTTCAATGTTAGGCTGAGGGTTAGTTCCTTCATCAGATTCATAATCAAGCATTCTTTCCTGAATTTTAAACTTCTCATCAACTTTTACATTTGCACTTTCAACAATAGTTTTAGTTCTCTTATTGTAACATCTATATGCTTCTCTTTTCAAAGAATATCCAAGAAAAATTCCTTCATCACTTCTAGGATCAAACTTTCCTATATCATCATCTCTCTTAATATAACATTTGCTTCCAAAAATTCTAAAATACTTAACTGAGGGTGCATGTCCAAACCATAATTCATAAGGTGTCTTGTCTGTGTCTGCTCTGATTTTTACTCTATTCATTGTATATACTATTGTATTCACTGCTTCTCTCTAAAATGTCTTTTCCAAATCACCTTCAAATAACATAGCTCTAGCTACTTCAGTCACTAATTTGTTCCTTCTTTCTGCAATATCATTTTGTTTAGGTGTTCTAGGGGCTGATAACTATCTCTTAATACCATTTACTTCACAAAAAGTGTTAAACTCTTTAGATGTAAATTCTCCACCTCTATCGGATCTCAAACATTTAATCCTCATTCCTGATTCATTCTCAACTTTGTTCTTCATGACCTTAAACTTATCAAATGCTTCAAATTTTTCTTTCAAAAATGCAATCCACATCATTCTTGTAAAATCATCAACAAGAATCATAAAATACCTTTCTCCATAGAATCCTCTAGTCCTAGTAGGACCGCTCAAGTCTGTATGAACAACTTTTCTGTAGATGTGAACTTCTTGCTAGGAAATGAACTCCTTTTCTGCTTAGCCATCACACATTCCTTGAAAATCATGTTAGTAGGCTTCATAATCTTAGGTAAGTCTCTTACTGCAAATGTAGAACTTACTTTCACAATATTATCAAAGTTTATATGACAAAACCTTCTATGCCATAACCAACTATCATCAATCTTAGTCATCAAGCATGTCATCTCAGTAGGGTTCAACTGAAATACATTACCTCTAGTTCTAGATCCAGTTCCAATTAGATTTCCATCTTTATCCTTAATCACACAAGTTTTCTCAGTAAACCAAACTTGATATCCCTTATCCACTAACTATCCAATACTCAAAAGATTATGTTTCAATCCATCAACAAAGTAAACATCATCAGTATTAGTCTTTCCATCAAGAGTAATAGATCCTATACCTTTAATCAAACAAGGTGCATTATTACCAACTCTAACAACTCCTCCATCATAATTGTTAAACTTTATGAATTTTCCTTTATCACTAGTCATATGATGTGAACAACCACTGTCTATAATCGAATCAGCTTTCTTTTCAACTTGGGAAACCTAGGATATTTCTTCTTCAGTATCAGATTCAGAATTTTCTTTCTTAATTGCTACAAATCCTATGTCATCAAAGTTATCATGATCATTGTCACTCAAATGTCTTTCAATTCCTGCTCCAATTTCTTCATCATTTGCATAATAACATTCTTTAGATCTTCTAGGCTTAAAATTATTTCTATACTTCTTAACTCTCTTAGGACACTTAGATGCAAAATGACCATATTCTTGACATGTCCAACATTTAAAGATTTTCTTACCATCTGGTTCTCTTTTCACAAGCAAGGCAATACCTTCTTCAATCTTCTTATCTTCATCAGATTTGGATCTGCTACTACTGGCATAATCTCCATTCACACTTGTACTTCTAGACAAAGTAGGTCTGATGCTAAGAGCACTAAATGCTGTCTCCACTCTAGGTAGTTCTCCTGATAATCTCAAATTCATCTCTGTTGCTTCCAATCTTCCAAGAAGAGTCTCTCTTGAAAAGTTTGGTGTACAAGGTATCACTTGTTCAATCATTTGTGTAGTCTACCTGAATACCGGTGTCAATGTTCTCAAAATCTTCCATATTACTTCATTCTCTATCTTTTCACCTCCACAAGATTTTATTCCTGCAACAATTTCTGACATCCTACCAATATAGCTTCTAACAGATTCATCTTCCATCATGCTTATGTCTTCAAATGCACAAATCCAATTATGTAACCTAGCTTTCTTTTCATGTTCATCACCTTCAAAAGTAGAATGTAAAGCTTTCCAAATATCATGAGATTTAGTTAAACCTTTTACCTGACTGTATTCATTCTCTGGAAGTGCTGATAAAAGTGCTTCTCTTGCAAGTATGTTACACATAAATAGATCTACCTCATCTTTAGAACTTGTTTCAAGATTGTCTTCTTCAATTATAGTCCTTTCATTCTTTGTAATCAACCAATAACCTAGTCCTAAACACAAGTGATGTGTCTTCATATTTTCTTTCCAACTGTCAAAATTTACTCCATCAAACTTAGGGCTTTCTTTCCTGAAATTCACCATAGATCTCCTTAAGTTGTTAAACTTCTCTTTCAAGGACCTGCCACTCTGATACCAATTGTTAGAAAGTAAAGACCACCAAGATAGCTGAGAGGGGGGGTGAATCAATTATCTGATAATTAAACCATTTATCAAAATTAACTTCAATATCAACTTCAACAACTTTAAACCATATAATTAATGCAGTAACCAACCATAGAAAGATAATCATACACAATGACACAATAACACAAGATATGTTAACTAGGGAACCTCTTGATCAAAGAGTAAACCCCGGTGGGAATGATGCCCACAAAATGATGCACTAATATGAAAGTTCCTTGTTAGAGGATGGACCCTATTAGGAGTCTTATGAAATACATTCAGTACATATGAATCTTTGTTAGGAGATTTTGAATCCCTGTTAAAAGATTCTAACCCTGTTAGGAGTTATGGAAGACAGAAGGACCCACTGCCCAAACAGCTTCAAGGCAAGATCTCTAAACTCACTATCCAATAGATCTTAGGATTATTCAATAGAATAATATAAAATATGTTACCTCCTTCACACTATACCAAAACTACACTCTCTGCTACACAAGATCACAAATCTAGATCTCTATATTTCACAAGTCTTCCTTCATCACTGAATTAGCTCTTTTCTTCACTTCATGCATACATTCGCATCACAACTTTCACAACTATTAAAATCCACACATAACAAGGAAAAAATTCCTTCATTTATACCACACTCAAATAATTACAAATGAGTCAGCATGTAAATACAAAATAATAATTTCAACACACTACATGAAAATTACATAAAACTGTCGGCTTCCAAATACAATAAATTTCCAATCATGTGACCTCAAAGTTTATGCTATGAACCACATCACCAAAAATGAGTCTCAAACTTCCCTTTAACTGCACAGAATCAGATTTCATCCCAGTTAGGAGATATCCTCTGATTACCAAAAATTGCTGCACAGGAATACTACCAGAATACTGCTTCCACCAAAATGCTTATAACATGAGTAAATGAATTTATTTTTTGCACTCTTAACCATAGGCTAATAACACAAAAAAGAACATACCATCAACTGTGCATAACTCGAAAACTATGCCTGCTTTTCTGCTAAACTCCAGAATATCACCGTGTTGACATCAATGACAATCATAGTCATGAATGCAACAACCACTACTATAGAATGACTGCCAAAGGCTTTAGCATTCATTCCTAAAAATTGTATCGAAAAAGTCTTGACGGAATGCTCCTTAGGTGTTTAGAAGAGGAAGAATCAAATTTTGCCTTGTGAGAAATCCATGAAGGAATTTGTGGATCACACTCAAACGGATTATCCCTAGCCAAGAAACTTCTAAGGATAGGATATTTTTGGCCTACCATGAAAAAAGATTCATGTAACTTTGCAAAAACTTGTAAGAAATGTCAATTCCACGGGAGTTTGATACATGCACCTGCACAAGAACTTAATCCTATGACAACACCATGGAAATTTTATCAGTGGGGGCTAGACCTAATAGGGATGATTTATCCACCATCTTTGAATGGTCATAAATTTATCATCATAGCAACTGAATATTTTACTAAGTGGGTGGAAGCTGTACCCCTATCAACTGCAACATGCAACAAATTTCTTTGTTTATCCTTAATCATATAATTTGTAGATATGGCATACCTCATGTCATCATAATGGATAATGCATGGTATTTCAAGAACAAAGACTTAACAGAATTATGCACTAAGTTTCACATGATTCATCATTCCTCTTTAATCTATTACCCTCAAGGTAATGGACAAGCCGAAGAAAAAAACAAAAATATCTTGAAAATTTTGAAGAGAACAGTGGATAATTCAGGAAGGGATTGGCACATCAAGATAAACCCAACCTTATGGGCTTATAGAATGAGCATTAGAACACCAAAAAGGGCTACACCTTTCTCATTAGTCTTTGGCACAGAAGCAATTTTTCCTTTAGAGGCTGAACTTCCATCTTTGAGAATATCTATGTATGGGTTGATCAATGAAGAAGACTATAGGGTTGCAAGACTAAAAGAGCTAGAACTTTTAGATGAAAACCAAAAGCAAGCATTTGATCACTTAAAGGTTTACCAAACTAGGATGTCAAAATCTTACAATAAACACATCAAGCCAAGGACATTTCAAATAGGGGATTTAATTTTGAGGGAAAATCCTAAGAACCAAGTAGAAAGGGAGAAGAAAGGAAAGTGGGAAGTGAACTGGTTAGGACCATTTCTCATTGTTGAAGATTTTGGGACTGACACATACAAGCTAGCAGATTGTGATGGTGAAGAATTGTAAGAGCCAATCAACAACATACATCTCAAGAAGTTCTACACATGAGGAAGACAAAAGAGGCTAAAGAGTATCAGATGGAGTAGCATCATATTTATTGTACATAGTGAAAAGAGATCCTGAAAAAGACCAAAACATTTGAAAAGAAGAAAAGATAAAAAATAGTGAAAAATTGAGCATGAAGAAAGAAAAAACATTCATATATGATCCTAGAAAAAAGAAAAAAAGAGAAAAAGAGAAAAATACAAAAAAAAATAGAAAAAGAGAAAAGTGCCTTGGTGAAAACCTAGCAAATAGGCACCTTGGTAGCAAGAAAAGAGAAAAGCTTTAAAAATAGAAAAAGAGAGCTAGATCCATTCAATTGATGAAAACCTGGTAAAAAGGTGCCATTGAAAGTCCAAGTCAGTTACATACCTAGAAGGTCACCTTGTAAATATTGCATTCGCTAGCATGTGTACATATTGCATAATAAAACCCCACAGTCGCATTTGCCAATACCTCAAAATTTTGGTCACCTAATCAAAAAATTGTCCTAAGTCCCACAAATGAAATCAATATCAAACTGGGGGCAATCTACTCCAAAGAGGAAAGGATTCATCAAAACAAGCTTTATTCAATCAGAGAATCAATTCATCACACTCGAAAGAAAAACACTTAATCAAATCTACATCCCAATCCAACTTGAGCCTAAAATAAAAAAATGATCCAAGAACTTCATTGACCTTATCTTTATCAGGATTAAAAATTTGAAATGGATGGAACTACACTTGAATTATGGATTTGAAAAACATGGAATTTTTTTTTCTAAGTGTTGACTTAATTAATGAAATCATTTCTTTCTAGTGAATCGATGAAAGTTTTAGACTAGACAAGCTAAGATAAAAGGATGACATTTTCTTGATTTCTGAATGAGTGTCTTAAAATCAAAGTTTCAAATCATGTATTATTTGTCTAAGGATGTGATCATCAAATAATCATCGAGGACTTGTATATATGATGAAACTAAGATTTCTACTTATTTACGTAAACATATACCTTGGCTATTATGATCTTCAATATCATAATACCAAAATCAACTTGCAACATAGAATTGAACAAAATCGGTATTCGTACTGTCATGATTGGCTTCAATCAGTGATAGTTGTACCGAAGAGACCAATGGGAAAGCAAACAAAGAGGTGAAAAGTATTCATATCATCATAGTTAAACTAGTGATGGTTGTACTAAAACAACATTCCAAAAGTGCTCAATGATGATTATAAGCTCCAAATTTTGAATAATGATAGTTAGCTGCATTCATTTTAGATTAAGTGCATTGTATATATATTTTTTCCTTACTTAGCTTAATTTGCAAGAGGGGAAATTAAATCAAAAAGGGGGTGTAGGAAAATCAAACAATCAAAAGATCATCAAAAATCAATTATATAGGATTGAGTGTGTTGGAAATAAAAAACAAAGTGCATTGCATTAGGTTAATTGCATTGATTACATCATTCTCATTAAGTCTTAAAAGTGCATTGCATTAGGTCATTTGCATTAATTAAATCATTATCATTTAAGTCTTGCATTAATTGAAATGTGTCCAACATTTGAATTATTAGGATCATACATTATAAAGTTCATCATTATCATTACAAGTTCATACATTTGAAAGGTCATTAGCAACATCAAAATGCATACATAACATTGCATTAAGGAAAAATCATTGCATTCATTACAAACATCTCATTCATAATAGTACCATTCATACATATATCATTGAAAGACCATCATTGCATCACCATTACATATTGCATTCATCTATTCTATGTCATATATAAGATAACCATTTCACCATCATTAGAACATATGCATACATGAGAAAATTCCATTCTGCAAAAATAAAACAAAATCATATAGAATCATATAGTTGCATATCATATGAAATGTCTAGAAAGAAATCCAACACATGATGACATCATATATATAGTCAAATCAATCAAAGTATCAAAGTCTATGATACCATCAACATAAATAAGCAAGAAATCAAAGTCTATAACATGATCATCAAGAAAGCAATATCTAGAAATCAATGTCTAATCACATATCAAAGTATCAACATAAAATAAACATCAATCAATAAAAAATGATACAACATGAAACCAATGTCTCGATAATAACAAGGAAAGGAAATCTCATATAAGACCACTCAAGTAGGAGAATCATCACCATCATCAGCATTCTGAGGACTAGGTGCACTATTTGGTGGATGGCTCGAACTAGCCTATAACCCATGCTGACTCATAGCTTCCATAAATGAATACATCATAGAACTCATCTATGAAACCTACTGCTGAATAGAAGATATCTAGGTCTACAAGGAAGCAACATCCGATGCTGAGGCAGTGGCAAAACCCTGAGCTGTAGCAGACTGTGGAATTGGAGTATAAGAAGAGGGAGCAGATGAAGATGGATCACCCAATGGGGGAACAAATTGAGAAGAAGAAGGATGTGATGAAGACAATGGCATCGAAGTAGTACCATGTGCCTGAATGGTAGGAACAACAGAAGGAATAATAGGAGGAACCAAAGGAGGAATGACCTACTAAGCAGGAGGACCCTGTGCTTGATCAAGCAACACATGTGAAATCTCTACATCAAAAGCTCTCTCTCATCTAACATGAGGCCTTTGTATAGCAACTCTAGCCACCTGATATAAAAGTCTATCCACTCGTCCATCTCCACCCTGATCTCTAGCTCTAGGAGGAATAGGAGCAGTAGCTAACACTAGTCTCTATATACGACCTGCTCTAGCTCTGTGATGACCCCATCATCCATGTCAACCCCTGATCCTACCATGATGACCACCACCTCCATCATCATCTCCATCATCATCATCATCACCCCCATCCTCATCAACTCCATCATCTCCATTAGATAACTCCTCAATGCTAGGAATCCTCTCAGCAGGATCAATAAATCTAGGAAAAGGATACCTATGTAGCTAGGCACCATACTCATCTGTAATGCTAGCATCCATCACCTGTGACCTAGGGTTCTAGGGATGATACCCCAGATCCTAAATCTCTTGAACAGTTGTGCCATAATCAACACAAGGGCCCCATAATGATCTCTCGGCCTGAACACGAGCGTACATCACTACACCCTGAGGCATATTCTGAATACACCCATACTGACAGAACTCATGGTAGAAGTAGAATATCTCAATCACAAAGGTGGATTGACCAATCATCCAATGAGGACAAAACATATAAGAATGCTCACTATCATCCTCTGGCCAAGTCTCACATCCAAGATAGGGCGTCCAAATGATAGTATCCATGTCATCTATCTGATGGCGCCAGTAATCAAGCTTACCCATATGGGTCTGCCTGGTAATACCACTGTACATCCATGCAAACAGCCAACCAGCTGGACAATCTTGAGTAGTCATAGGACATGTCACTAGAAGGTGCTCCCAAGTCCATAGCTGTAATAAAATGGCTCCAGTAGTCAAAGTAGTGGAACGTCTGTACACAATAGTGTGTAGCTCATGAATTAACTATGCTAATAAACAGGAACCCCAATCGAAATGATGAGGATCTACCATCAAATCCTCCAAAATCAAACCCCAACCAACTAGAATATCCATGTCCACGCCGGTTCGAAAGTAGGAAACCACCAATAAGAGTACCAAGGATAGCAAGTAACATAGGGAATGAGATGAACTGAGCCCACTGAATATGTTGATCACCAATAGAAGCATCACCAAATACTTAGCGATAGGTTGAACCATCATACACAGTGTCATAATATACGAGCTCTCCTCGAGTCAACAAATGGAGAAGACGATACACATCCTTAGGGGTGATGGTCATCTCACCCATAGGAAGATGGAATGTGTTATGGTTTGAGTGCCAACTCTCAGCCATAGCAGTAATAAGGCCCCAATTCACATGGAATTGAGAAAGATAGAGAAGGAATGACAGACCACACCGGGCAATATGTCGACGCTCGGTAGCACTCAAAGAAGGAATCATGTCCCAGGATAACGGATAAGATCCACAAATATGTAGAGAACCAAGCTCCAACTACAAAAAGCAAAACACATCAGAAAGGAAATAAAAAATTATTGGATTATTCTAAGTCAATAAAAAATTCATCAACACTTATCAAAACCACAATCAGATTTCATGTTTCTACACAGATATAACATAAATTTTATCTTCACCCATCATCTGAATCTAGACGGATGATGGATATGCTAACTATAACTGAAACCTAACTGACACCTTACAACTTGTTACAAAATCTCAACAATTGGGAACATAAACTTGACAATCGATTAACGATGTCGACACAATTACAACTTGGTCAAAAATCTAAAAAACTAAAATTTTGCAGAGTAAAAGCACTGTTTTATGGAGTAAAAGCAGCAAACATCGAAAGCACTACGTAAAGGAGTAAAAGTGCACATCTATATAGAAAAAGCGGTGAAAATTTTAAAAGCACCCAAATGCACATTAAAAGCGCTCTTAAAAGTTGTAAAAGCATGAAAAATCAGCAAAAGTGCAGGTTAAAGTGGCAGAAGCGCTAAACCTAGGCAAAAGCGTGCAAATAAATTGTAAAAGCGTGGAAGGGCTTAATTTTGGTGAGTGAAAGTGCCATAGTGATCGGTGGAAGTGTCGTTTAAAAGTGTGGAAGCACACATTTAGAGGCAAAAGTGCCCTTAAAAGTGGCAAAAGTGCCCATTCATGGAAAAAATGCAAAAAAAGGGTTGTTTATCTAGAAAAATTGGAAAAAATTTGACAAAATGCTATAAACGAAAAAAAAGGGAAAGGTACAAGTACTCATCGGAGGTCTAGAGCCAGGAAATCAATGATATCTTTGGCATTTCTCAAATCAATGCTCGTGGATAGGGACAGACATCGTGGCAAGTGAAAAAGACAAATGAGAGTAAAAGTCAAAAGTAAGTGAATAGTGAATAGTGAAAAGGGATTTTGACCCCTTTATATAGGTTTTTGACCTAAAAGGAGGTAGATTTAACCTATGCAAGTACATTGTTACCCCATTTGACTTAATAAAATGATGTGATCATCATAATAATTGACACTGGGGCATTTAAAAATTAAACGAATTCAACATCGATATCGAAAATACAAATAAAATTCATCAAAAACCTTGAACTTTATTAAAATCAAATGAACAACATCAATCCTAAATCAATCATCGATCAAATCAAGTACGAATTTTATTTCATTTCCGAGGGGGCATACCATTGGATAATCAACAACAACAACATCATCAAAAATCAAGAGACCAATCATCAAATCAAAGCAAAAGCTTTTATCAGAAAATTTTTCATCATCAAACGAATGGGGCATCGCATTGAAATTAATCTTCACAATAGGTATCATATCAAAATCATCATATCAAATCAAACATCATATTAAGATTCATCATCAAAATGAACATCATATCAAAATGATCATCAGAGAACAATATCAAGAGAGTTTCACATCAATCATATCTGCATCAACCTCATATCAAAAATCAAGATCGACCATCGAAAGACATCAAATGACATTAGAGATTGACCATCAATGAATCAGGACCTATTATCAAGAAAAATCAGAGTATTCTTTGAATTGACATGCTTCGCACATCAACTCAAAGAGGGGCATTTGTAATCACTTGAAAATGGACAAAGATCAAATCAAAGAAAATCAAGTTAAATCAAGGAAAATCAAGGAAATAATTGAATCAATTGAATCAATTGAATCCCAATGCATAATTAGCCAATCAAAATGAAAATCAAGTCTTAATTCAATCAAAATCAAAATTGAGAGAATTTTAATCAAGTGCAATCAAATCAAAATATAATTAATTAAATTAATTGTATAGTCATGGATTAAATTAAATTCAACCCATTCAAGGGGTACATGGCTAAAAAAATTCATTTAAATCAAGTAAAAAATCCTATTTACTCTCAACAACCACAAAGAGAGGAAAATCAATCAACCAATGAGAGTAAAGGAAAGGCATTCACATGGATCAAGCCAAATTCAATCTCATTCACTCAAAGTGAAAAGGAATCTTGACCATTGATCTTGTCTACTTGTCCCAAGCTTTGAGGACACAAAATTTGCTTTGTCTTCAAAGGGTGGAACCAAGGACTCAACTCAACCTTAATCATGATCAAATACAACTACACCCCCTACCATTGGAAAATCTATAAAAGGAAGGCCTAATTCCTTCATAATTATCATCCACACATCTGAGAATTGCATTGAACCTCTTGCAATTTGAGCTTAGAAAGGAATTTGAGAAGTATTTTAGTATTTACTTTGATCTAATTGTTAGCTATAGCATTGTTATCTTTATCATTCTCATTCTAGGACTATCATTAATGGAAGCTTGTTGAGAGCTATTCATTAACAATCTTGGTTAGAGAGCCATAGGATGCTCAATTAGTCATTATTTTGCTAAATAGTTGCTCTATTTCTTTGTGGTTGTATTTAGTTACTATTCTCATTTATTTGACTAACCTTAATTCTATGAAGGCACTATCCCTAGTGTACAGAAGGTAAAAAGGAAGATCCGGTAAAAAAAAGTTTGTTCAAGACTAGATGTAGAGTTTCTGACAAAGTTTGGAAGGTAATCATCGAAACTGGTAGCTTAGAGAATCTGGCATTTGAGGAAATGGTCACAAATTTACAGTTGAAAAGGTTGGAACATCTGAAGCCCTATCAGATTTCATGGAACAAAGATGAGCATACACTCCTGGTAAGTGAACAATGTTATGTGAATTTGAAGATTGGAAAGTACTATGATAAGGTATTGTGTGATATCATGCCTATGGATTGTTTTTATATTTTGTTGGGTAGACCTTGGCAATAAGATAGACATGCTATATATGATGGGAGATTGCATAACTATACTATTTTGGCTAATGGAAAAAGACAAATCTTGTTACCTTTGATGGAAGAACCTGTTAGTAATGTTTGCACATCTATGAAAGTTTTCTTGATGGAAGGAAGAAAGTTTGTTAAATATTTAAAGAGAAATGATGTATGTTTTGTTGTGATTTCTAACAAATTGAGTAATAAAATAGAGGATAATGTCCCTAAGAAGATTGATAAGTTACTCATCGAGTATAGTAAAATTATTTCTCATAATGTACTTGATGGATTTCCACCAAAAAGAAGCATTGATCAATTTATGGATCTAAGCCCCACAAATAGTTTACCGAATAAGGCACATCATCAGTTGACACCTACTGAGAATCAGGAATTCAACCGATAGATTCAAGAGTTGCTGGAGAAAGATTTGATTAGAGAAATTTTGAGCCCTTGTGTAGTACCTGCGGTATTGGCACCAAAGAAGAATGAAGAATGGTGAATGTGTACTTATTCCAGAGCAATCAATAAGATAATGGTGAAATATGGGTTTCCTATACCGAGAATGGATGATATAATGGATAGTTTGACTGGAGCAAAGTATTTTACCAAGATTGATTTAAAAAGTGGGTATCATCATATTAGAATCAGAGAAGGTGATGAATGGAAGACTGCTTTCAAGACAAAAGAAGGTTTGTATGAGTGGTTGGTTATGCCCTTTGGTTTAACTAATGCACCGAGTACTTTTATGAGGTTGATGAATGAAGTTTTGAAGAAATTCTTCGGTAATTTTGTGATTGTATATCTTGATGATATTCTAATATTTAGTAAGACCATAGAAGAACATCTGTTTCTTGTTAGACAAGTTTTACAGAGATTGAAAGAAGAAAAGTTGCTGATAAATCTGAAAAAGTGTTCATTCATGAAATAGGAGATTGTGTATTTGGGATTTTTGATTTCAGCTGATGGTTTGAAAATGGATCTTAAAAAGGTTGAAGCTATTTTGAATTGGCCTACACTTGTGAATGCTAGTGAGGTAAGATCATTTCATGGTTTGGCAGGTTTTTACCGAAAGTTCATTAGAAATTTTAGTTCAATTTGTAATGCTATGAATGAGACTATGAGAGGAGACAAAAGAGAGTTCAAGTGGACACATGGAGCTGATAAAAGTTTTGAGACTCTGAAGTAGAAGGTTGCTGAAATACCTATTTTGGCATTGCCTAATTTCAATAAAGTATTTCAAGTGGAATGTGATGCAAGTGGAAGTGCAATTGGAGATGTGTTGAGTCAAGAAGGTAAACTTGTTGCTTTCTTTAGTGAAAAGTTGAATGATGCAAAAAGGAAATATTCTATGTATGATCAAGAATTCTATGCTATTTTTCAAGTGCTGAAGAAATGGAGACATTATTTGATACTAAGTGAATCTATGTTGTATACTAATCGTAAGGTTTTACAATATTTGGGTAGTCAGAATAAGTTGAATTAGAGACATATGAAATGGGTTGAGTATTTGTAGAGTTATACATTTGTGATAAAGAATAAGAGTGGATTCACTAACCAATTTGTTGATGCATTGAGTAGAAGGAGATCTTTGATGACCGAGATGAAAATTGGAATTCTAGGTTTTGATGACATGAGAGATTCTTATGAATTTGATCCTGATTTTTTTGATCCATGGAGAAAGTGCAGAGCACCTATTCAAGATAAAAAAAAGTACTAAATGGGATGAATATTTTATACAAGGAGGTATGTTGTTTAAAGGTATTTAGTTGTGTATATCAAGAGGAGCAATGAGAACTAATTTGATAAAAGAGAAACATAGTGGTGGTTTGGCTGGACATTTTGGTGTTGATAAGACATTGAATTTTCTTAAGGAGAAATACTTTTGGCCACAATTGTATAAAGATGTTTGGAAATTTGTGAAAAGTTGTGGAGTTTGTTGAGTTGCAAAAGGAGTAAGTCAGAATACTGGATTATATACACCGATTGCGATATCTGAGAAACCTTGGATTGACATTAGTATGGATTTTATTCTTGGATTACCGAAGACAGTAAGAGGTAATGATTCTATATTTGTGGTTGTGGATAGATTTTCTAAAATGGCACATTTTATACCTTGTAGAAAGACATCAGATGAAATACATGTAGAAGATCTTTTCTTTAAGGAAATTGTCAAATTTCATGGATTATCGAGGAGTATTATCTCTGACCAAGATAGTAAATTTGTTGGATACTTTTGGAAGACTCTTTGGAGAAAGTTGGGTACCGAGTTGAAATATAGTTCTACATTTCACCCACCAATCGATGGACAGATAGAAGTTGTGAACAGGGGCTTGGGAAATCTTTTGAGATGTTTAGTTGGAGGCACACTAGGTAATTGGGATTCTGTGTTGGTACAAGAAGAGCTTGCATACAATAATTTAGTGAATACGAGTATTGGAAAACCACCTTTTGAGATTGTAAATGGAATACAACTAAGAGGTATATTTGATTTGAGAGACATTGATGATGAAAGAAAGAGAAGTGCTAAAGGAGAAAAATTTGCTGAGTACATGATGACATTGCATGAAGATGTGAAGCTTAAATTGGAAAAGAGTAATCAAAAATACAAATATAGAGCTAATAGATCAAGAAGACATAAGACTTTTGATATTGGTGATGAAGTGATGGTTCATTTGGGAAAAGGAAGATTTCCTATTGGAACATATGGGAAGCTAAAGATGAAGAAGTTTGGACCTTGCAAGATTTTGAGAAAATTTGACAGTGGAAATGCATATGAAGTTGAGTTACTTGATGACATGGATATTTCACCTATATTCAACATTTATAATTTGTATGAGTTTCATGAATCTGAAGAAGACATGGAAGTACCGATGGATTATCCTAAGAAACAAAATGAAGAGGTTGAGCATATTTTGGAACAAAGAGTTGGCAGAAGTACAAGAGGTAAAAAGTATATGGAATATCTAATAAAGTGGAAGAATAGACCGGTTGAAGATAGTTCATGGATTTCACTATCTGAGTTGGATGCAGCTTGGATCATACCTACTAAATGATTCAGAGAATCATTTTCAAATAACCATAGGTGTCTGATGCAGGAGCATCTTGGGTCTTTGGCAATCCTATGTCACCAAAAACATATTTGAGTTTGTTTGTGTTATTGAGTTCCTACTTTGACCGAGTTAGTTCGGTGTTGCTCAGTTTCATTTATTCCCCGGTCTTGGTCAGTTATCTCTTTGGCACTCAGTAATTTCCCTAGCACTCGGTGATGCTTGTCTGGCACTCGGTTGGCTTTGCTTACCGACGGGTTTCTCTTGAGTTTATGTTGAGGCCGACTTGTGCATTGATTATGGGTCATAGATTTAATATTGGTATCCATCATTGGGAAGCATGTGGTCCCAGATCTGACCATTCCTTTCATTGATTATGGATCTAAAGGTTGAATCAGTTTGGTAGGCTCTTGTATAAATGTAGTTGTTTGGTTAGAGTTTTGGAGGAAGTTTTTGGATATAAGTAAGAAGATAGAGATTAGAGACTGTTTGTAGATCCTTGCATGTTTGAGGACTTCTGTAATTCATTGTAATATTTGGCCGAAATTAGGAAGGCCTTACAACTTGACATGTATGAATTGATTTGAAGATAATATATGAATGATCCTGCATTTTCTCTCTCCCATTATGTTGTTGTTGCTTCTGTGTGATGTTGAGCAGGGAGGTTCAGGTTAGGGTGTGCCATTTCTTGGCCCCTCTTGCCCTCTCTTGTGTCAAAAAAACTCTAATGCAATTAATCTAATGCAATTAAATGCACCTTTTATTTTTTATTTTTTATTTTGACTTCCAACACACTCTATCACATATAGTTTTTGATGTGCATTTTGATTTTGATTTACTCCACCCCCTTTCTTTTTTTTTCTCTCTCTTTTCCAATTTTTGTTTTCAAACTATGATAGAAAAATCATTTAAATGCATTTAATCTAGGATGGATGCATCTAGCACTCACTATTCAAAAATTAGGAGCTTATATTCATCATTGAGTAGTTTTGGAATCTTGAAATTAGCACAACCATCACTGGCTCAACTATGATGATATGAATACTTATTTCCTTTTACATGGTGCTTTCCCATCTTGGTACAATTGTCACTGATTGATACCAGTCATGAGAATACAAATACCAATTTTGTTAGATTCTATGTTGCAAGTATATTTTGGTATTATGATATTTAACATCAAAATATCCAAGGTATCATATTGTGTAAACAAAGAAAGATCTCATTTTTCCCATATGTACATGTCCTCAATGATTCTTTGATGATCACGTCCTTAGAAAAATAATACATACTTCAAAATGTTGACCTTAAGACACTCATTTAGAAATCAATAAAATGTCATGCTTTCATCATAGATTGTCTAGTTTAAAAACTTTCATCGATTTTCTAGAAAGACATGATTTCATCAATCAAGTCAATACTTAGAATTTTTTTTGCTTGATTTTTAAAATTCATATTTCAATTATAGTTCTATCCATTTCATACTTTTGATCTTGATAAAGATAAGTGTCCTTGTGGAATCTTGGATCAAAATTTGGCATTTGATTGAAATTTGGATTAGGATTTGGATTTGATCGAGTAAGTTTTTTGATTTTTTATTTGGTGTCAGATTGATGTTTGTGTTGATCCTTCCTCCTTGAGAGTAGATTTTTTCCCCCATTTTGATGTGATTACATTGTGGGACTTGGGAAAATGTGCAGATTGGATTAGTGATGAAACCTTTAGGTACTTTCAAATGCAACTGTGGGATTTTATTATGCAATATATACAAATGCTGGCGAATGCAATATTTACAAGGATGAATGATAGGTATGAGAATGACTTGGACTTTCAATGGAACCTGTTTACTAATTTTTCACCGATTGAATGGATTTTCTCTTTTTTAAAAAAATAAAATCTTTTTTCCTTTTTTTGCTACCAAGGTGCCTATTTGCTAGGTTTTCACCAAGGTACTTTTTCTCTTTTTTTCTCTTTTTTCAATTTTTTTTTCCATATCATCAAGGTGCCTATTTACTAGGTTTTCACCAAGAAAACATATTTTTGAGGATCATTTTTGAATGCTTATAGCTTTCTTCATGCTCAATTTTCCACTATTTTTTATCTTTTCTGCATTTTTTATTTGTTTTCTCTTCTCTGCTTTTTAATGTTTTTGGTATATTCAAGATCTCTTTCAAATATATACAATAAATTGGATGCTCTCTCATTTAATATCTTTGATACTCTTTTTCTCTATCTCTCTTCAATTGCTTCATGTGTAGAACCTTTTCAAGTGTATACTGTTTATTGGTTCTGAAAACTCTTTTCCTTCACAATCAGCTAGTTTATAGGTGCATGTTCCAAAAGATGAAGTGATAAAAAAGGGTCCTAACACATTTTCTTCCCATTTTCATTTCTTTTCCCTTTCCACTTGATTTTTGGGATTTTCTTGCAACACTAAATCACCTATTTGGAATGCCCTTGGTTTCATATGCTTGTTATAGTTTCTGGTCATTCGATTCTGATATACTTTTAATTGATCAAAAGATTAATCTTGTTTTTCATCTATAAGTTCTAGTTCATGTAACTTGGCAACTCTATAGTCATCTTCTCTTAGTAAACCATGTAATGAGACTCTTAAAGATGGAATTTCTACCTCCAAAGGTAAAACTGCTTCTGCTCCATAGACTAGGGAAAATGGTGTAGCTCCTGTTGGCATTCTAATGCTCATTCTATAAGCCCATAGAGTAGGGTTTATTTGAATGTTCCAATCTCTACCTAAATTATCCATAGTTCTCTTTAATATTTTTAGGATGTTCTTGTTTGTAGCTTTTGCTTGTCCATTACCTTGTGGGTAATATATCGAAGATGAGTGATGTACCATATGAAATTTTGCACATAGTTCTTTCAAATCCTTATTTTTGGAATATTTTTTATTATCCATTATGATGGCATGAGGAAAACTATATCTACACATTATGTGATTTAATATGAATAAGGATATCTACTTTCCTGTGGTAGTGGATAAGGGTACAACTTCCACACATTTGGTAAAATACTCTATTGCAGTAATGATGAATTTATGACCATTTGAAGATGGTGGATAAATCATACCTATAAGATCTAAACCCCATTGAAAAAAGGGCCAAGGTGTTGTCATAGGATAAAGCTCTTGTTCTAGCACATGGATCAAGTTCCCATGATATTGATGTTTACAATAGGTTTTTGCAAAGTGACAAGCGTCATTTTCCATTGAAGGCCAAAAATATCCTATCCTAAGAAGTTTCTTAGCTAGGGTTAAACCATTTGAATGTGAACCACAAATCCCCTCATGAATTTCTTATAAAGCTATGGTTGATTCCTCTTTCTCTAGACACCTTAGAAGCATTCCATCTAGACTCTTACGAGACAATGTGTTAGATACCAAGGTATAGCAAGAAGCTAGTTAGATAAAGCTTTTCTTTTGATTTCTAGTTTGGTTTAAAGGCAATATTTGTTCTTTCAAGTAGGTGTAAAGGGCCCCATACCAAGGTGATTCATGTCCCATTAGTAAGAAAATGGTATGAGGATGGGAAGTTTCAAATGTGGGTTGCTCAACTTCTTCTACCAGGAATTCATATCTGGTGCTTTGATATAGTATTTAGAGAAGTGAGGCCAAAGTATCCATTGCATCTAGTGCTTTATTCTTATCCCTCGACACTTTCTCAAATGTGATTAGAGTGAATTATTTCTTAAGATTCTCAATCATGTTCTTGTATGGTATCAATTTATCATCTTTAGTTTTATAATCATCATTAATTTGATTAATAACCAGTTGGGAATCTCCATAGGTTTGTAGCTCTGTCACTTTCCATTCTAATGCCAACTTTATGCCAATGACCAATGCTTCATACTTAGCTATGTTATTTGTGCATGGGAATATAAATTTGTATGATTTAGAATTGTGGACCCTTGAGGAGTAATCAATAGTATCCCCACTCCTGACCCATGTTGTGTATAAGAGCCATCAAAATACAATTGCCATGTTTTTGCTTCAACATTAACAATTTCAAAATCTAGAAATTCCACTTGGATTGGATGTTAACCTTGTAAAGGTGATTCTGCTAATTGATCAGCTATTACTTGGTGTTTGATATATTTTCGGTCCACATATTCTATATCAAATTCACTTAGAACCATGACCTGTTTGGCCAATCTTCCATTCAATGTTGTTTTATTGAGAAGATATTTTAAGGGATCAATCTTTGGAATGAGTCAAATCTTGTGGGATAAAATATAATGGAATATTTTTTGGGAAGAAAAAACCACAGCCAAACATTCTCTTTCAATGAAGGTGTAATTCAACTCATACTTCACCAATGTTCTACTTATATAGTATATGGCCTTTTCCTTTCCAGCTTCATCCTCTTGAGCCAAGAGTGCCCCTAATGCATGCTTTGTTGTTGAGATATATAAAATTAAGGGTTTACCTCTGATTGGTCACATTAATGTTGGAGGATTCATTAGGTACTTCTTCAATATGGTGAATGCTTCTTCACACTTCTCATCCAATTTGAAAACTGTGTCCTTGTGAAGGAGTTGAGTGAAATTGTGGTACTTTTTTGCTAATTGAGAGATGAATCTTTTGATGGATTGAATCCTTCCTTGAAGAGATCTCATTTGATTGATATTTTTCTTTGCCCCCATTTCCATGATTTCTTTTACTTTGTCTAGGTCTAACTCTATCCCTTTTTCTGAAACTATGTATCCCAATAGTTTTCCTGATTGTACGCTGAATGCACATTTCTTTGGATTTAACCTGACTTTGAATTGTTCTAATCTTACAAATATTCTTTCTAGAATGGTTAAATGTCCTTCCCTTGAGTGGGATTTAGCAGGTATATCATCTACATAGTCCTCCATGAACTTGTGCATCATGTCATGAAATATAGTCATCATGGCTCTTTGATAAGTTGCCCCAGCATTCTTGAGACCAAAAGGCATAACATTCTAGCAAAACATTCCCCATGTGCATGTAAATTTTGTCTTGTCTTGATCCTCAGGTGCTATCTTTATTTGATTATAACCACTAAACCCATCCATAAGAGAGAAAATTGAATATCCTGCTGTTAGGTCCACAATGGCGTCTATGCTTGGTAGAGGAAAATCATCTTTAGGACATGCAAGATTAAGATCTCTAAAGTCTATGCAAATTCTGATAGATTTGTCTACTTTGGAAACCAAAATGATATTTTAAATCCAATTGACATAGTCAATGGCTCTTATAAACCCTACTTTCAACAAGTTTTCCATCTCCACTTTTACAAGCAAAGCTATGTGTTGATGCATCTTTCTTAGTTTCTACTTAACCGATCTTACTCCTCTAATATTCAAATGATGCATGATTAAATTCAGATCTAATCCAGGCATATCATCATATGACCATGCAAAATTGATTTGTTTTTCTTTCAATAATTTGATGAAATCCTTTCTTTCCTCACTAGATAAGGATGTTGCTAAGTGTATGATTCTTGGCTCTAATTTTGACCCTATGTTTACTTTCTCTGTTGGTTCAATTAAGATAGGTGATCTTTCCTTGTAGTACTTGGGAAAAGTATTCAACCTTTCTTTCTTAGGTGCCTTTGTTGGGTTTTCACCTTTGGAAGCATTCTTTATTTCTATTTCTTTTTGATTTAATGCTTCCGAATGTGGTTTTCAACATTAGATTCTTTCCATTTTTTTTTTCATTTTTTTTCAAAATGAAAGGTTGAATACTCGCCTTTGTCACTTTTTCCTGTTATTCCATTGGAGAAGAAGGGTCAACCACATTAAGGTATTGGGACACCAAGTTATCATTCAAGAATGTAGGCAGGGTGATAGGTTTAATGGAATCCCATTCAATTAGTTTGGGATAGATAAGGGTCAAGGGATCAATGTTTTGTTTTGGTTCAATAGGGTTTAAGGAAATGACCTCATTTTAAGGTTTGAACATTGTACCACTCAAATCTATGATATGTGCTTCTTCTAGATGCTCTAGAGAACTAGGGTCAAAATCTTCCTCACTAGAATCCTCTAGGGTTTCCGTTGGGTAAAAATCTCTTGGATTAAACCTAGGGTTAGATTCCCCAATAGTAGGTCTCCATGATGGTATGAAAGGTTCTCCTACCCATTGATTTCCTTCAATTTCCTGACTTGGCACATTTTCTAAGACCTCTTGACTAGAACTTGAAGCTTGATTCTAATTTGATTCTGAGACTTGTTCTTTTCCCTTGCTAGGAGTATATGTATGGATGGCATCAACTTCTTTATCTTGACCTGACTCACTTGACAATGAGTCCCATTCCAAATTGTTCAAATCCTCATCACTTTGGGATCCTAGTTGTAAAATTTGGTCATAAACCAAGGGATACTTCTTTTGAGTGTACCCTTGTTCTAGGTACGCCAATCCATTCTTTTATTTACTATCTCTCCATGACATTTCAATAGGTTCTATTAATCCTTCATTTCTTATACCTAAATGCCCTTTTCCTTTGTATCCCATTTTCTGCATGATTTGAAATCCTTTTTCATATTTGTGAGTGGGAATGCTTATATTTTGAATGCGCTTTTCATGTATACTTGATTCCTCATCTTTATATGGCCAAATTAAGATTTCATTATCTTCCTCTTCCATGGATGAAGAAGTTCTTTCCCTCACAAAGTGGTCATTATATTTATGAGGTAGATTGGATGGTCTTCCATGGGATTTTGGAGATAAGGGTAGATCCATCATGGATAAGGAGTATTCACCTACACCCTTTTGTTTGATTTGACATTTCTTTTCAAAATTCTTCATCATATGATCCATTTTTTGATAATGGGCATATTTGGTGTAAATTTGAATGGATTTTTCTTGGTCTTCCTTTTGTTTCTCAGGAGCACTTTCCTTACTAACCTTTTCTTTTCCTTTTGTTGATGTAGTTAGGTTAGTAGGAATTTGATTATTTTTAATAACAATTTCTTTTTCTTCCTTTTTTTTCCTGTAAAAGATGGAAGATCTTTTGAACTTTTCCCCTATTCTATTCTTTGAGTTATAGACCCTTCTGCATTATGTGGGACTAAGGAATCATTAATAGGCTTCATGTTATTACAATATTGTCAGGGTTAATCCCTACTTACCATTGTATGCACCCTAAAATGGTCACCTAGACTATGGGCTCCCATTCAACAATTTATCAAATCCCTGAATCAATATTTTCAAAAATCAGCATTTTATCAATTATATCAATTTCCTTGATCAAATCTTATTTTATCATTTTTGATTATTTTCCTTGGGCTAACCATTTCATCCTAAAGCCTTTATTTATTTAAAAGGAATTTCCTCCCCTTTTAATAAATAAAAATCTCCCACTTTTCCTCTTATCCTAAGTTGCACAAATAAAGCATTATTCTTATTTTATAAAAAGGAGAAAAACACTTTTTTTCTCATATGGACAAAAAAGTCAACTCTTATTTTCTCATTGGAGGATATTTGTGCACATGGATTTCTCCTCTTTCATGCTCCACCCTTGATTAGATCTTTTGCCTCTTAATCTCCATGGTCCATTCTTTCTCATTTCCTATAAAAGGAGAGCTCCCTTCTTCATTTTTAGATGCATTTTTGAATACTAATGCTATGCTGTAGGTTTTCTAGGTCACTTTGGAGCTTTTGAAGATTTGGAGCATTCTTGGCTTACATTCTACATGCTTTCATAGTTTATCTCTTGCATTCTAGTTCCACTATCATGGCATTCATAGTATAGATTTCTTTTATGATTTAGATTACTTCATATAGTCTAATTAGGAAGGATTTGTAACACTTGCATCTTTCATTTCATAGCTTAGTTTTTACTTTCATTTCCATAGCTTAGCTTGCACCTCTCATTTCTAGCTTGCATATTCATCTTAATATAGTTTGAATTTGCATTTCATAGTGATTCTTGGGGATATTGGCATTCTTTCCCTTTTCTTAATTTGAATCTCTCATTGTGTGGTTGACTAGCAAGGTCATTAGCTTAATAGCTCTAGCTGAGAGCAATCAAATAATCTTGCAACTCCATGCATAGAGAGCTCTAGGTCACTTTCTAAGGTTTCCTATTCATGGATTCCCTTGGATATAATGACTTAGAGAAGTGCACCATTTGAGTGTGTACATTTTTGGCACCCACTGTGGGGCAGAGGATTGTTGTTTTGTCCTTAATTTTTTGCATTTCCGTCAAATTTTTCATCAAATTTTAGCTTCATTTTCGGCTCTTGGGTTTTTCAGTCTCGAATTATCGCATGATAGTTTTCTAGTATTGCATGATAGTTTCTGTATGGTGGCGTGATACTTTACCAGTTAAAGTATCGCTCCATTTGAGACATTCTATCACACTATTCGGAACATACTATCACCTGTAGATACAGTAAAGTATCACCCAGAAATATATTATCACCCCAGTATACTAAAAAGTATCACGCAATATTTTTGGTGCCTATACTGTCACCTGTACTCAGCAGTGAGTTGTTTCTTGGTTCTTTCTTGGCGAGTCTTGATTTAGTTAGCTTGCTGGTTTAGTTTGTTGTGGTTAAATAGATTTAATTTGCAGATTTCATTTGGATTTTGATTTTGCTAACCATTGTGGGGCTAACAAGTTGTTCTTGTAGGTGCTCTCATTGCTTGATTATTTGCTTAAAAGAACGCATGTCAAAGCTTCAAATGCACAAGGGCTACTAATGGTTTTTGTAGGGCTGCCCAAAGCATAAAAACCAATCAAGTGCTTGTTGTTTATTTCATTTTCAAGTGTGGCAATTACTAGTTGTTTCATTTCATAGGAACATAATATCTTGTTGTAGGAATTCTTGGGTGGTAGGAGAAGTATGCTCTTCACCCTTGTGGTGAACCAGAAAATCTTGACCCATCTTTGGATTTTGAAAGAAAGAGGGTAATTGAACATTTGCTTGGTGTGTTTGGGAGAAAAATTTGAGATAGGGGAGTATGCTCTTCACCCTTGTGGTGAAACAAAAACCTTGAATCTCATAAGTTGATCCACTCTTTGTTTAGATCTTTAGGATCCTTTAGCAGGCCTGCTCTTGAGCAATCAAGAGGAACGACCCAAGTGGGGACAAGCCTTTTGCCGGCTATTCCAACCCACTATAAACTCAAGGCTATCAAGGACACAAAACCTTGGTAGATGTAGTACTTGTCTTCACTTGATGTGAGTACTTGTGGGATTGTGACCATGAGGAAAATGTTGAGCAAGAATGCTTAAGGTACTCTTGTGGCCATGAGGTCTGTTACTTTCTGAAAGGTAAGGAGTCCCTTTGGGGAGCAAGAGGGGTATTACGAATGGAAGCCCTTATTAAGAATCATAGATAGAGGCCACCCTATTTTTTCGCTTAGCTTCTTGGTGCAAGGATTGATCCAAGTGGAATAAACCAGATCACCCCAAGATTACTCACCATCTGTGTTCCTTTGGTTGTGTCATTGGCACTTCCACGACAAAGCCAATATCTATTGTGGGCAACCACTTTGTGTGAGGCAATGGAGCATCAAGTGTGGGCCAAGTTGTTAAGTATTGATCCATTGTCTTTTTAGGCTAGAAAGTGCTTGAAGTGTTCTCGTTGTGATATACCTGTGTAAACATTCTTGCATATTCAACATCATGGTAGTATTCATAGGATTTTTCAATTTTGATATCCCAATTGCTTGTCTTGGAAAGGTTGCTTTTTCCCTTGTTTCAAGTGTTTGAAGACATGTTTGATTACCTACTATTTGAAAACCTATCAATTTACTACTATCACTGTGATTGAGATAAAAAAAACCAACCCTCAAACTAAAATTTGGACCAAATTGCCCTTAAAACTGAGATTTTTAGCACTTACTAGTCAAAAATTCTACGACACTGGAATAGTATCGCCCGCTGTCCTAGAAAATATCACACGATAGTTTGCCATTGGAAGACTATCGCCCCGCTTGCCTAGATAGTATCACCCAGGCTATCTGGAAATTATCACCCCGCTTAATGTGAAGTATTTCCTGGTCTTAAACTATTGCCCTATTATCCTGAAAACTATCACCCAGAATATTTTTGATGTCTGCCTAATTTATGCAATTTTCAGCCTTCTCTTAGTTGACCAGATTTTAGTAAGTTTTGTAGCTTGGAACTGAAATCTTGTTTGTACCTTAGGTTCTTGGTTATAGACATCTTGAGTTAGTAATCTTTGACTTCACCAAAAAAATTTCTTGTCTTTGGTAAGTTAGGAACCATCCTTGTTGACAAGCTAAACCTTTAGATTCTTTGATTTCACACTTGCAGAGTTTGAGTACTCTTTTGTCCAAATCCACTTTCATATAAACTCAATTTCAATATATTTTGGTTAAATCATCCTCCCGATCCATGTGCTAGGATACTAGAATCCTTTTGTTATGCACCATTGTGGCAGTGTTGATTTATACCTTTTGTCAACTTTCTATTTCATCATCTCTCTTTTGGACGATTGAATATTTTCACTATCCTAGTTTAACAATTAGCGATTCATAAGGTTATCTTCTCACTAAGGGTCTTTTCTTTCATGCCGGTTACAACAAGATACCAAGTGGGTCAAGGAAAACAACCTGAAGTAGTTTTTGAACAATTACCTTTAGTCCAAACTTGTCAAAAGTGAAAGGGGAAGGAACCCATCTTTGATCAATCTCCTAGGAGTGCTTTGAAAGTTTGGTTTGAACCTAGGAGTAGCCTTAGTGAGTTGAGTACTTCTTTACCATCCTCTCAATCAAATATGGACATGAGCTACACTTTGACTAGGAGACAAAGAGAAGCAATAGATCAAACTCTTGATGACATTTTCTAGAGACATAGGGGTAACATGTCATTCAATGATGACAATCAACCTGAATCACCTCCTATTAAATCAAGATATCTGGATGCTCATCAATGAGCTAAAAGACACTATGCACAAGCTCATCAAGATGCACGGTCACAACATGAAGACCAAAATAACCAATCTTGTGATGCTCATGTGAATGCAGCTAACTTGTTCAATCATTCAAGGCCAAGCTCTCCACTAAAAGCAACCTCAAGATATACAAGTGAGAGGCTAAAAAGTATTGAGCGAGAAAAACAAGCCTTCTTAAATGAACAAGATGAAAAAGAAGAAAAATTTAGGCTCCTAGAGGAGGAACAACGAGCCTTGTTGGACATAGAGAGAAGGGCCGCACAAGAAGAACAAGATAGGCTCCTAGCCCAACAACTTAATGCATAATTCAACAATAGGAGTACCAACAGTGGAAATGACTCTCCACCCTCTACTCCCTTAAGAACCGCAAGAAGTAGAAGGTGGTCAAGGACTCCTTCAAGATCTCCTAGTCCTAGAGGGAGAAGAATTTCACAACATAGGAGAAGAACACCTCCTAGGAACTCAAGATAACCCTCCCAATGAGCTCATCATGGCTCTCAACATGGAGGAAGTAGTACAAGTTTTGACGATCAAGATTTTATGAGAATACAACAGGAACCACTATTCCAACAATATGTGGAAAAGTACCTTGATCAAAATAAGGATAAGTTCCTAGAGAACTTGATTAATAAAGGTGTGAGGGTTCCTTGTAATTTTGATGTGGATAGGAGAATCAAGAAACAAAGCCCCTCAAAAGAAGAAGAAATTAAGAAAATCAAGAAAATGATGGCTCCCAAGAGTTCCTTCAACCTTGACTCTATTTTTCCTAATCCTTTTGATAGGAGTGTGAGCATGACAGATTTTCCTAGGAAAATTGAATTTCCCCAATATGACAAATATGATGGTAATGGTGACCCACATGATCATTTGTGTTAGTTTTATACTATGAGTTTTGAATTTCACCATGAAGATTCCTATCTGATGAGATTATTCCCAAGGAGTCTAAAAGGTCAAGCTATGGAGTGGTTTACCAACATAACCCCTCCTGTCAAAAATTTTAAAGAACTGGTCCACAAATTTGTGCAATATTTTGCCTACAAATTATCAAGATCAGTCACCATGCTCGATCTGTGTAATTTGAAACAAAATAAAGGGGAATCCTTTGTTACATTTTTACAAAGGTGGAGACGATTATGCTCCCGGTATTCTAGGACAATTCCTTAACATGAGAGAATTAATATCATTGTGAGCAATTTAGTACCTAAGATGTAGTATGAGGTTTGAAAGATGTTCTTTGATTCATTCGACACTATGGTCAAAACTGCATGCAGAATAGAGGATGTCTTAAAAGAGCAAGGTATTTTGACTAAACAAAATAATAACAACAATAGTCAAAATAATAACAACAATCATAAGGACAAAGGCAAGAACTTGCACTGGAACAAGAATAAACAAGTAGTTAATGATAGAGTTGTTGACTCTAACCAACCAAAGGATCAAGGTGTCCTTCATTTATCTAGTGCAGTTCAAGCTATGAAGCTTAATACATCCTCTAACCAAAAAGAGAATAAACAAAGATATCAAGAAAGACCTAAAAAGGAGAAGCGACAGTTCTCTAAGCTTGGGGACTCTTATGAGGATGTTTTCAAAATGCTTATTGATAACAATCTTGCACAACCACAAGATCCAACAAAATTTCACATACCTGACATTAAGCCATATTGGTGGAATGAAAAAGCTTACTGCATATTTCATAATGGCATTGGACATGACATAGAACACTGCTGGAAACTTAAACATCTCATTCAAGTTCTTATTGAAAATGGCAAGCTTGAGATTGATGGATTGAAAACCAATGCAGATCACAAAGCATTTAAGGAACCTTTGCCTAAATATGATAAGGGGGAAACCTCTAAACCCAAAGATGGCAAAGCTACAATCAACTACACCTATACATCTGCAGAGAATGTTATCAATATGCTTGAAGCCATGGATG
Source organism: Chamaecyparis obtusa (assembly GCA_027943335.1). Lineage (NCBI taxonomy): Eukaryota > Viridiplantae > Streptophyta > Pinopsida > Cupressales > Cupressaceae > Chamaecyparis > Chamaecyparis obtusa. Next base: position 429,461 of record BSBK01001437.1, read on the forward strand.
AAAATGTCAACATGATGCAAAACAAAGATTCTTATAGTCATGATGTGGACACTCCTATATTTGATAAAGAACCCATGGTGGTGCTTAGAGGTCCTCACTCTCAAAGGTCATCCCAAGCTCTTAATGCTATCACCAAAAGCCAAGGTCCTATGGTCATTAGAGGTCCTAATTCTAACCAGTCTGGCAAACCAAAGCAAGTGACATCCAAGAATGTCACCACCAAGTCAGTCGTCAATCCAGAAATGAGCTACAATCTTGTTGATCAGTTACAAAGAACACCAACTCAAATCTCAATTTTTGAGCTCCTAGAGTTGTCTCCAAGACATAAGCATGTCCTTGAAGATGCTTTGCATACATCCAATGTCCCTAACAACATAGATATTGATCAATTCCAAAACATGGTAAATCATCTTGCTAGCCCACATTACCTCACATTCTCAAAAGAAGATGACAAAGCCTTGAGCCATCCACATAATCTTGCCCTTCACATTGAAGTCATGATTCACAAAACCTGTGTTAGGTGTGTGTTGATTGATGGGGGTGCTGGGCTCAATATTTGTTCCTTGAGTTTGTTGAAAATATTGGGTTACTTAGAACAAGTTATTGATACTCACAAGAAAATAACCATCAAAGCCTATGATGAGGCAGAGAGAAGCTCCAAAGGCTTGGCCATCCTTCTTGTCAGGATTGGCCCTGTTGAAAAGGACATCTTGTTCCAAATTGTTGATGCTAGTCCTTTAGCCTATAATATTCTTCTTGGTAGACCATGGATCCATGACATGCAAGCGGTGCCATCCACCTACCACCAATGTGTCAAGTTCCCCTATAGTGGAGTAGAAGTTTGTATACCTGGGGATAGCACATTATCTATTAATGCAATTTCAGCAGGGACCCATGTTCCTCTTAATCAGGAAGTAGAAAATTTTGATGCCACTTTGGCAAAATGTCAGAATAAGTTCAAAACCATAGACCTTGGTATGGGGAGTTATCACATTGACTCCTTCACATAGCTGCCAGTCTCATCTAGGTCCTATGGTAAGCCTTCACAAGAAATGTGTCCCTCATCTTCAACAATGACTCTATTTGATACATTTGTAGAGTCCTCAGTGCCCATACAAGATGAGAAAGAAGAAGTAGCTATTAGAGACTGGATTTACAAAGAGGAAAAATACAAGCACAATGAAAATTTCTCTCCATTTCCTAAGGCTTATGGGAGAAGATATACTTTGGTCAAAAATATGGGTTACCCAGGTCATGGTCCTCTCAGTCATAGACTAGATGCTAAGGCTGAACCACTCAATCACACTCTTTTTGGATGCAGATCTAAGACAACAGTTGGCCTAGGTTTTGAAAGTTAGAACAAGAAAGTTACCCCTATCCTAGCTGTGACAGATAGTGATGATGAATACATACCCAATTTGCAAAATCAAAAAGATAGGTGTGAAGATTGGGTCCCTTCCATCAATCTCCTTTGGGGAGATTTAGATACTATAGTTGACAAATCAACAATTTTGGACCTAGAACAAGAACAATCCACTATTGAAGATCATGTTGAGGATCCTATTCAATACACAAATGGCATTCAAGAGGGTGTTACCCTTGGTGACATCAAAGCTTCTACCTCAAGGCCTAAAAAATATGGTTGGTGTAAGCATCCTAGCTGGGATTCAGATATGAACTCACATGAGTATGAGTTGGAGACTCTTTCTGATTGTTCTACAGTTGATATGGACATTGCTATTGTCCATACATATAGTTCCCAATCTGAGGTAGCTAATGAGTCTAGTGTAGGATTAGAATATTGGAATCCATGAGTCACTTTAGTGGATGATGCTTTGTTTAGTAGGGTAAGTCCTGATTTGGGTACTTTAGAGGGATACTTGATGGATCCTAACTCTACAATCACCAAAAATGATACCATTTGCATACACAATATTGAGCCAGTCATTGACCTACCCCTTGACAATCCTCACTTAATTGATTGATCTCAGTGCTATCAAGAGCCTCATCTCCTAACTCTTCAAAATGACTATGAGATAGCATGCTACCTGAATGCCCTTGAACCTGTAGTCTCTTCCACCAGTGAACCAACTACAAGTATGACAGAACCAGATATCAAGTACCTTAGTCACAAAATGAAAAGAAAAAAAAAAGAATAAGAGTTCTGATGGCAAAAACCACTATGTGGCGGTATCAAAACCTAAAAAGGTAAAAATAAAGGATGTATCCAAGGGTGAAAACCTCTTTGAGGCACTTAAGGATGAGGTACTTGATCATCTTCCAAGATATTTTTAGGATAGGTCTTTAGTACTTGTTGAGCCTACATAGCCAGTTAATCTGAATACACCAGAGGCTCCAAAAATTATGCATTTAGCTCAGTCTCTATCAACACAAGAAAAAGAGGCATATACCAAGTTCCTACAAAGAAAGAAAATTAACTTTGCTTGGACTTATTCAGACATGCTAGGATTGGACACTAGTCTCATTATGCATCACTTGTCTATAGCTCTAGGTATCAAACTAGTAAAATAGAAATTTAGGAAGATGCATCCTCAGATAGCTCTCCTTGTCAAAGCTGAATTAGAAAAGCTCCTCAGTGCAAGATTTATAAGAGCCATTGATTATGCCGAATGGATATCCAATATTGTACTAGTTTCAAAACATGACAAGTCCATTCATGTTTGTACAGACTTTAGAGATCTTAATAAAGCATGCCCAAAGGATGATTTTCCACTTCCAAACATAGACATGATAGTGGAGATGACCGCGGGCTATGAGATCTATTCTTTGATGGATGGCTTTTCTGGGTATAATCAAATCAAAATAGCTCTTGAAGACCAAGAGAAAATTGCATTCACCTATGCATGGGGAACCTACTGCTAGAATGTCATGCCATTTGGATTAAAAAATGTTAGAGCTACATATCAAAGAGCTATGACTACTATATTCCATGACATGATGCATAAGAATATGGAAGACTATGTGGATGACACCTTGGAAAAATCTAAGAAAAGGGATACACACCTTGCCAATTTGGAAGTAATTCTAGATCGTATGGAATAGTTTCAACTTAGGTTAAATCCAAAAAAGTGTGCATTTTGGGTTACCTCTGACAAACTCTTAGGATTTATCATCTTAGCTAAAGGAATAGAGTTGGACCTAGAAAAAGTTCAAGCAATAATGAATATGCCACCTCCCACATACAATAGTCAAATGAGAAGTCTTCAAGGATGTCTTCAGTCTATACGAAGGTTTATTTCACAACTGGCTAATAGAGCTCAACCCTTTAATAAGACTTTGCATAAAGGGGTTAAATGTGTTTGGAATGAGGATTGTCAAAAAAGCATGGATCAAATTAAACAATACTTGGCCAATCCTCCAATCTTAATGACTCCTATCCCAGGAAAACCACTCATATTGTATGTTTTAGCAACAGAATCTTCCCTGGGGGCATTATTGGCTCAACTTGATGATACTGGAAAAGAAAGAGCCATATATTACATCAGTCAAACACTTGTTTCATATGAGGTCAACTACACTAGTATTGAAAAATCTTTCCTTGCAGTGGTGTTTGCTTCCCAAAAGTTGTGACATTACATGTGTGTGCATACAATACACCTCATTGCAAAAATTTATCCTCTAAAATACTTGCTCGGTAAGGCTGCTCTCACAGGTAGACTTGCTAAATGGATGATGATTCTTTCAAAATTTTACATAGAGTATGTTGAGCATAAGGCTATAAAAGGACAAGCCATTGTAGACCAATTGGCTGATTTTCCAATTCAAGACAAAGCACCAATTCAAGTTGAATTTCTAGATGAGCACATAATGTACATGAGCACAAGAACATGGAAGATGTTCTTTGATGGCTCTTTCATGAAAAATGGTTCAAGCGTAGGAGTGTTGTTTGTTTCACCTCATGGGTACACAATTCCTAAGTCCTACAAACTATTGTTCCCATGCACAAATAACATTGCTGAGTATGAGGCCTTAACAAATGGACTAAAAATAGCTATAGAATGGGGAATCACTGAGCTGCATATTTATGGGGATTTTTAATTGATAGTCAACCAAGTTAACAAAGAATACCAAACCAAAGATGACAAACTAATACCCTATAAGAAGATGGTTGATTCATTGTGTCGATAATTTACCTTTGTCACATTTCAACAAATCCCTAGAGCAGAGAATAAAGCAACTGATGCTATGCCTACATTAGCTTCACTTCTTCAGCTAGAATAGCATGAGTCCAGATTTGAATTCCTAGTGGAAGAGCTACGTTACCCTATTTTTGACTCCTCAAAAAGCCATGTCATTTTTACCTTGGTTAGCCATGAGTCATCCCACTACGATGCCATTTATTCATATCTCTGTGATGGCATTATTCCTGAAACCTTCAATCATTCTAAAAGAAGAAACCTTGTTCGTAATGCCTCTCACCATACCCTTATCTCTAGTGATCTATATAAGAGGGGTTTAGATGGGACACTTATTAGGTGTTTAGAAAAGGATGAGTCCAGCCAAGCGTTAGTTGACATTCATGAGGGTATTTGTGGAGGACATTCTAATGGTCCTGCCATGGCTTGATGGTTGCTTAGGGTGGGGTACTATTGGCCTACCATGTAGAAAGATGTAGTAGCTTTTGCCAAATCTTGTGAAAAGTGTCAGAAACATGGAAACCTGATTCACACTCCAGGTAGGGAGCTTATTCCTTCTATTTCTCATTGGCCATTTCAGCACTGGGCCTTTGACCTTGTTGGGAAGATTCACCCCAACTCATTAGGTGGACACAAATTTATTATTACTACTACTGATTACTTTACCAAATGGGTAGAAGCTGTCCCACTTTCCGTTGCCTCAGGTAAGATAGTTTCTTTTTTTATTTTGAATCATAACATCTGTCGGTATGGAGTGCCTTCTGAGATAATCACTAACAATGGGGGTCAATTTAAAAATAAGGACCTTAAACATCTTTGCAAAAAATTCAAGATAAAATAGCATTGGTCCTCCATTTACTTCCCACAAGGAAATGGACAAGCAGAGGCTTCAAATAAGACCATTCTCAAAATCCTCCATAGAACAATTCACAAGAATGGTAGAGATTGGAACCTAAGATAAATCTGGCCTTGTGGGCCTATAGAATGAGTATTCATACTCCTATTGGGGCTACTCCTTTTTCCCTTACTTATGGTGTTGAAGCAGTGTTACCTTTAGAGGTAGAGATCCCTTCACTTAAAGTCTCTCTCAAAGGTTTAGTGATAGATGAAGACTACCATACCATGAGGTTGTAGGAACTAGAACTTCTAGATGAAAAGTGAAAAGCATCTTTTGATCACATAAGAGTTTACCAAAAGTGTATGTCCAAAGCATTCAACAAGAAGGTTCACCCTAGAGAATTTCAAGTGGGGGATCTTGTCTTGTGAGAAAACCCTAAGAACCAACAACATAGAGAACAAAAAGGGAAGTTTGAACCTAATTGGCTTGGACCATACTTTATTACTGCTTCTTTTGGTACAGGTGCTTACTTACTATCTGATGAAAAGAGAGAGAAGCTCCCTGATCCTATCAATGTGTTGCACCTAAAGAAGTTCTATTCATGATGCCTATTCAGTCTAGGGGCATCTTTTGTACATACTTATTGATCCTGAAAAAATTCCCAAAAAAATTCATATATGATGCTGAAAAAATCCTAAAAAGCATATAAAGTCCCGAAAAAATACAAAAAAATAAAAAACTGCAAAAAATTGAAAAAAATAGAAAAAGTGCCTTGGTGAAAACCTGGAAACAGGCGCCTTGGTATCAAAAATACAAAAAAATTGAAAAAATAAAAAATCTATCCAAGTGGTGAAAACCTGGAAATAGGCACTACTTGAGGCCTTTGCGCCCTTGTTTCTCATCATGCATCCTCAACACTTAGCCTTTCTCCATCATGCCTTGACCTTGTTGCCTTGGTTTGGAATTGGTCTTTGTGTTTGTCTAGGGGGCATCACTATGTTAGCTTTGGTCTCTCAGATGCATTGGCCTTTAGGGCATCTTGCAAATGGTGTTTTTCAACACCACCTCAAATAGTGTTTTTCAACACTACCCTAGTGTCGAGTGTTTCTCAACACTTATCAGATATCCTACCCCACAGTCTAGCATGATATGATATCTCTCATTGGAAAATGTGATACTCAAAGATTGATTCTATGACCTACACACACACACTTAGACACTTGACTCGCTGAGACTTGTTTGACTTTGTTTTCCTTGTGTGTTGTCTATGATGATTTTTTTGATGAGTGTTCTCTCCCAATGATAGTTTTCAATGATGCATAGCTAGAAAAATGAGGGCACGAGGACATGTTTTATTTCTTTTTCTACTTGTGGCTATATTTTGTTGGTCCTAATTGTCATTAGCATTTATGCTTGATCCACTTGACATTGGGATCTACAAGGTATTATCCTTGACTATTTATGCAAGTGCATACTTATAGTCATCTTGACTTTCCTTGTGTCTCGATGTGAGTATAATCTTTCCATATCAAATTTAGGTAATCTCACTGCACTAGTCATCTTGACCTACATGTCTTTGGTGCCTAGGTGGGATTCCCACATTCTATCTGATATAGATCATATTCATATACCCATAGTCATACTAGTGAGTATTGTATGATCTTATGATGCTACCAATAAAGCTCGATGATGATTATTAGATGTCTATTGGCGTTGTGACCTTGTAAGTCAACCACTTTTCATAGTAGCTTGCATTTCTAGGTTCATGTTAGATTAGTCTTGCATTTTGCACATGGAGAGAGCTCTCCTTTTATCTTTCACGGACTAGTCAGTCAATTGCACTCATCCTTTCACTTCTTCTCGATCATGTCTTTCACTCCTTATCTTTCACATCACATCTTATTCCTGTCATCACAAGGGGTTAATCTTATCATCATATCTATATCCTAAAAGAGATCATTTTCAGAAACATGAGTCTATATCATACACATGAGAATTAAACATACATCTATGAGAGAGAATATACATGAGCATTTATACCATACATTTTGAGCAATATGACAAGACAATATAAAAACTGATACATCCATCACAAGTGAGACAAATAACATAGATACATCACAAATCTAGTAATCTCATATATATATGAATGTCATAGTACAATATACAAAATGAGATCCCAAAATCTGGATCAAAGTCTCATGATATGTCTACAACATCTAAACACCTAAGCCCTAAATCTAGGACTCGCTAGCATCGTCATGTGGAGCTAGTAGAGGAGGAGGTGTTGCCACTATCCTATCTGGTACCATATTAGACATCCCTACCCTCTGAGAGTATGCAGGTGCTCTCTGACTATCTAGAACAACCTAAAGATATAGCCCATGATAGTACGTAGCTCTTGCTACCTCCCATCAGATCTCTAGTGCATTTTCCTGTGCTACCCTCTCCCGGTGTGCTATCTTTGCTCTAAGATCAGACAACTGCTAATCTCTCTCCACCCTCAGATCAGTCAACTACTGCTCTCTAATAGCTATCATGATCTTAAGCTGCTGCATCTTTGTCTCTAGAGCCTATATCCTGGCTCTTAGGTCCTCTCCTCCTGCAGGCTGATCCTGCCTAGCCTCTACCTATTGGCAAGATGATCTCACCGCATCCTCACTCTCATTAGTAGAGCTCCACCCCTGTGACCATTTCTAACCACCTGATCAAGAGCCCTCCCCTATCTCCCTCACTCTCCCTCTCCCTCTCCCTCTCCCTCCACCATCTCCTCCATCACCATCATCATCATCATCATCATCCCCCTAAGCTACTAGATGTGCATTTGGAACTATGAATTGACGGAATGGAACCCTCCGCCACTTTGCTTTATAGGCTACATCAGCCCCTGCATCTTCCATGTCTGGGAGGTAGTCCTGGGGCTCTCTCTAGATCATAGTTATATCCTGTACTACTTGTTAGTAATCCAGCATCAGCAGCCAACCCTGGCCCTCCTCATCCCTAGCCCAGGCATATGTGGTAGTATTTGTAGATACCCGCTACTGGTGCCCAAAATGCCTCCATACCTAGCTAATAACAAACCTCTCCATGATGTCTAAGTTTCAACCTACTAGTGGCCAGCTGCATAGCATGTAACTCAGCTCATCCTCTACGTCTCCCCATACCTCCACAGCCCTGTATGGCCTCCACTAGAATGAAGTTAGCTCATCTAGTATCCTCCTATAGTATGTCACATCCCCACTATGAGGCTATGACAAGAACCTTGTATACCTATAAATGAAGGGATGTCTCCTCTACCTCGGTTGTACTCGGGGGTGCACCATAGTGATGTGCTCCCATGCCCACACCTGTGTTAGAATAGCACCGCACGCCCATGTCCTACTGTCATGATAGACAATCTCATGTAACTCATGGTACATGTCTACCAGTATGGCCAGGCCCCATGCCATCTGACGTGTGTGTGCTACTAGATCTACTAACAACCTGCCCCATCCTAGTGGAAAACCCTTCTGACTCTTGTCAGTGATAAGGGCTTGTGTAATAATGGAAGCAACAATGCAAGGTACTAGGAAGTCCCTACCAAAAATCATCCATCAATCGATCCTAGCTAACATGTTGATCTATAATGGTGACATCCTGGAACATGCCCTGGATGGCCCGCCATCCCTTGGTAGCATCCTAATCATAGTATACCTATGTAATCAAACAATCATGTTAGTTTCTATTATATGGAAACTTTTCATTTATGACTATCTATAAACATGATTATACTTACAGGATCGCCATGGCTAGGCACTTGAAGAATTCGATAGACATCCTCCAGTGTGATCGATGCCTCTCTAGTAGGTAGATGGAAGGTGTTGTCCTCACTATGCCATCTTTCAGCTAGCACAGCCAACAACCCATGGTTCACCTGAATGTAGGGCAACTGTAGCAAGTACCTAAAGCCCATAGCCCTCAGATCTACCTTGCCCAGATCATCTAGATCTTGGATAAATCATAACCTCATCACCTTCAGTGCTCTAATGAGTAGCACCAAAAAGACCTCCTCCAAACCATTAACCCTTGCTAGATGTCAGCACATATCATGATGGATGTCTACAAATCAGTACAAAACATCTTAAAAAGTAAACATTGTCTAGAGCCATGTCATTTTGCTCAAAAACACTAAAACATGTCAAAATTTTACACTGGGTGATACTATTTTTTTTTGCTAAAGTATCGCACGATACTTTCTTTAATAAAAGTGTGATAATATCTTCTCAGGCGATACTTCACATAGGATCGCATGATAGTTCACCAGTTATCATGCGATACTGGCTTACATACCAACGTGATACTATATGGACCTATGAAGTATCACGCGATAGATACTTGTAAAGTATCGCATGAATTTTTGCCTAAGTCTAAAATTTGAAAATTTAAAAAATTTTAAAACATGTTTTAAAATGCATTAAATGCTCATAATGACTCAAAAACAGGCAAGTTTTTCTAAAAACATACCAGGGCACCATACTGTGGAGGCCGATTGCGCAATTGGGAGCACTCAAATCGATGCCTGTGAATCAGAACTACTGCTTGCTGGGCCATTTTCTCTCTCTAAGCTCTCAAAATTCTAAAATCACTAAAAGACATGATTTTGAAAATGACCTTTTTACCCCTTTTATAGCATTTTAACTTTTTGACCTAATTTTCAAAACACCTTAGAATTCTACAAAAATTGTACCCCTAGCTAATTTCGACGTCCTGGATCCATTTTTGGACTCAAAATCAAAATCTAAGTTAATCTTGATAGTCAAAATCAAATTTCAAATTTTCCCCTTCTTTTGCATAGTTGGCTGACCATTTGAGGCTTGATCCTTTGATCTTTGTTGGGGCACCTTCATTTCTTCACCCCCATCTCTTTCAACCTTCTAGTCTTTCATTTATTTTCATTCATCTTCATCTCTCTGAGGTTTGACTTTATCTTTATCCTATATCTTTCTTAGTCAAACTGGGGCATATCTTCACTACTTGATGGTTATCCTATCATGCTTCATCTTCGATCATGATTTCTAGTGCCTTGATCAAGTTTATCAATTTTTTGTTTCTCATCTACCTGATTTGAATTTTGATTCCAAGGGGGCAGTACCTATCAGCTTCAATCTTTGATTTAGCTTTATCATTCAGCTCAACTTTAGATTTTTATTTTGAGACTTGATTATCACTTAAAAACAATGGTGTTGATCTTGTCTTTTGATTCTTATCTCTTATTTTGAGACTTGACTATCACTTAATAGCAACGGTGTTCGTCTTGTCTTTCAGCCAGTTTATTTTTGTCCTAGCATGTTCCCAGAATGATCACATGTCTGGATTATTTTGTGATCCCAAATTGATCTCACATTTCAATTCTTCTTTGACCACATGTGTTCCTAGAATGATCACACATTAGTCAAAGAGGGGAAAATGTATGCACCCTAAAATGGTCACCTAGACTATGGGCCCCCATTCAGCAATTTATCAAATCCCTAAATCAATATTTTAAAAAATCAGCATTTTATCAATTATATTAATTTCCTTGATCAAATCCTATTTTATCATTTTCGATTATTTTCCTTGGGCTAACCATTTCATCCTAAAGTCTTTATTTATTTAAAAGGAATTTCCTCCCCTTTTAATAAATAAAAAGCCCCCACTTTTCCTCTTATCCTAAGTTGCACAAATAAAGCATTATTCTTATTTTATAAAAAGGAGAAAAACACTTTTTGTCTCATATGGACACAAAAGTCAACTCTTATTTTCTCATTGGAGGATATTTGTGCATATGGATTGCTCCTCTTTCATGCTCCACCCTTGATTCTTTCTCATTTCCTATAAAAGGAGAGCTCTCTTCTTCATTTTCAGATGCATTTTTGAATACTAATGTTATGCTACAGGTTTTCTAGGTCACTTTGGAGCTTTTGAAGATTTGGAGCATTCTTGGCTTACATTCTACATGCTTTCATAGTTTATCTCTTGCATTCTAGTTCCACTATCATGGCATTCATAGTATAGATTTCTTTTATGCTTTAGATTACTTCATCTAGTCTAATTAGGAAGGATTTGTAACACTCGCATCTTTCATTTCATAGTTTAGTTTGTACTTTCATTTCCATAGCTTAGCTTGTACCTCTCATTTCTAGCTTGCATATTCATCTTAATCTAGTTTGCATTTGCATTTCATAGTGATTCTTGAGGATATTAGCATTCTTTCCCTTGTCTTCATTTGAATCTCTCATTGTGTGGTTGACTAGCAAGGTCATTAGCTTAATAGCTCTAGCTAAGAGCAATCAAATAATCTTGCAACTCCATGCATAAAGAGCTCTAGGTCACTTTCTAAGGTTTCCTATTCATGGATTCCCTTGGATATAATGACTTAGAGAAGTGCACCATTTGAGTGTGTACAACCATGACTTCTTGTCCTAGGTAGGGAAATTTGAGACATTGATGGTAGGTTGAAGGTACGACTTGCATTTCATGGATCCATGGCCTTCCGAATAGGATATTGTAAGTCAATTTTAGGTCAAGGACTTGGAAAATGCTCTCCTTTTGCATTGGACCAACTCGGATGGGAAGTACTATGACACCTTTGGAAGCTCTTTCTTCATCATCATAGGCCTTTATGGTTATATTTTTCTTTGTGTCAATATCCTCCAAAGAAAATCCTAAGGCTTCAACCAAGTTCAAGGTACAAATATTCAAGCTGGCTCCCCCATCAATGAGGACACTTTTCACTCTATGCTTTTGGATTAGGACTTCTATATGCAAAGGTAGATTCTACGGGTGGTTTAAAGACATATCATCTTGTTCTAAAAAAGATAAACAATGGGGTGCAACAAGATGGCCTACCATGTTTTGGAATTTATCTGCATCTAAATTTAAAAGCACATTAGTCTCCACTAAGGATTTTTCTAGAATCTCCTTATGATTTGGTGAAAGCTTGAGTAATTCTAGAATAGAGATTTGAGTAGGGGTTCTTAGCAATTAGTCTACCAAATTATATTGTTTCAAAGATGAAGATGAGGTCTGATTTGGTAAGACAATTCTTGGGGCACTTCTTGGTAAGGTAATTTTTTATGCTTACCCCCTAGTTACAACATTAGATGTTGCTTCTTTTGGCTTTTATTTCACCACAATGACATTTATAGTGTTTTCATTACTTCTTAGAGTATTGATGGTGTTATCATAAGTATAAGCAAAGTTAACCTTCTCATTACCTCTTTTGTTGTTAGGATTGGTATTTGATGATTCCCCTTTTTCATGATTTAAGAAAGGTTTTTTAAAAGCCGTATGGTCTTCATTATTTTGAGGCCCTTCCACTTTTATTGTTCCATCATCAATTTGGTCTTGGACAAGATGTTTCAATTTCATGCACTCATTGATTTTATGTCACTTCTTGTGATGGTATTCACAATGATGAGAATCATTCCACCACTTAGGATTGACTTGGGGTTCATATGGCCTTGATTCGGGTAAGGTAATGATTTTATTAGCCACCAAAGTTATTAATGCATTTTCCAAAGGTTCACCTAAAAAGGTGAATTTTCTCTTTTGATATGTGGAAAAGAATGGCTTAGGTTTATTAACATTGGAATTATTAAAGGAATTATTGTTGTTGTTAGCATTGTTTTTGGGATTGTTAGGAATATTCCCAAGAGATAACTAAGAAGGGGGGGGGGGGTTAATCAGTTATCTACAAGATTCAATTCTTTTCAATTAAGTACAGAAGAACATTAAGCATAAACAAAATATGAGAACAGTTAACACAACACCATAATTTTGGTTACGGGGAAACCCAAATAGGTAAAAACCCCAGTGGGAATTAGCACCCACTATAAACTGCACTAGAGTACTATGATCCCTATTAGGAGATCTTACAACCCTTTTAGGATTTGATCTATACAATGCATTAAGTATAGTGACCTGGTCAAGGGTCGGACCCTGTTAGGAGTCTTTTACAATTAACCCTGTTAGGGGTGAGGACACACTGTCCGGGAGCACACTTCTCAAAGGGGTGAAGGCTACAACCTTCTATTTAATAGATACACACTATATCTAGATCTTGGTGAACTAATCATAGACCTGATGTCGTGATCAGTTCCAATGAATAACATATACTCTCTACTTTGTCACATAGACCTTTTGCTGATGGCTCAACACTTCACACCTTTTGTTCTTCTCTTGTCTTTCAACTCTCTGCCATAGTTAGCAATCACAAATGACTTCCTATAAATATCTTTCCTCTAAATGATATAATCAAGTCGGCTAGTTAGAACCATCTTGGAATCATATTAGAGAAACAATACAACTCTCTAATAACATCTCAGTTGGCTCTACTAAGCATGCAACATAAATTAGGACCTCCCAACTCAATATGAGTAGATGCATCGCTTCACACTATCGGCTCCACCAATTTAACTAATACTTTATTCTCATGCTGAATTATGTCATGTGCTCTTAACTAATCATTCTTAACTCTTCTCCAAAAACTAATCCAAGAACACATATCAAACTGATAGGCGCAACTACTACAACAATAAAATCAATGTTGGCTCTACGAGATAAACTCAGGAAACTATGACTGTCAACTAGAGACTCCATAAATCAACTTGTACTACATATCTAACTTTGCATCCATGAACATAGTATCATCCATATGTCTGCAACATAAATCTAAATGTGCAAGGCTCCATTACAACCATACTATAAATCATGTACAAAACTCTTCCTAGGACCTATCAGGAAGACTCACTGATACAGACTATTGTATTACTTTCTTCACTTCGAATCAACCTCTGTGTCTATGATATCATGTTGATAACATATCTAGGAAACATATACTCACATCTCTCTTCATTAGGCTTCTACACATGCTACTTACCATATGTTGTCATCAATGACAAACATACAGTCAACACTCTGGCTTGTTGGAAAATCTCCAACAATCTCCCACTTTGGAATTGATGAAAACATATGGAATGAAAAACACCACCAATCCAAATGTACTATCTTTTTATAATATTCTCCATTTCCTCAAAAAAAATCCCCCAAGGATGAATCCTCCATCTCTTACTATTTTGTTGCTTCTTGCTAAGTACTCACCCCCTTTGTTGCAATTCTTTTATAACAGGCTCCATTTCCTCATCAAAACTTCCTTAAGGATGAATCCTCCATCTACTACTATATTTATTAATATTTTGTTTTTCATGACTATATACTTACTCCCCCTTTGACATCAATGGAAAAGGGTGCCAAACAATTAAACATCGATACTACTCCTGAGGTAGAGTAGTCAACCTTTCATTAGTCACTGAGGACTGATGCACTCATACAATCTCTAATCAGATTTAGGGAAGGGGATTACTCCTAGCTTCTCCTTGAGATACTTGAATGTATCCTTAGGTAAAGGCTTTTTGAATATGTCTTTTAGCTGATCTATTGTGCTCACATAGTCCAACTTTACTTCTTTCTATGCTACTTTCTCTCTTAGGAAGTGATATTTTATCTCAATGTGTTTTGTCTTTGAATGCATCATAGGGTTCTTTGACATATTAATAGTGCTAGTGTTGTCACAATGAATAACAATAGGATAATTAATCTGAATACCAAAATCCTTTATCATTTTCTTAATCCACACAATTGTAGAACAATTCAATGATGTTGCTAAATACTCTTCTTATGTTGCTGACTAAGAGATACAATTCTTCTTCTTGCTTATCCAAGTGACAAGTCTATCACCAAGAAATACTGCTCCTCCTAAGGTACTCTTTCTATCATCCATGCATCCTGCCCAATCTGAATTTGTATATACATGAAGCTCTACATTCTCTAAATTAGGATACCATAAACTATAGTCTATAGTTCCTCTCAAATATCTAAATATCCTCTTTATTTCCATGATATGACTTTACTTAGGTTCTGTTGTAAATATTCCACCTATACCAACTGCATTAGAAATATTTGGTCTAGTTTGAGTAAGATATATAAGTTTACCAATCATAGACTTATACAAGATTATGTCTATTGCTGGTGAGCCATCTTCTTTTGAAATCTTGCATCATGTTATCATAGGGATAATTACTATCTTGCAATCATCCATCTTGAATTTCTTCAAGATCTCTTTCACATACTTAGTCTGATTTATGAATATACCTTTATCTGTTTGCTACACATTCAACCCCAAAAAGTACTTGATAGGTCCAATCATGATCATTTCAAATTTTCTCTGCATCTCCTTACCAAATTCTACACTAATCTTGTCATTTCCACCAAAGATAATGTCATCAAAAAATATAAAAACTAACAATAGTCCATCATATGTTTCTCTTATGAATAGATTACAATCTACTACTCCTTTCTTGAATCCAATCTTTCTCAAATATCTATCAAGTCTTTCATACCATGCTATAGGGGCTTTCTTAAGTCCATAGAGGGATTTCTTCAATTTGCACACCATATCAGGTCTATTTGATAAGGTGAATCCTTCAGGTTGTGCTATGTATACTTCTTCCTTCAACTCTCCATTCAGGAATGCTGATTTAAAATCCATCTGGTATACCTTAAAGTCTTTGAAGGTAGCATAGGCCAAAAACAACTTTATGGCTTCCAAATTTCTTACAGAGGAAAATGTATCTGAATAATCAATTCCTTCTCTTTGCACATATCCTTTACATACTAGTCTTGCTTTGTTTCTTACCACTTTTCCATCTTCATTCATTTTATTTCTGAATATCCACTTGGTTCCAATTACATTCTTATCACTAGGTCTAGGGACCAATTCCCATGTATCATTCTTAATTATCTGATCTAGCTCTTCTTTCATTGCTTCATGCCAATCTGAATCATTACATGCATCTTCAACACTTAAGGGTTCAATCTATGATAGTAAACATACCTCTTCATTTTTTGTGGAAATCTTTCCTTTTGATCTTGCCATGACTTTACTATTTTGATCTCCAATGATGCCTTCCTTTGAATGATATCTAGATGTGAATTTTGGAACATTAGGCATGACTCTCTTATCTAACTTATGTGATTCTTCTTCACTAGTTTTAGGATCATTGAATAATACATCGATGATGTCAAACATTTCATCAACAACTATTTCTCTAGTGGTAGGTCTAGGTTCTTCTTTAATCATAGGTGCATAATCATGATATCTTTCTTGAACCATAAAATTCTCATCAATCTTAACATGAGAAATTTAAATGATCTTCAATCTTAATTGAAACATCTATAAGCTTTTCTTTTAGTAGAGTAACCAAGAAAAACACCTTCATCACTTCTTGCATCAAACTTTCCAATTGCTTCATCTCTCTTGATGTAGCACTTTCTTTCGAAGATTCTAAAGTATTTGACTATAGGTACATTCCTAAACCATATATCATAAGGTGTCTTGTCTGGAACCGGCCTTAATTTAATTCTATTGATTGTGTAGACTATAGTATTGACCGCATCTCTCTAATAGGTGTGTGCAACCTTTCCTTCAATCATGATGGTGCGTGCTGTGTCAAGTATGATCATATTCCTCCTTTCTACTATTCCATTCTACTGAGGGGTTCTAGGTGCACTTAACTATATTTTTATCCCATGTTCTTTGCAATACTCATAAAATTTGTCATAGGTGAATTCTCCTCCTCTATCACATCTCAGACATTTAATATTCAATCCAGACTCATTTTCAACCTTAGCTTTGAATAATTTGAACTTCTCAAATGCTTCTGATTTATCCTTTAAGAATGTAACCCACATCATTCTAGAATAATCATCAACAAAAAAAATAAAGTACCTTTCACCATAGTATGATCTTGTTTGAGTTGGTCCACATAGGTCTGTATGCACTAGATCCAATTTGTTCTCTGCCAAATTATGCTTGCTTCTGAATGAATTCCTCACATGCTTACCCATCACACATTCCCTGCATATTGTATCAACTATTTTTGCAATGCTAGGAAGGTCTCTTACTACCTTTACATTGCTTATCTTAACTATGTTGTCAAAATTGATGTGACATAGTCTCTTGTACCATAGCCAAATGTCATCTACTTTAACAACAAAAAAACTTGCTTCAGGATTAAGCTGAAAAACATTACCTTTAGTCTTTGAACCTGATGCAATCATCTCTCCTTCTTTGTTATTAATGATGCACTTTTTATCTTTGAATTCCAACTGATATCCTTTTTCAAGAAACTATCCAACACTTAGTAGATTATGCTACAATCCATCAACATAAATAACATCATCAATGTTGTTCTTTCCATCCAAGGTGATAGCTCCTCTACCTATGATAGGTTTAGGAGTGTTGTCTCCAAATCTAACCATGCCACCTTTGTATCTATCCTTGTCTCCTATCATGTGATGTGAGAAACCGCTATCAATGATCCAATCTATCCTGATGTCAGCTTGTGAAATCAATGATAACACTTGTGTTTTATTTTCATCTTAAAAGTCTGTTTCATCAAACATTTTCTCCATGTCTTCAAGAGAAATGAATCCAATTTCATCCTCTGCTAACTCTTCATCTGATACTCCATCACCAACATAGTAACATTATTTTGTATACTTAGGTTTGTAGTTAGTTTTGAACTTCTTGACTCTTGTAGGACACTTAAATGCAAAGTGACCAATCTTGTTACACGAAAAGCATTTGAATGGTAACTGGCCTTCATATTTCCCTTTTCCTTTCCTTTCCTTCTTAGAAATTAAAGAAATGAAATCATCTAGTTCTTTTTCTTCATCATCATCATCAAAATTACCAGAGGTGTTCAAAGATTTCTTACCATGGATTGAAGCTTTGAATATTGTTTCACTTTTAGGCTCTATCTTCAATCTTGATATTTCAAAGGCTAAAAGCTTGTTGATTAAGGTCTCTCTTTTAAAGTCTTTTATGGACTGCATAGTTTCATCTAGGATGCATATCTTGTTGTCATATTCTAGTGTCAAGGTAGTCATCAATTTATCCCTTATGTCTTCTTCTAAAAGTTCTCCACCATTGTTTCTGATTCCTGCAACTGCTTCATTAATCCTTTGATTGTAGGCTCTAACATTCTCATCAGGTAGAATTTCTAATGTATTTTATCTTTTCTTCCATGTCTTTCTGTACACATTCTTGGCTTGAATATCATCTTCAAACATGTCTTCGAGATATTTCCATATCTTATAGGCTTTGTCCATTTTCTTGATCTCTGAAACTCACTGTTAGATAGGGCGCTGATAAGGGATTCATTGGAAATAGCATTTGAAGTGAACATCTCCTTTTTCTTCAAGATTGCATCATCTTTTTCAAGATCTGCTAGAGAGGGAATCTTAACTTCTTTGGTAGCTACTTCAAAAATCTCAAAGGCAATGCACTACAAATGTGTCATCATTTTGTTCTTCCAATCTAGATAGTTCTCTCCATCAAAATTAGGACTTTCTTTTCTAAAGAATGCCATCTAATCAACCTCAAGCTATTAAAATTTCTCTCTGAGGCACTTGGCTCTGATACCAATTGTTAGGAATAGTCCCAAGAGATAACTGAGAGGGGGGGGGGGGTTGAATCAGTTATCTACAAGATTCAATTATTTTCAATTAAGTACAAAAGAACATTAAGCATAAACACAATATGAGAACACTTAACACAACACCACAATTTTGGTTATGGGGAAACCCAAATAGGTAAAAACCCCAGTGGGAATTAGCACCCACTATAAACTGCACTAGAGTATTATGATCCCTATTAGAAGATCTTACAACCCTGTTAGGAGTTGATCTTTACAATGCATTAAGTACAATGACCTGGTCAAGGGTCAAACCTTGTTGGGAGTCTTTTACAATTAACCCTATTAGGGGTGAGGACACACTATCTGAGAGCACACTGCTCAAAGGGGTGAAGGCTAGAACCTTCTATTTAATAGATACACACTATATCTGGATCTTGGTGAACTGCGCATAGACCTGCTATCTTGATCAGTTCCAATGAATAGAATATACTCTCTATTTTTTCACATAGACCTTCTACTGATGGTTCAACACTTCACACCTTCTGCTCTACTCTTGTCTTTCAACTCTCTGTCATACTTAGCAATCACAAATGACTACCTATAAATATCTTTCCTATAAGTGATATAATCAAGTCAGCCTGTTAGAACCATCTTGAAATCATATTAGAGAAACAATAAAACTCTCCAATAACATCTTAGTCATCTCTACTAAGCATGCAACATAAATTAGGACTGCCCAACTCAATATGAGTAGACATGTCACTTCACACTGTTGGTTCCACCAATTTAACTGATACTTTCTTCTCATGCTGAATTACATCATACACTCTTTACCAATAATTCTTAACTCTTCTCCAAACACTAATCCAAGCACACATCAAATTGATAGGTGCAACTACTACAACAATAAAATTAATGTTGGCTCTACCAGATAAACTTAGGAAACTGTGACTATCAACTAGAGACTCCATAACTCAACCTATATTGTATATCTAACTCTGCATCCATGAACATAGTATCATCCATATGTCTGTAACATAAATCTAAATGTGAAAGGCTCCATTACAACCATACTATAAATCACGTACAAAAATCTTTATGGGACCTGTCAGGAAGAATCACTGATACATATTGTTGTATTACTATCTTCACTCCAAATCAACCTCTGCATTATGATATCATGTTGATAACATATCTAGGAAACATATACTCATAGCTCTCTCTATTAGGCTTCCACTCATGTTGCTTACCATATGTTGTCATCAATGAAAAACATACAGTCAGCACTCTGGCTTGCTAGCAAATGTCCAACAGGGATTGCTATTATTGTAAGGGGCTTTGGTTGTTTGATTGATGTTATATGTTGAATTTTCCCCTCTTGATAAATTAAAGAGAGTAACCTTTAAGTTGCGTGCTTCCACAACTCCATCATTCACAAGATTTTTATTATTTTTTTTCAACC
Organism: Chamaecyparis obtusa; assembly: GCA_027943335.1. Lineage (NCBI taxonomy): Eukaryota > Viridiplantae > Streptophyta > Pinopsida > Cupressales > Cupressaceae > Chamaecyparis > Chamaecyparis obtusa. Next base: position 449,417 of record BSBK01001437.1, read on the forward strand.
ATAGTCTCATTTTATCATTGTGATTGTTAGCTCCTTTATTATTGTTATAATTAGATAAGTTATGATTCTTATTAGTGTTGGTATAGGGTTTATTATCTTTGAATAACTTTATTTCCCCTCTTTTAATCAACACTTCTTCAATTTTGATCACATTTTCGATAAGCTTTTCAAAAGTAGGGGACATTGGAGTTGGAGCCTATAATTCATCTCCACATTTAGGTTATTCATAAATATCTCCATTTTTTCCTTCTCGAGTATACTTTGTGGATATCTTGCAAAGACTATTCTCCACCTTTGAAGAAACCTTAGGGATGATTCACCATCTCATTGTTTAGTGTCACATAGGTTGAGCATGGAAATCTCATGCTCAATATTGTAGGAATAATGGGTTACAAATTTGGAGGCTAATTCCTCAAATGTCTTTATCCCTTGTGGAAGTTTTGAGAACCATTCCATCGCTTGGCCTCCTAAACTTCTAGGAAAAAGTCTCATTAGATTAGTTGTATCATGCATGAATTCGATAATTAGAGTGCAAGAATCTCTAAGGTGATCTTGTGGGTCTAATTTACCCTTATATTTGTCATATTTTGGAAAGACCACATTTATTGGGAAAGGTGCCATAACTAAGCTTTTATCAAAAGGAAATGGGCACAAGGCCTCGATGGAAAATGGCTTAGGTTCAACTGCCTTCTTCATTAGGTCGATTTGGGCTTGGAACATTTTTAGTTGCTTACTCATTGCACCCATCAGATTATCATCTTCCTTGTCTTTCTTAAGTTGATCAATGTCATGATCATGTGGAAGTTTCACCCCTGCTTGGGCTAAATTTAGGAAATATGTTTCCCTATCTCTTTCTATTAATTTGTCCATGACTTCAAGAAATTCAATGTCTTGAGCCGCCCTATTAGCTTTATCTTTGAGTGTTTCTTTAGATCCTTGATTGGCATTATTAATGTTGTCATTATTTCCTCCATGGATATAATCATGAAATGTGGAGTTTCTATCCATTGGACTAGTTCTCTTTTCAAAAATATTTGGGAGACTATCCCCTTGGTTGTGATTTATGAAAGAGTTTTGAGATTCAAATTTGGGGATTTCTTTTGCAATGCAGGTGCCATCTTCTTGTAAAGATATTTTGAGTCTATGAGATCATGTAGAAACCAACATTCAACAAGGTTTGATTTCAAATTGTTTGTTTTTATGAAGAGATTAAAAATATAAGATGAATTTTCAAAATGGATATCTCTTACTTGTTGTACATATTTTTCAAACAAAGAAATCACAAATAAACTTTTTCTTTTTAACCCTCTACACATAAAGTGTTTGAATGTATACGTATGTTATCACGGGGTTTTGCACAAAAAGGCACTTCAAGAAATCTACCTAGTTCACAAGTTGGTTCATAAACATGGCTCTATAACGTAGGCTTTGCTATTTTAACAAGGTATTTAACCAAGATTCCATTCAAAATGGACATTAAGTTTTCATCCCCAAAATTAAGAGGCTTTCCACCACTGGTATGTCAGAGTTTTGTGTAATTCTAAAGGACTACTTGATGAAGTTTGAAAGCTTAATATCCTTTTTTCACACATCGCAATAAGGATGCAAGAATTTCATTTTATAGTGGGTCAAATTTTTGTGGCAAAGGAAAATGTATCCCACTTTGTGCTGTCCCTCTCACCGTCCTTGTTAAGGAAAATCTCAGGAGGCGAGCCCACTAAAGATCTAGCATATTCATATTGAAAGCGATAAAAATTGAATTAAGAGATAGGTTTTTGGAGTTTGATTCACCAAAAGGTGAAGAGCATATCCTTATCTATTCTTGCTTCCCAAATACTATTAACAATGTTTAATTTCCAAAACATACTAACTAATGGGAATTGAGTATTTCTACTCTTCTCCACAAATAAGGGGTTATTTGATTTAGTGCTTGATTTTATCCTTTAAGCTTTTTAATTACTAGATTTGAGAAAAAATCACAAGGCCACAATTTAAAGAAAAATTGACCAAGTTTAGGCTTACCTTCTATAAGATATAAAATATGGATGAATAGGGTTTAGAATAATGCATATGAAAGAGACCCTAAACCCATATTTTATATATACATTTGTATTCTAAGGGGATGGAATGTAAATCTATAAATGCTAATATTGAAATGAATAAATAAAAGTACTTACCTCTGAAAAAGAATCGGCTGGAAACCCTATCAAACAATCTCAAAAACTGTTGATTTTCGTGATCCCAATCTGAAACTGTGAGATCTACAAAACCCAAAAATCTTTTTATTTTTTGAGAAAGGTTGACCTTGACCTTAGGATCAGGGTAAGATCTTACCCTAGGGTATAATCTTGACCCCCATTGAAAGTCATCCTTGACCTAAAACTATTCTAACAAAAATTTTGTTCATGGATCTCGGAAGTTCGACGAAAATGGTATCCAAATCTGCACTGATATTCGCCATCTCGCACCTATACCTACAAGAAAAAAGGTTTTGTTTTTGGGATGAGGGGTTTTCCTTAGTCAAACCCTAGTTTGGAATCAACCTTAATAATGAAATTGAAATAGAGAATGCTAGCAAGTAGTAGAAGTAGATCTAACAATGAAGCTATGATATTCAATAGATATGCAATTGTATTTGAAATGTAAACAAGTATATTGATATGAAATCTTAGAATCAACAATGTAAATCAAAACAATAAATGTAAATCAAAACCTCCATGATAGTATGTTGGGAATCCACCTTGAAAGGAGAATGAATGGATCTTGAAGATGAACAAAGGATCTTGAAGGAAGATCACACCACCATGATGGATAGATCTAGGGTTTGAATGATGAATCTTGAATGCTTGAACCAAATCCCTTCAAAGGCTTGAATGCTTGAATCCTTGATCTTTAATAGAGACCTTGAATGTTTGAATAGATGATTTCTTGATTTTTTTCTCACTTGATTTTCTTGAGAGAAAACTTGATGGATCATGGATGAACTTGATTGAGAGATGTCTTGAGAGATTATGAAGATGAGATGGAGAAAATGAGAGAGGAAGGCTTCCTTTTATAGTGATCTAGGGCACAAACCCCTAGAGAGGCTGACATATGAGAAATAAATTTCCATTGAGCCCATACCCCTAGAAATGGACCTAGATTAAATGCAATTTAGAGTTTACCATTTTGGAGACCAAAACAACTGACCCAAAAGTAGGAAAATAAACTTTTGAGTTTCCCCCCAAATCTGGAAAACTTTTCAATGAAAATGGGGACTTGGGTCAAGGTCAAGGTTGAATTTTACCTAGATCAAAGTTGAGGTTGACTTTGACCTAGGTCAAGGTTGAGGTCAACCTTGACCCATGTGTTTAGGACCCCTAGAAAATGTGCCAAGTGAGGAAAATAGTGCTTAGAGAGGCCCAAACAGAGCCGTAAACAGGCACAGAAGATGGGAAGGGGGTAGAAAATAGAGGACAACATGATGATGGCCCAAAAAACCCCCTAAAGAGGGCTAAACATTCTTAAAATGGAAGTGCTTCCATTTTAAGATGATACATTAAGCCCCCACTTTAGCGAGAGTATGGAAATTGAACATGCTCATGGTAAAGCAGAAGAAAGATCCAAGTGGATTCACAACAAGATATAAGAATACTTAGTTAAGGACACAAGCCCCCAAGCTAAGGATTCTCACTCAACATACATACACAAGGGTGTGAAAAGAAAGAAAAACAATAAAGACAAAGCTAAAAGACACAAAAAGAGGGGTTAGTACAAAAAAAAACCCAAATCAACCATCAAAGGAAACTTTGCTAAGAGATATTTCCTATACTAATATCATGTTTGGAAATCTATCATAAGATCATAAATGATTACATAAGAAAGACAAGAGAAACACTATAAATAATATAGCTTCATGATCTAGTCCTACTATCATGAAAGTGAAAAGAGAGAAAGAGAAAATAGTGATTACCTTGCCCAATAAGATGCCCACCTTACCATGAATCAGCAAGGAGAGAGAGCCAAATAGGTGGCCAAAACTGATAGTTCACCCATTATCTATGCCTTGAAATTGTAATGCATCTTCTGACAACTTTGGGAATACCCATAGATCCACCTTCTTGTATCACCATGGAATATAAAATGTGTGTCCCCTCAGGATTTAGTAACTTATGTGCGTTACCTTCAGAAGATTTAGCATATTTGAAAATTGAAAAATGTGTCTCTTTGGGATTTAGCAACTTATGTGCATTACCTTTAGAGGATTTAGCACATTGAAAAATTAAAAAATGTGTGTCTCTTCAGGACTTAGCAACTTATGTACATTACCTTCAGAGGATTTAGCATATAAATGAAAACTATAGTACAAGGGAGACCCTATATATGCCCCCCTCCTTATTGTGGTTGTCCACTAGACATGATAAGGAAGAGAAAGAGGATACCTACTTCACAATGTAAGGAAATATCCTATTTAAAAACAATGTATACTATATTCCTAGCAAGGGGTATTGACCCATACATCCCAGAGTATAGATAATCATGAAAAGGATATGTCACTCATGGAAAAGTATCCTCAAAGAAAGAGATCTTATCAACAAGACCCCCATCGTAGAGGAGTGTTTTTAGATAAAATATCATCTTTCAAAGGAAACAAAGATTCAATCATCTATCCCCCTACAGTTAAGAGGAAGAGGAATCTTTGGGATGAGGGAAACAACTCTAACACCAAAGCAAGGGTAAGAGTTTATAAAGAACATAATTTGCAAAATAAAGAATAGGTGATGACCTAGGACAACAACCTCTCACATAAAAGGATATCCATAGCCAAAACCTTAGTCAGTATAATGAAATAATGTTTCAAGATAAAAAAATTCCACTAAGCTAAGGAAAGCAGATCCCTAAATAAAGAGAAAGAAGGAAGAACCTTTCCCCCCAAGGATGAAAGAAAGGGATACCTTTGCAAAACAAATGTCTTAGAAAAGATATCATGAATAATAGAAGAGAGTGATGGATGATTAGAAGCAAAAGCTATCATAATACAAAACCATCAAGATAAATGAGAGAAAGTATAACCAATTAAGAAAAAAACATAATGGATTCTGGAAGATTGGGAGAAATACACCTCTTGCCCCCTAGTCTAGAGACAAGAGGAGAAAAGATCTATATTATATCAAAATCAGGGGTAAAATTATGAAGAAATATCAAAGGGGAAGTTTCTTTTCTCTTCCCTTTAATATCACTATGGATCGGATAATGAGGGGAAGGTAATTTAAAGAATCTTTGTACATTTCCATCATGAACCATAGTTTGAGCCCCATCATAAGTGTGGTAAGAACTAGGAATAGCAGATGGAGAATTAGGAATATTAGGAATATTAGGAATCAGATTAGGAAGGATAGGATTAAGATTAGGAAGATTAGGGAATGAATTAAGAAAGATAGGATTAGGATTAGGAAGATTAGGAAATGGTGTATCATCTACCAAATTCTTCACATAATCCAAAAGAGTAATAGGTTCGCCACACAAATTCTTAATGAAAGTTTTGAAAGTAGGAAGGCAAGTATTAGTCCATCTCATAATAGCACAGTCACTATAAAGGATTTGAAATGTTTTAACATGAGTGACAGGGTCTCCCTTACCATCGTAATTCTCAAGATGCAACATATTGGCCTATTGAGGAACAGGAGCATGAAGAATGTCTAAGGATAAAAGACTACCCATATCACAAGTAGTAATACTAAACTTGGATTGAGTTAAGGATGAAAGTTGTTGTTGTAAAGAAGACACAATTTGAGCTAGACTAATGATTGTGGAATCACTAGGAGGCATAGGAACACTAGGAAAAGTGTAAGAAGGAGCGGGAATGGAAGACACAACTGGAAGAATAGTTGGAACCACAGTTGGAAGAGGGTTGGAATAGGTATAAGGAATACTATAGTAAGAAGGCTATGAGGTAGATAAAGACACCGGTGGAACACTCATAGGAAGAGATGAAAGAGATGTAACCCACTAAAGGAGGAGTGTAAGTAGGAATGTTGGGTAAAGGAATAGAAGAAAGTTCCACACTAGTGACATGAGGAGTGAATCCTAGTTCTTGAGCTTCTTGAGTTAAAGGTTTGATATCACACAAGAGATTAACACCTTGATCACTATCACAAAGGACTTTCTTAAAGGCCTCTATAGCTTGAATATAATTTTTAGGATATAACATTTTAGGTACATCAATGTTGTAAATAGTGGAACATGAAGGTAACCATGCACACAACCTATGGTAAAGATCAATTGAAGAGGTTGTAGAGGAAGATGAAATAGGAATAGGATCAATGGAGATCTCATTCAAACCATTTCTATCCTCACTTCCATGTACCTCATTAAGTGATCTATCCTCTTTTGTAATAAAAGCCTCATCAAAGTATTCAAAACAAAGATCATACATGTTGAACACAAAGTAATACTACAAGCATAAAAAATGTAAATATTTTTGTATTTTTTAAGGAATTTTGTAACTTTTTTGTATTTTTGAAATATAAATTCAAGAGAATAAAATAAATCTACTTTTATAAACATCTAAGATCTAACATGAGATGCAAATCTAACACCAAAAAGAAAGAGTTTTCATAAACGGGTTCACCAAAATGTAAGATATAAAATATGGATGAATAGGGTTTAGAATAATGCATATGAAAGAGACCCTAAACCCATATTTTATATGTACATTTTAATTCTAAGGGGATGGAATGTAAATCTAGAAATGCTAATATTGAAATGAAGAAATAAAAGTACTTACCTCCAAAAAACAACCAGCTGGAAACCCTATCAAGCGGTCTCATAAACTATTGATTTTCGTGATCCCAAAATGAAACTATGAGATCTACAAAACCTAGTAATATTTTTATTTTATGAGTAATGTTGACCTTGAACTCAGGATCAAGGTAAGATCTCACCTCGGGGTACAATCTTGACCCCCATTGAAATTGTTTCGATGGAAATTTTGTTTGCGGATCTTGAAAGTTTGACGAAAGGGGTATCCATATCTACACTGATATTCATCATCCCACACCTGTAACTACAATAAAAATGGTTTTTTTGTTGGGATGAGTGGTTTTTCTTAGTCAAACCCCAGTTTGGAATCAACCTTAATAATGAAATTGAAATAGAGAATGCTAGCAAGCAGTAGAAGTAGATCTAACAACGAAGCTATGATATTCAATAGATATCCAATTATATTTGAAATGTAAACAAGTATATTGATATGAAAGATTGGACTCAACAATGTAAATCAAAACCATAAATGTAAATCAAAACCTCCATGATTGTATGTTGGGAATCCACCTTGAAAGGAGAATGAATGGATCTTGAAGATGAACAAAGGATCTTGAAGGAAGATCACACCACCATGATGGATAGATCTAGTGTTTGTGATGTAGTCAAGTACGGAGGATCCAATTAAGGATTGTCTAAACTTGAAACCTAACACCAACATAGCAGAATACTCAACAACACAACTAGATCTGAAGGAAAATAGATATCTTTATTCAACAACTAACTGATTACATGCAATGTGCTAGGCTATAAGGCCTTCCCAATTATGACCAATTACAATGCAAGAAATAGTTCTACAAGATCACAAAGGATCCAACACATTTCTCCTTAGCTAGTCTAGGTCTTTAGCATAATAGGACATTGGTAGGCACTCGAAGAAGGATCTCAAATTGTACCCACAGATCACCAAGAAATCTTCTGCTACCTAAGCTTGCAAGCTACTAACTCTGCTATTATAAACTATCAGATAACAATCTAATCTACAAGACCTCACAGGATCTCTTCCACAACTTTACTATCTACTATCCCAAATCTACTTCCATGATCTCTCTAAGTCATGTTGCTAAAAAACTACCCTAAACATCCTATAAATACTAATCCAAGCCACAAGTCAGCTAGATGAAACTATTAACTCCTCCTAACAAATATTAAATGCAATGAAATTCATCTCTCAATAGCCTTATAGTAATTAAATTCAACATGTCAGCCTGTAACAATAGCTACCAACAATAAATGCACCAAGTTGGCCTCCCAATTCTCCAAGAACACCTGTTAGTAAGACATACTACCGAGTGTTAGGAAACATACTGAGCAAGCACACCAACTGAGCTCCACAAGCATTACCAAGCACCAAAGATGCCAAATCTCCTTCAATGACCGAGTTCCCTTCAGTGACCGAGTCCTCTAGCAACCGAGCCACTTTAGTGACCTAGCAACAGACATGAACATCGATACCTCATCGGTAACCGAGCACCAAGCAAAAAAATACCAAGTCACTGAGTGAACAACATCCACCAAGATCCACCAAAACTTCCAACTAAGAATCACCACCAAGATTGAGAAACTCCAATCCTTTACCGAAATCACTAGCCAAGTAACCGAACTCCACTAGGTAGTTACCGAGACTGCTAGAATCTTCAAGCACTGAGCAATAAGCCAAGATGCCATTGCATCAGACTCCCGGGGTACAAAGAAAAGTGTGTCCCACACTTTCTCACCAAAGGGAACATCTGAACAACACCAACTCCACTTCATCTTCACCAAAGGTTTCCACTCCATCACAGGAAAGAGAACCAATCTACAATTCAACCAATCAACATGTCCAACATCCAGAAAAAACTGAGCCTTCAACCCATCACCAAGGATCAAGGAAGAATCCCATCTCAGAATCTCATCACCAGACTTATCACTATCAACCAGTAACTCAAGTCCACAACTAGCAAACAATATCAACACCTCAACACCAAACAAAAGCATGTCGGTAACACCAATATCACCGAGGTGTTCAACAACAGGTAACTCCTCATCAACAACAACCTGATCAAGCATAACCAGATGCTCTACAATCACCATGTTAGGCACAACCAACTGAACATGAAAACCAATCTTCTCACCAGCCTCAACAAGGTCAATGACATCATTGGTAAGCATAGGTAACTCAACAACAACCACAAGTTTCTCTGCAGGTTTCATGGTAGAATCCACCAACTGACCATCAAAACCCATTTCACATGCTTTTGCATATCTTCTCTTTCAGACCAATCTTTGAATCGACCAAACAAATTTCCTCTGGATCAGCATGCTCCAACTTGGGTAAGATTTACAAAGCTCAACAATACTTTCCTTCACAAGGTTCTTAACTCGATTCAAAAAATCTGCATCTAATTGAGCAAACCTTTCAAAAATCTTTACTTCCACCATCTCATAGAGATCTGCAGTCGTACTAGGGTTCAATCCTCTCAGAGACATCTCCAAAGATCTTCAAAAACCCTTTGCAACAAACCCTCACCAACCACCGTGTGACAACCTCTGATTTGTATGCAAGTAAGATCACAACCTTTCACCTCGCATGAACAACTAGGGCAAGATTCCAAAAGTTTAGTGCCATGGATCTACAACTTATATTGCACACAATCTCTTTGCCAACCTTTCTCCAAACAAGATCTACTCATCTCTGATACCACCTGATGCAGTCAAGTATGGAGGATCCAATTAACGACTATCCAAACTTGTAGCCTAACACCAACACAATGGAATACTCAACAACACAACCAGATACGAAGGAAAACAAATATCTTTATTCAACAACTAACTGAATACATGCAATGTGTTAGGCTATAAGGCCTTCCCAGTTACGACTAGTTACAATCCAAGAAATAGTTCTACAGGATCACAAAGGATCCAACCCACTTCTCCTTAGCTAGTGTCCAGGTCTGTAGCACAACATGACACTAGTAGGCACTCCAAGAAGGATCTCAACTTGTACCTATAGGTCACCAAGAAATCTTTTGCTACCTAAGCTCACAAGCTACTAACTCTGCTATTACAAACTATCAGATAACAATCTGATCTGCAAGACCTCATGGGATCTCTTCCACAAATTTACTATCTACTATCCTAGATCTACTTCCATGATCTCTCTAAGTCATGCTGCTAAACAACTACCCTAAACATCCTATAAATACTAATCCAAGCCACAAGTCAGCTGGATGAAACTATTAAATCCTCCTAACAAATATTAAATGCAATGCAAGTTGGCTCTCAATAGCCTTATAGTAATTAAATTCAACATGTCAGCCTGCAACAACAACTACCAACAATAAATGCACCAAGTCAGCCTCTTAATTCTCCAACCCATTAGTAAGACATACTACCGAGTGTTAGGAAACATACCGAGCAAGCACACCAATTGAGCTCCACAAGCATTACTGAGCACCAGAGATGTCGAGTCTCCTTCAATGACTGACATCCCATCAGTGACCGAGAAATAGACATGAACACCAAGACCTCATTGGTAACCAAGCACCGAGAAACAAAAAACCAAGTCACCGAGTGACCAACATCCACCGAGAGCCACCAAAAATTCCAACTAAGAATCACCACCAAGACTGAGAAACTCCAGTCTTTTACCAAAATCACTAGCCAATTAATCAAACTCCACCAGGTAGTTACCGAGACTACTAGAATCTTCAGGAATTGAGAAATAATCTAGGATGCCACTACATCAATTTGAATGATGAATCTTGAATGCTTGAACCAAATCCCTTCAAAGGCTTGAATGCTTGAATCCTTGATCTTCAATAGAGAAATTGAATTCTTGAATAGATGATTGCTTGAATGTTTTCTCACTTGATTTTCTTGAGAGAAAACTTGATGGATTTTGGATGCACTTGATTGAGATATGTCTTGAGAGATTATGAAGATGAGATGAAGAAAATGAGAGAGGAAGACTTCCTTTTATAATGATCTAGGGTACAAACCCCTAGAGAGGCCAACATATGAGAAATAAATTCCCATTGGGCCCATACCCCTAGGAATGGACCTAGATTAAATGCAATTAAGAGTTTACCATTTTGGAGAGCAAGACAGCCAACCTGGAAGTGGGAAAATAAACTTTTGAGTTTCCCCCCACATTCAAAAAACTTTATGATGAAAAGGGGGACCTAGGTCAAGGTCGAGGTCAACTTTGACCTAGGTCAAGGTCGAGGTCAACTTTGACCTAGGTCAAGGTCGAGGTCAACTTTGACCTAGGTCAAGGTCGAGGTCAACCTTGACCCAAGGGTTTAGGACCCCTGGAAAATGTGCTAGGTGAGGAAAATAGTGCCTAGGTTGGCCCAAATAGAGCCCTAAACAGGCACAGAAGATGGGAAGGGGGCAAAAAATAGAGGACAACATGATGATGGCCCAAAACACCCCCTAAGGAGTGCTAAACATTCTTAACATGGAAGTGCTTCCATTTTAAGATGATACACCTTCAATCGAAGCTAGAAAAGGCTAGGGGTATTTTTGATAATTTTTCCATGATTTATGCTTACCTAGTGGAAATCGTTCCTTCCTTTTTGCCTCTCCTCCAACAAATTAGTCAACACAAACAAGCATAATGAAGAAAAACAAGAATAAAATTGAAAGCTAACCTTATTTATCAAATTTGAAACAAATTGATTAAGGTAAATAGATCCAATTTAATGAGGCGAATTTAGATTTACATGCTTCTACAATCTTCAAATAATGCTCATATACCTCATCTTCTTGTTGTGAGTTCTCCAAAACCAACTGAATGTTTGCAATATTCTCCTCTTTGATCTTTTTGGCCAAGACTTTTGCTTCACTATTGAATCTGGTCTCTGGCTTTTTGACTCTTTTATGACCAGTCATCCTGCAGACACATACAAATCATTTTCCGAATGTTAGATTCTTGAAATTTGCAATTTAATCAAATGCACAGGAAAATCTATTAAATGTGTTATTTAAATGATTGAAAGTGTTGTTAAAACTACCAAATGCACTGTAGAAAAATCTTAAAAGCATAGAAACATAATTTAAATGTGTCTTTTAAGTAAGAAAAGGCATGTAAAGAAATCCTCAAATGCACTGGAGAACAAATTGGACATGCTGCAGAGTCAGGGCACATGTGCTGAAAGAATTTAGACAAGAAGATAGAAGTATTAAATGTTGCACAATAAGTTTTAGGATTTGATTTTGTGAGGTTTTTTAGCATCAACATTTCGGATTACATTTTACTTTTCATTCTTGCACTATCACGAAGTGTGATATGAAATGTTGATCATAATGGATTGTGGAAATCTATTTTTGTTAAGTATTAAATGCATTAAAACTCTATGCAAAGGTGCACAACTTTTTCATATGAGCACTATTTCAGACCTCATACGCATTGGAGAAAGTAGTGTATGCGCTGCAAAAATCTTTAAAAGCACTAAAAAACATGCAAAGTAGAGAACAATAGAAGGATTTTGAAGAAAAAATCAACTTCTTCAAATAAAAAGATTAGTGAGGCCTAATGCCCCATGGTGGGTTCCATTTTGTGTACTAGGATTAGTACCTTCATAGGGTTATCTTTGTCAAATAAAACAAGATAAGAACTAAATTACCACAAAAGCAATCTAATTAAGCTATTTAAAAGACAAATGAGCACTCTATGGTTCTCTAATTAGGGATGCTAATGAAGAGCTCTCATCAAGCTCTCACTAGTGACAATCTTAATATGAGAAAGTATGATAAAGCAAGCTAAAACAAGTTAATTCCAAATGAGATAGATTAATTAGCTCCTAGATTTTCCTTTCTAGCTTAAAATTGCAAGAGGTTTGATCCTTTTCAAATACTTATGGATGAATTGTTCTTCAATTATGCCTTGCTTTTATAGATTTTGGCAAGGGTAGGGGGTGGAGTTGATTTGATCATGGTTTGATTATGGTTAAGTCCATGGTTCTACCTTTGGAGACCATTTAAATATTTTGTCCTCAAAGCTTGGGACAAGAGGACAAAATGGGTGGACAAGATTCTTTCTCCTTATGGGTGGTGGAGATTCGATGTGAGCTTGATCCATGTGATCTTGGTTCTCAAATCCTAGTGGTTGATATATTTTCCTCCCATTTAGTGGTTGAGGGAAAATATGATTTAATTAATTGAATTTAATTAGTATGTTTAGCCATGTGTACCCCTTAAATAGGTTGATTTGATTTAAATGAACTATGCAATTAATTAATTTCATTTGATTTATTTAATTTATATTAATTTAATGGCTTTTGATTTTTAATTAAATTTGAATTATGGCTTGATTGCAATTTTGCTTTGATTTTAGCTCAATTGGATTTGGTGGGTTTGATTTTGCCTTGGTTGCTCATATGAATTAATCTTGTCCATTTTCAAGTGATTACAATTTTCAACCCACTTGTTGAAACCCTTTTACTTTGTTGCTATATCATTATTCCTCGAGGGAATAATAATTCCCCTACATGCAAAATCACCATTTTAGTCAGAAAAAATATTGTTTTGCTAGCTTTAAACTTTTCCATTTACTAAAAATTCTTTTTCCTCTATTTATCAACTTTAACTCACTCAATATAAAACTATTCATCCTTTCTATCATGAAGCCCTCCATCTTTACTATCCATTAATTTGTAGTGTTAAGATTTTTTATGCAAAATTTAATTTATGGGCCCTCTAATGAGATTTCCCAAACTCCTTTGCATGACTTGCACAAACTTTATGATGTTTATCTGCACAATCATATGCTCCATTCCACAATTCCTATATTTAACACTTTGAGGGATGTTTGTAACTGTCATTTGCATTTACACACAGACTAAGAATACTGATAGGAAAGGTTGTTGACTTTGGTTATGCATTTTCCATTCAAATTTTCTTGAATATTGTTGAAGCCTTACCACTAAAATAGAAAACCATGAGACCACATTTTTTAAAGGTATTTGGATAATTCACATCCTTATTTTTATTGTTCCCATGTCTGCATACACATCTATTATTTACAAATATAATATCTAACAAAAAACCCTCTACTTGAAATTATTTGAAAGATGCGTATGCCATGTACCATGTCTCCCATTAACAATTCTCTAGCCCATACCAAATACATACAATAATTTTTGCCCCAAATAATTTCTCATGCCTTGTCTTACTTTCGTGTATACCCAGACCCTTCTTTCAGGCTCCCAAGGTCATATGTGAGATGGACACTAGTAAAGGTATATAATCTTTTTTTTTTACATATTTGAAGCCTATTGTAAGAGCCAATTTAACCCAAAAGAATGCCACAACATAAAAAATATAGAATACAGAAAAGTCAAAAAACAAGTCTTAGTCGATCCATTGCTAAGACCAGTCAAAGAAAAATTTCCCATTAAATAATAAATTAAAGATACAAGATTTGACCAAACTATTGAAATACAAATATAATATCGATTTAAGTTACAATTAAAATAGTCAACCATATTGTCAAAAAGTACATACCACAGGAATAAAGTTACAATTTTTAATTACAAAAGGATGTCAACCATTTGTCAAACATCAATACATTGCAGAATAACATGATACAACATGAAAGATACTAGCATTAAATCTCAAGACCATCAAGGTCATAGTAAACATGGTATCAAACTGTCAGCACTCCTGTCTCCTAAGCCTCTAGACAACATCCCATTTGAAAATCCTGAGATGGGAGTGTGGCCCAGGCATTTTTTCTACCCAACCATGGAGTGGTTAGCTTTCCTGAGGCTTTTCCTGATATGAAAAGTGCACCGACCCTGCTCGAGGAGCCTAACATCTTGACATTGATGGATTAGAAGAAATATGGTGAAACTTTGATTCTAACTACTTATCAATGTTGGAAAGTTGGCTATACTAGTGTATATGACTTGATACAATGTTTTCATTATGGCAACAAAGTCATATAGTACCTTGGAGTCAGTGCACTTAATGAGAAGATAAAAAATCAGCTAAGTGTTCAAGACTAGATAGTGTATAGAGTACCTAAAGCTTAGAGCATCAGGGCATGTGCATACGAATGAGTTATGGTATGTGCCCTAGAAGATAAGTTGGTTAGACTATATTCATGCTTAGTCTATGAGCGCATGATCATATATGCAAGTATGAAAAAGTTACAGACAGTTAAAGTTACACAGCCAGTGTGTGCCAGAGAAGAACAGAGTAAGAAGCCGACTGTTAGCATTTTGATTTGTGGTTATGTTCTAGTGTTGTAAAGGCTATGTGCCTATTTTAATTTGGTTACTGACATGTAAATATGTTTGTTTGTAAACATGCTTGAGCCAATTCAATTGGAAGCGTTGTATGTAATTGGTTAAAGGGCTGACCCAATTATTTATTTTGTATGCGCATATAAATATGAGATGTTTAAATTGTAATTAGGATAGAAGTTGTTATAGAGTTGAGACAAGCAGAGAAGAAGTGTGCAAAGAGTCTATAAGATGTATTAGATCTTTGCAAGAGGTTAAAGCATCGGCACATCAAAGGAACTGATCAGACAAGCAATGTCTCAATGACAGTTCATCCAATAGATATAGTGTGTATCTGAGGTCAGAAGGTTTTAGCCTTCACCAGTTGAACAGTGAGCTCTAGGATAGTGCATCCACACCCCTAATAGGGTTTATTGTAAAATACTCCTAACAGGGTCTGACCCTTGACATGGTCTACTGTACTTAATACATTGTGAAGAAACTCCTAACAGGGTTAAGGATCTTCTAACAAGGATAATAAAACACTAGTACAGAATATTAGTGGGTGTCAATTCCCACCGGGGTTTTTACCTATTTGGGTTTCCCCATAACCATATTGGTGTTATGTATTGATTTCATGTTTCATGTTTATGTGGATGTTCATTCTAATACTTAAGTATTTAAGTTTAGTTTGAGATTAAGTAAAAAGATAAAATTCAGTGAACACTAATTCACCCCCCCCCTCTTAGTGTTCCCATTCCTAACAATTGGTATCAGAGCTCTGGTCCTTAGCAAAGAAGTTTAACCACTTGAGGAGATCATGGAAAAAGTAGAAATGAAACATCTAAAAAGAAATCTTGAAGCTTCTCTTGAAGACCTGGACAAATCTGAAAAGGAAATTGAAGAACTAAAGGAAAAACTTAGTGATGCTCAATTAGTCATCAAAAGGCTAAGAAAGGATTTGAAAGAATGCTCTACCAGTGATCTAGGGATAATGGTCAAGAAGCTAAATGAAAAAAATTCATCCTTGAAAGAATAGATTGAAGAATTGGATGACAAGCTAATCAACAACCAAGATGTCTATAATGAACAAATAAAAGAGAACCTTCCACTAAATGAAGAATTGAGACAAGAAAACATGGAAATTTTGGAGGTAAGAAACAAAAAAGAAAGATTGGAATTTGAATTGAAAGAGGCAAAGAATCACATTGATAAATTACACACTAGTTATGATTTGATAGAATCTCAGTTGTATGCAAGAAGAGCTAAAGGAGATACTAGCTGCATTGGATACAATGAAGCACAAAATCAGATTGACAACATGCGAGCAAGAATGAAATCACCAGAAGACACCTCATATGCTAAGAAGACTAGAAGTCAAACTAAAGATCATATTGAACCACCTAAGAATGAGCACAAGCCAGTAGACCACACTTGTTATGCATGTAACAAGAATGGACACATAGCGAGGAACTGTACAGAGGTAAGACCTTTCAATGGTTATTGTTATTCATGTAATAAATTGGGTCATAGAGCTATGAATTGCAAAAAAATTCAAAGGAATAGGACTCAGTATAATCAGAGAAATTAGACTCAGTCAAATATAAGAAGTTCTTAGAATGTTCCATGTCAGATATGTAACTATAATGGTCACTAAGCTAGAAAATGTAAGATGGTGACCCATGTCAATGAAATGAGGAATATAAGGCCTCCAGTCATTTGTCACTCTTGTAACAAGGTTGGACACATCTCAAAGTTTTGCAGATCAAGGACGTAAGGTTAGGAAAGCCCTAAAAATCCCAAAGAACTAGTATTGGATCCCGAAGGAGAAGTCAAGTTTGTGAAAGCTTCAGAGGATGCAAGCTTGATTTGGTTAGAAGAAAAGAAGGATAAGGTTGATGAGAATGTATTGGATGCATCCACAATGGACACACCCTCTACATCTGGATGAATGGCCCTCAGGGTCATAGGGAGAGATAATTTAGCTCTAGACCCCTGCACGGCTGGTATACTCACTCTCAAAGTATGCACCTTTAGACTTAAGATTTTGGAGACTATCAGAACCTATGTGCAAGAGCACACTAGCTAATTGTTTGTAGAATGAAAGTTAGAAATTTTCAAGTGACAGCCTAGTTTACACGACAAGCATTAATGGTAGATTTTCTACTTTAAAGTACACAAAAGTTTGTAAATATCTCATTGCATTAGAATTTAGAGTGATTGGTGAGTAGAAGAGCCCTAGAAATTGATTGTGAAGGATTTTAGATTGATTCATTAAGTGATTTGTTGTGCACTTGATCAGTTGCAGAAACCCTAGTTCATCACGCCAATCCAAGAAGTCTTCAAGATCATTTGGAAAGTGTTATACAAGTAATTGATGGCTACTCCTATAGTATTTGATGTTGCAGAGAAGAAAAGATATGTGTTTAAGAGGCATCCATTTAAATCAACACTTGATGACCTAGAAGGGGCATTCTCCCACATGCCTATGGGTGTTATGCATGTCGAAGACATTAGGGAATACATTTACTATAAGAAAGAGCCAATAGGATTGGATAGATTAAGGGCACACATGGAAACTATGTTGAAACTAGACAAAATTTTCATGGATGAGTATGTGCAGTGGAATAATCACCCTATAGTAGAGTATGCTATGGCATATGAGTTCTACGAATCGAAATGGATAAAGATTCTACTGAGTAGGATTCATGATGACCTATTTTGGATAGGTGAAGTGCTGGTCAGAATTAATAGTGACCTAATTCATGAGATAATAGGCCTCTCAAAGATAGGTGTTGTTCTTCTAGCCAGGAAAGATGCGAGGAAACTTGCTGAGAAAACCTGCAATTCAAGAAGTGATAGGCGTGGAATGACTATAGAGCCTATTGAGCAAGATGACATCAAATTGATGTCCATGATACTAGGTTATAGGTTCCAACACACCAGCAGGGTAAATAGTGTCTCTATAGCCACAATTCTTGTAGCTATAAGACTTGTGAAAGAGAATGGAGAGTTCAACTTGTGCGAGATCCTGAGTGCACAATTAATTGATAACATTAAGGCAATCAAGCATGACAAGACCAAGATATTCAGATTTGGGTCTTTGATCATATATATGTACTTCCACATTGTTGGAAAAGTATCTAATTTGTATCTAGACAAATCCATTCCCACAATGCCATAGATATCTCTCAAGGCATGTATGAGAGTACTTTGAAGGACTACATGACATTGGAGTTGAAGACATTCAGGGCTAAGATGCAGATGAGATTCAGAATTCCAGAGAAGATAGTTGAAAAGTACAAGGATACTATTTGTTTTATGCTTGAGACTGACGCAACATGCATAGAGGCTATTGAACCAAGGACAAAGTGGATTCATCCACTTGGATATGAGGTTGATGAATAAGTCCTAGAGGAATATGCACAAGTATTGCTTTCAGCCCCTAAAGACCCTAATGAGCCTAGGTGGGGAACCTACAAAGAGAAAACAAGAGAAGTTGATGCAATCTTGAACATTCCAGCAACAAAAAGTAAGGTTGCCAAGGTTACCTCAAAGATCTTGAGAATTCATGGAGTTCCTCAAGAAAACCTAGACAAAGCAAGGGAAGAGAAGATTGCTTTGGAATTAGAAAGCATAGCTGCAGCAAAGATAGAATCAGATGACTCAAAGATGAAGAAGATAAAAATTGAGAAATCTGATGTTTAGAAGGGTAAAACTAATGTTACTCCTTCTATGCCCAAGGAAACCATTGACCTTACTACTCCTCTTGAGCATAAGGAAATTCCTAGGAGGAAGAAAGAGTTTGGCATTGGTCATCCATCCTCATGAGTAACAAGGAATAAGAAGAACACTCAAGCTCCTTCTGAAGTAAGTTTCAAACCTAGTATCAATGTGCTAAGTACAAGGATTGTTGATGAAGGCAAAATTGATCAAGTAGGAAAGTTCTATGAAAAATATAGTGAGATTGAAAAATTAGAGATACATGGAATGATTGTCAAACATATGTTGAAGTTTAAGAAGATAGTTCTAGAACTAAAGACTATGATTCCAGACAATGTATGGAATATCTTAGAATTCCAGAAGAGACAGGCTATTGAAGAGGATCTAAGGATAAGAGAAAAGATTCTAGATGAAACCCTTCCAGTATGTTCTCTAGAGGAGAAATCTTTGTTGTTAGATCTGGTAAAGCCACATCTTAGAGCCAAGTCAAGGAATTTTCTTATAATGGATAAAAACTATGAGTTAGTTGCTAAGGAAAAAGAGAAAGCCTTTGAAAAGGTCTTCATGAATAGTCACATGTATCCAGCTACTACACCCAAAGCTCAAGTACCCACAATGATTGAAAAAGTGTCAGAGACTGCTAATGTACCTATGACAAGTCCCCATGACTCATCACCTATAGTAGAAACACACACAGAGGTAGATAAGTCTCTGCTAATGACAAAGTCACTAAAGGATAGCACCATTATCATTGATAATGTAGAGATAGCCATGGCAGCCACGGATAAAGATCTAGACAAGTTTGAAGAAGCTTTTGTAAGTATACAAGAAGCTGAAATTTTATGTGATAAAAATTCTCCCAATCCACAAGAAGTACTGATTGAAGATATGACAAAAGTAGAAAAAGAAATAGAAAAAGAAGAAGAAAATAAAGAAGAGGAAAAAGGAAAGGAAACAACATATAAGCCTTCTATTGAAATAAGAGTTAAACAAGAAATGGTGGATAGCACTCCCATTACTCCATCACCCTCAGTAGCATTGTTGTCAATTTTGACTCTTGACACAACTAGTTTGGACTCTTGGGGAGAAGAAGACCTGATCAAGTTCAGCGTCTTAGCTATGGAGAAAGCCAAGGAGAAATATGTAATGAGGAATCCCCTCCTTGTAGAATCAGTAAACATCTTAAATAGCTTGTTACCAGTAGACAAGAAAGTGTCCAAGGTACACTTTGTTGATGATGTCATCACAATTATTTCATAGTTCAAGAGTAATTTCTCTAGCCTAGAAGAATCTGCATCCCTAGTTGCAGAAGAGAAGTATTCAAAGAAAAGTCTTAGTGAATTGGTTAGCAACTTTGTACTTGACCCAAGTTCACTAAAGACTGGTCAAGCATCCTTGAAGGAGTTTGCAACAAAGGGAAGAAAGATTATTGCTGATTGTATGAACTGGGACAAGTTAACTAGTGATCTATACAAGAAGATACAAGAGGTTGAAGCTATGATAGAAAACATAAGGAAATTATTAGAAGATCCATCAGTTGATGTGAACATGTGTAATAATGTCTACCAAGGATAGATAGATAAGATTGAGAAGGTAGCAAAGGAGATTTCCAAGATAAGGGCTAGGTAGACTCAACTAAGGAAAGCTCTTGCACCCTCATTAGATATACTTAATCAGAATATCAAGGAGATTGATGCCACCATGGTGACATATGATCAAGATCCTAGCATAGATTTGGAGAAGATAGAAAAGCTACAATATGCACTATGCGCTCATCTCCAGATTGTAAACTCATTGATCACATTTTAAAAGGAGATTCAAAACTTGTAGATAGAAAATCTAGATGTTCTCTCACAGTAAGTAATTGTAGATCCAGTTTTGAAGCACCTTTGTCATTAATGTCAAAGGGGGAGTATGTATAGAATATGGTTATAGATATGTATAAGGAGATATAAGATAGAAAGTTATGTAGATATAAGACAAAATTTTTTTGTATTAAGGAATAGTTAGCAACTTGGCCACATTCCTTTGTTGCCATCAATGACAAAGGGGGAGATTGTTGGAAAGTTGGCTATACTGGTATATAACTTGATACAATGTTTCCATTATGGAAACAAAGTCATATAGTAGTTTGGAGTTAGCACACTTAATGAGAAGATTAGAAATCGGCTAAGTGTTGAAGACTGGACAGTGTATAGAGTACTTGAAGCTCAGAGCATCAGCGCACGTGCGTATGACCAAGTTATGGTATGTGCCCTAGAAGATAAGTTGGTTAGACTATATTCATGCTTATTCTATGATCGCATGATCAATATGCAAGTATGACAAAGTTACAGACAATTGAAGTTACACAGCCAGTGTGTGCCAGAGAAGAACAGAGTAAGAAACCAACTGTTATCATTTTGATTTGTGATTATATTCTAGTGTTGTAAAGGATATGCACCTATTGTAATTAGGTTTCTAACATGTAAATATGTTTTCTTGTAAACACACATGAGTCAATTCAATTAGAAGCATTGTATGTAATCGGTTAAAGGGATGACCCAGTTATTTGTTTTGTATGCGCATATAAATATGAGATGTGCCCATTGTAATTAGGATGGAAGTTTTTATAGAGTTGAGACAAGCAATGAAGAAGTGTGTGAAGAGTATATAAGATGTATTAGAGCTTTGCAAGAGGTCAAAGCATCAGCACATCAAAGGAATTGATTAGACAAGAAGTGTCTCAGTGACAGTTCATCCAACATATATAGTGTGTATCTGAGATCAAAAGGTTGTAGCCTTCACCAATTGATCAGTGAGCTCTAAGATAGTGTGTCCACACCCCTAATAGGGTTTATTGTAAAAGAATCCTAATAGGGTCTAACCCTTGACAAGGTTTACTGTAGTTAATACATTGTAAAACAACTCCTAACAGGGTTAAGGATCTTCTAACAAGGATCATAAAACACTAGTACAAAATATTAGTGGTTGTCAATTCCCACCAGGTTTTTTACCTATTTGGGTTTCCCCATAACCATATTGGTGTTATGTGTTGATTTCATGTTTCATGATTATGTGGATGTTCATTTTAGTACTTAAGTATTTAAGTTTAGTTTGAGATTAAGTAGAAAGATAAAATTCAGTGAACACTAATTCACCCCCGCTCCCCCCCCCCCCTTAGTGTTCCCATTCCTAACAATTAATATTTAGACTAAGCATAAATCATAAACACGATGTGGTAGAGAGAAATGAAACAACAACTAACCAAACATATTAGGGAAAAATATGTGAAATAAGATTTGGCCAAAGAATCTTTTATACATCAGATTTAACTAGTAGATAAATAAACAACCCATTTAACCTTCTCCATCCATTCCACATTACACACCAATTCCTATGAAAAATTTCCATATATTAAGATCATTCAATTTTTTTTTAAAAATAGTTTAACTCAAAAATTTTAAACTATGAACTGTAGAAATTTTTGTCTTTCATTGGTATTACACTAGGTCAATGAAATACCATTTTCTCAATGGAATTTCCTTGAGTTGGATAACATAATGTGTCTTGCAGAGGAGGTCCATTACAAGTGAAGTGCATTGACTAGGCTTTTGGGAATTCAATTATAGAGGAGAAATCTCTAAAATTCTTTGGACTCTTGACATTGCAGATTGAAACATTCAATCCCTTAATTAAACATAGTTTCATATAATTAGACAATGAGTGGAATATTTTCAAATACTATATTTATTGTAAAAGGCCCCCTAGAAAATGCCATTAAAATTAGAATTGTCATTCCCCCAAAAAAAATTGATGTAGCAAGCTATAAAAATTACAATTTCCACTCCTAATTATAAAATACAAGTTTGATAGCCATAGTTTTCCTGATTTTATTAAGAAATCTTGTCATTTAATAAATTGTCTAATATTTTGTTTGAATTTGATGGAGATAAAAAATGTGATGAAGAATGGTATGTTGTATAAATGATTGGGCAACATTTAGTACACCAGTAGTAGCCTCATACAAACTCCATAAGATAAAATAGCTAAGATATTTGTGGCATAAATAGTGAGATATGTTGGTCTGCTAAATATTTTGGCAGCTCTTTATACTATAATATGTGAGAATGTGTCTAGATAATTAAGAACTCACTTGGCTGATATCGTTTCCGTTTATAAAATTTATTTCATTTCAAAAGGCAGCCACTGGAAGATGTGAAAGATAGAAACTAGAGATTTTCTTGGAAAATCTAGAAAGTTTGGAATTGTTTCTTAAGGTCACTATCTGGTTCTAGACTCAACCGATGTGAATAGAGAGAGAAAGCGTACTAAAAAATAGGGAATTGGCTAGAAATGTTTGCAACATTTCCTAGAAAATAGAGCATGACCAATGATTGTGGTGCAAGAGCATCTCGGGTTCTTGGCAATCCTGTATCACCAAAAACAAGTTAGAGTTGTTAGTTGTGATCGGTAGCTACTTTTGTGCTCTCGGTGATGTTTTCCTATTTCCACCGACTGGGCTCGGTTGCTACTCAGTTCCTCGTTCACTGAGTTGGCTCGGTTGGTTCACCAAGTTAATTTCCTGTCGCTTGGTAATCTTTCTCACCAAGTAATTTATTTTGTATTTATTTTGAGGCCAACTTGTGCATTGAATCTTGGTCATGGAGTTAATGTTTGCATTGATCATTGAGAAGCATGTGGACCTAGATCTAGTCGTTTCTTTTTGCAATGATGGATCTGAAGGCCGACTTGTTTTGGTAGCTTCTTGTATAAATAAAGTAGTTGATTGTAGTTTTAGGAATCAATTTTTGAGAAGACAGAGATAGGATCTAGAAGTTGAATCCTCGCATGTATGAGGACTATGGTAATTTAAATCTAATGAAATTGGCCATAACCGGGAAGGCCTTACAGCCTGGCATGTATGAGTTTATTTGATGAATAATATATGATTTTCTTTGCATTATCTCTCTCTCTCTCTCTCTCTCTATTGTGTTCTTTCTTTTGTGTGTTGTTTCTATAAGGAGGTGAGTGATTTGGGTGTTCCTCTAGCCCCTCTTTCCCCCCCTCTTACGTCAAGTGGTATCAGAGCGAGGTTGAGATCTAGATCTAAATTTGCAAGTTTAGGTTGAGGGTTCCTTATTGTAAACCCTAATTGATATTTTTTATGGGGTAGAAGATCTAACCTGCAATTGCAAAGGGTTTTAGGATAGTTCATGGGAGGAGAGATGCAGATCTAGGGTTGGCAGACATGTTAAGATAAATTTCTACTAGGTTAGAAGCTATTGAGATTGCCCAATGCTGAGGAAGACATCTTGAGGATGTTAGTGATGAAGAAGTTGAAGATGAACAAGCTGAAGAAGAACCCACACTTGTGATGGATCAGGGTGAAGAAATACTTTTGAAGGCATTGATAAACTTGAAGTCTACACCACATTTCAATCCTCCTGCATACATTGGAAGACTATATTTGGATGAACTAATGGATTGGATAACTGAGATGGAAAAGTAATTTGAATATGAAAATGTCCCCAGGGAAAAGAAGGTGAAAATTGCAAGTACAAAGTTGAAAAGTCATGCATCCTTATGGTGGGAACATCTACAATTAGATAGAAAGAGGAAAGGAAAAGATGAAATCAAGGTGTGGAATAAGATGGTGAATAAATTGAAAGGTAAGTTCTTACCCTTTGATTATTAGATTAACCTAGTTAGGCGAATGCAAAGTTTAAGGCAGAAAGATAGCTCGGTAAAAGATTATACTGAGGAATTCTATAGATTAGATATCAAATTTGGACATGTTGAGGATGAAGTAGAAAGAATTACTAGGTATCAGATTAGAAATCATTTTGGTTAAGTTGGAAAGCATTGAGGAAGCTTATCAGTTTTCCCTGAAAGCTAAGGATAAATTGAACAAAAGACATGAGAAAAGACAAAGAGGAAGAGGTGGTAAATTCCCTAGGGGAAGAGGTTGTTGGCATGTGATATTTTGGAGTACTAGAAATATTATAAGGGTTTTCATTTATGGCAACACTTATGATAGTATGATTGCATGTTGTGGAGATTGCCACTGGATTCACAGTCATGAAAATGACTAAGTCCAGAATCAAGAAAATAGGGTACAATGCAACAATTTTGGATAGCGATGAAGACATACAAGGTATTATGGCTTGAGAAGTTAATTGGAGGTATTTTGGGATATGTACATGCCTTAGTTAAGATCACATGATTTTTGGATAGTTGGTGTGCAAGATATAGTGTTCAGAAGGTGTGTGAAGACAATAAAATAGTATATCAGGGTACATGAACAGTTGTGAAGATGAAGGAAAGCATAATGGATATGGTAACTTGCTAAGACTTGTAAATAAATTATAATGCTAACTCTTTGGTGATATAAGAGTGTTGACTCCATATATATTATTTTCACAAGTTTCTATTATGTTTTGTATAACAATTATGGAGCTGACTAGAAGGCTAATTTTGTATAAATATAGATTGCTCTTGTGAAAGAAAAGATATGGATAATTTTGATATGAAAAGTTTATGAATAGAATAGTAGAAGTCAGATGCGAGATCAGTAAGAGGCCAAGCTATAACTGGAACTATCTAAGGAAGATAAGTTCTTGTATTGTTCCCTTTTTGAAAACTATTTTGGGACAGTTTTGATTGTAAGAGTAGAGTACTCACCACCTTTAACCAGGTGCTTTGTATGCCCTTAACAGGGTTTTTGTAATCCTCTAACAAGGAAATGTACTATGTAATAACCAGCTCCTAATAGGGCTAGGACTCCTAGCAAGGACATTATATTTTAGTACATATTTGTGGGTACCATCCCTACCGAGGTTTTCCCTTTAACCAGGGTTTCCTTGAGAACAAATCATGGTGTCATGAGTAATGTGTTATGCTTATCTGTTCTTTTCATTTATGCATTACTTTGGATTTTTTATAATTGTTTGAAGTTAAAATCAAAGTTCTGTAATACGGATTCACCCCCCCTCTCAGTATCACCTAATCCTAACAATTGGTATCAGAGATGCTGGCCCTTTGAGAGAAAGCCTAACAGCTTTAGGGAGATCAGAATGGATTCAGAAGAATTTCAAGTAAAATTTGAAGCTGCACTTGAGGATTTGGATAAGATGAAAGATGAAAATGGTGAACTAAAATTCAAATTAAGAAGAGCAGAAGGTTTCATGAGGAAACTTAAAGAACAACTTGTGACTATAAAAGATTAGAGACAAGACCTTATGGAGAAAATAAAAGAAAGTTCTGACAATGACACATCAGACAAAGTAAAGATGCTGAAATAAGAAAAAGAGAAAATCAATCTCTTCATGATTAAGGAGATTTACCATGAGAAGGATGAAAGAAACAAAGTTGAAGAGTCACTAAAACAAGTCAACATTCAAATAGAAAATATGAAGACTATGTTGGGTATATTCTTAATTTTTTGAGGTTTTTGTCCAATTTTTGTTTTAGTCTCCTTGTAAGTACTTTGCCTAGTCTAGGGTTTGTAAAATTCATAAAAAATTGTCATGACCAAGCTCGAAAAAACCCTTACCCTAGGTCTTTTCCTTAAAGAATTTTGAATTCATGTCAAAATCCTCAAGTCAACCCTGAATTCTTTTAATTCATTGTTACCTTTTTGGCCACTTAAGTGGTTAGCCGTGCACGTGCTTATTTGTCTCAAGTGTTCACTAAATCAGAAAGTGTCATTACATGATTCATATAGTTTTTGATGAATCAACGAATAGGTTGGAACCTTGTTAAGTGTTATCCTCAGTCGTGGAGTCTCCAAGTATTCGGTGGTTATCAGAAAACTTTGCATGACTTGGTGAATGCATTATCTCTTATTCGCTTATTCCTTGGTGGTTTTTTGTTAACACTCAAGGACCTAGCGACAACGGTTATCGCTCATTCTCTGAATTGAGCGGTTAAGGGTTATATCAACTAGTGACCTGGCGAATACCATTGATCGGTGTCAAGATCAACAATTATGTTTTAATCTCAAGTATCTTTTGGGTCCTACATGTTTGACTTGGTGAATGAGCAACTGAGTACTTGTATTATTATCCTCTAAGTCTGGCGGTTCTGACAATTTGATGTAATGAGTTTGGTAGAGGTAAGGCTTTTTGTGTTCACTTATTCTCGGAATAAGTTAGTGAAATGCTAAATGATCTGGTGATTCAGCAAATCATGTGGTTGCAAGTTCTCTTAAAAGAAAGGTAAAGGCTAGAAGTATTTGGTGAATGGGCGAATCAAAGAATTAGCAAAGCATTAAGTCTTTAGTCGCTTAATCATGTAATGAAATACTCAATGTTTGAAGTATTACCAGATTCAACGAACCCTTTGTTCACTGAGTCTCATAATCAAATGACTAAAGATCATATGTTTCAGTGAATTGGTGATAGTCATGGATCATTGTCAAGATCAACGGTTAATTCAGAATCTCAGAATGAAGGTGATGGTTAAGGAAAGATTCAGTGATTCAAAGAGTAAAGGCTTCGCCAGTTCTCTAAATAATCAGGTGGTTAAGTGTTTCATTAAGTGAATGCATGAACCCTTTATTCACTAAATCTCCAAGAAAGTTGACAATTAGCTGGGACATTAAGAGAATGGGAGATGGCCTTATTCACTAGTTCTCCAAATGATAACTGCAGTCAAGTGCTCGAAGGTGATCACTTTGTTTGCTAATTCACCAAGTGGATGAAGAGTTAAGAATTGCATTGCAAGAACCTGCGAAGGCTTTGGTTGCCAGTTCTCTAAATATGAGCTAGGGTTAACATTGTATTAAGCAATCATGAGAAGCTTTCAATCACTGATTTGCTGAATGGGCTCAGTTGGAAAAGGTAATAAAAGAAAAGAAAAAGATCATTGCCTGTGTGGATAAAGTACATTGTCAAGTTGGAGAGTAAACCAATAAGCCATCCAATTAGTTTTAAAGATGGATTTCATGATGCAAACAGGATGTTAAAGTACAAAGTAGTAATCATTGCCTTTTTTGCCTTGTTTTCAAGTTTTTAAATCTATCTGTCAACATCTTTGCATCGGTTAGCTATGATTTGAAAATTGGTGATATGTGGAATTGAATGGGGGAGCAATTAAGGATTGATTTGCAACAATTGTGGTAGCTGTACACATTTGATCTGTATCGATAAATAAGCTAAGCTCATTGTTTCCTATGTCCAAAATTAGTTGAGGAGAATTGTGTTTTTTTGAAGTAGTTCCTGAGCACCGAGAAAATCAAGTTTGCAAAATTGAGAGTATTTGCAGGAAAAATGAGTCAACTAGAGCAGAATGTAGTTTCTTCCAGTAGTGAATCAAAATAAAAAGGTGGTGAAGACAAAGGCAAGCCGAACTATTCAGATGAATTCATGAAGTTGTTGCCTGGTTCCAGCTAGAACAAAAGAGCTCCTGATGATGTCTTCAAAGATGTTCTAGGGCTTTGCAGAGATCCTATCATACCAAATAGCATAGGTTATACTATTTTCAACTTCTTTTATGGAAATAGAGATAGGCATGTTCCTGTGTGTAATGGTTGGGCTTTGGGTTTGGGGAAATTAGTTGTTCCTGATGTATTCTTAGATGTGGATTTAATTGTTGCACTAGCTAGGCATTATGACCCTATATCCAAAACAATTAGAAAAGAGGACCAGTCACCTTTGGTTAATCTTGATAGGGGTTATTTCATGAAAGCCTTTAATTTCTATGCGTCTTCCTCCACTGAAATTGACCTGAGCAAAGACAAAGAGAGGTACAAGAATAACACAGGGATAGTAAAGGACCAAATGATGAAGCACATCCCAAAATAGGATAAATATATAGCTCCCATCCCTACTCACATGAATGCCCCTTACCAATTTAAATCCCTCTAGCATTATATGAGGCACGCTTGTTATGGGTTGTGTAGGGTTTTGGGAATTGATGGGGATGCAGAGTTCTTGCCAGCTGATTTGTTGATGATAATCTTAGACATCTAGAATTCCTTGGTAAATACTGAATATGATTACATTCAGTATATAATTGACAAAATGCATGAGGGTTTGATTTCTGTCAAAGAAAGTAAGAGTCTAATTAAGTTCATGCATTATTCATTGTTAATGCACTTAATTTTTTTCTTCAACATCAATAGCTTTGATTGGAACATGCTGAAACCAAGGTTTACCTTCAAAGGCTGGTATAATCTAGTACAATTATGGGTGAGGTTATGGAATTCTACTTCCAATGAAGGGGATTTTTGTGTTTTTCAAAATTTCATTGTCTTTCCAATTATAAGGATGTTAGGCATCAATGTCACAAGGATATCCCCAAGGGTCCTTAGGCTCCTAAGACCATTGCAGTTTTTGGAAAAGTGGGAGGGAGACCATAATTGGGGTGATTTTACTTGGGGGAAAATTCTATAATTTTGAGAGTCTACGGTTGCCCCCAACCCCCACATCTGTTACCAAAATTTGTGCCTCCAAGAGTTTCCTTTTTGGAATTTGTTTGGCAGTTGATGTGCACAGATAGAGAAGTTCTAGCCCCTCATAGGAAGGGTACATTCACACCTAGGCAATTCAAGATAGGTGACTTCCTGGTAGGAAAGAGGGAATTTCCTCAAATCACTACATGGTTAAATCAATTCAAGATGGTTAGTGGTGCTTGTAGACATGTAGATCTTGAGGACTTTATCAAAACTGCCAGGATGGCCTATATTCCAAACATTGGTGTGATTAAGGAACATGAAGGTTTAGATGAGGAAGATGTAATTAGAAACATTATAGAGAATGATGAGGTTAAAAGGAGATGAAATAGGTTCTTTGATTTGATATATCTATCAAAACAAGTGATGACAACCCAACTTCCTTTTGAGGGTTTCTTCCTTGACCTTCCTTATTTGAAAAGAATTGACAAGATGATAGAGATGCATGACACTCTATCAAATCAATTGGAGAAATTGATTGACCAAAAGCAGCTAAAGAAAAGGAAGGATTATTCATCTTCTAATCAAGAGGAGTCTTCTGATGAGTCCCCAGAAGGGAATAGCCCACCACAAGTTGGGGATGTATAGATTGCTAAGCCTATTGAAGACTAGCCAGAGGTGGAGAATGTCCAAGAGCCACCTTTGAAGAAGCAGAGGCTTGAGGAAGGAGAGCCTTCAAGGAAAGGAAAACAAAAGAGTATAATTGATAGAGCATCTACTCTAGTGCCAGGTGATAGGGCTTACCATCACCAATTGAGAAAAATAATAAGATCAGGCAAGAAGGTGGCCACTGATGAAATAGATAAGGAACAGTCCTTATGGTTAGAAAAGGATATGAGAGAGGTTTATCAGGAGGAATTTTTGAGTGATGACCAATTTACTAAAACTGATGAATTCAAAAGTTTTCTTATTTGGAAAAAGGAACAAGAGGTGAAGAAAGCTCTACCTGAAGGTGTGGAGCCAAGTGAAGAAACATTGAGAGCTTTAGCTTCTTATGATCCTAGCCTAGATCCTATAACTACATATGAAGCTAGACAAATGTTTAAGTCAAGTGGAGTGCTATTGACTCCAAGATGGGATCTAACTTCTGCATTCATCATAGATCAAATAAGGAAGCAACCACAGGGTAGCCTATCATATGAGGCTCACATTGGTGATATGATAAGAGGAAGTGGCTATGACCCTAAATCTCAAGCTGTTGCAATGTGGTCTATGGCCCCTATGACCCAAAAGCCATCTCTATTAAGTATAGAGGATAAGATGGAAGGGAATAAGATCATATGGACTGTGCAAAATACAACTGACCTTGAAGTTTCCAAGGCACTAACTCATTGGGCTAACTTGAATGAAGCAAAGACAGTTCAATTGTCTGAGAGGTATTCAAAATTGTTTGAAAGTGCAAACCTGGTGGCCAAGGATAGAGACTTGAAAATGATGAAGATCAAACAATTAGAGGATGAGTTGGTAGAAGTAAGAGTCAGGCTTGAAGAAGCCTCAAAGGTAGTTCCTCCTCCTTCTTTGCAAATTGAGGCCCCTGTTCAGATAGATGAGGAAGTGCCTAAGAGACCTATTGAGGACTTGGAAAAGATAAGGATAGAGGCAACTTTGGACACTATGTCAAAGATTGTGCAATATAGGTAGGATAAAATAATAGAAAGGATGGAAACAGTTTACCAATTAGTTAGTCAATTGCACCAAGCCAATGGAAAGGTGAATGAATCATTGGCTGCTCTAGAGCCACTTCATAGCATTTGGTCTAGGAGGAGCTTATTATTTGATAAAATTGATAGCCTACAAGAGCATAAGCCTGAGATCCCTGGGGTGGTGACTAAAGTTTTTGAGAAGATTGGCTTAGTTAGTGTTGTTTCAAAGTTTTTTAAGGGTAAGTCTAACCAGGTAAAGGCTAAGTTGTCTATGTTTAATAAACATTATAGCAGGTATTTACCTCCAATATGTGATGACAATGGAAATGTGATTAAGTTGGAAGAATGGAAACTATCAATGGATTAGTTGGTGATTTCACAAGATGTTTTCCTTAGTGGAAACTATACTTTGGATTTTGAGAGATGTAACAACATAATTGACAGTCTTTTTAAAATTGAGAATGATTGCATATGCTTTGTGGAAAAGGCCAAAAATATAATTGAATCCATGTGGGATAAGCAAATTAGATTACTACAGGAATTGCAGACTTACAACTGGCCATCTGATGATGATGTAGCAGGTTGGGAGAAGTTAACAATAAAGAAGAAGAAGAAGCTAGTTGTCCAGCTTATAGAGGAAGAAGAAGAATAGAGCTGTAGATGGAACTTGATCCAGAAATCAAGTGAGAGCATGTTTCAAACAGAGGATGATGTAAGTTAGCCTATAATGGTGGTCATCATTCATGCAACAAATTTAGCAACTGCTCTGAAATATCCTTAGACAAAGGTGCCACCTGCAAAATTGTTGAGAAATAGATATTTGTAATCTGTTGTTACAATCAAATTTTGTCAGTTTGTAATTTTGTCTCTAGTGTAAGATATTTTCTACCCATCCCAAGCTTATTTCATCCTTTTGAGGATTCCAAGATGGCTAAGATTATATATAGCAAGTTTTTTGCTCATTTAAGGGGTGGTTGATACATTCTGTAAAGAAGTTCTGAAATATAGAACCTTGTTTTCTTTGAAGTCAGGAGAATACTGTATTAACACATTTTGATATTAATACAAAGCATATCAGAACTCTGTTACTACTACTTATTGTCTTTGTGTATGGATACTTTAGTTTTCTTATGCATTCAAATTGTAAGGCTTTTTCAATGCATTGTTCATAAGGTGAATATAGGGGTTAAACTTAAGTTTCTTTCAAGGGAAGAGTAAAATCTTAAGGGAGGTCTCTGGGAATTAATTGTCCATATATGAATTTGATGACAGTGATAGGAATTAAAAGAATGGGATGTCAGGCATGTCATTTGGGTTCTAGTATATTTATCTTGGTAGATTTTTGGTGGAGATAGGGTTTGACTCTGATGCCCAAGTAGAATAAGGCACTAGTTTGAGATACATTTGCACATGTTACCACCTGAAGATATAAACATTTGATTCATTTTACTTTATTTGCATAATCCTTATCTGAATCATTCTGTGATA
The DNA here is from genome assembly GCA_027943335.1 of Chamaecyparis obtusa. NCBI lineage: Eukaryota > Viridiplantae > Streptophyta > Pinopsida > Cupressales > Cupressaceae > Chamaecyparis > Chamaecyparis obtusa. The sequence continues at coordinate 481,717 of BSBK01001437.1, forward strand.
AATTCATGGATGTATATTGTAATGCTTTATAGAGGCACTGAATGAGGTTAACCTTCCTTGAGTTTAAATCATAAAAAGAAGAAGGATGAATATCCTTAAGCCACTGTTCAATATTGTTACTTTCATAATTTCTATCATAGTGTTGTGTATCAGGATTGTTTTGGCCATACTAAGAGTTGCAATGTCTTATTGAGTCAATTTTGAGAAGGATAATATAACAGTGAAGGAGCTAATTCTCAATTCAAAGCTCATTTCAAATAGTGAATTGTTATAGGTATACCCACCTGAGGATCCATACTCAAAGCGAAGAAGGTTTTTCAAACCTTAATACCTTAGTGCTTGCATTTTTCTAGATTATGTCTATTGGGATTATATGAGTTAATGAGTATTTGATAATCTATAGATTTGAGCACTAACAGACTGAACTTGACCATTACAAAGATAAATATCAGGAATTGGACAATTACAATCAGATCATAAAAGGTGAACTCACTCAAGCTAGACTACTCATTGAGTTACACATGAGGAATAACAAGAATAACAAACAAAGAACTAAAGGTGACACAAGTGGACCCAATGAAGCTAGAAGTTCAAAAACTCAAGAAGAACCAAATGAAGCCAAGATTGAGGAAAGATATATTCCAAATGAAAGACCTACAATTGAAGACTCTAGAGAATAATTCAGACCCTTCAGAGGTAGATGCTTCAAATGCAACAAAGTTGGTCACATGAAAAGAGACTGCAGAAGTAATGGTAATTCTAAACCCTTTTCCAGCTATTGTTTTAATTTCTATGAGTATGGACACAAAAAGGCAGATTGCAGAAAACCTAATCAATCTAGGTATAAGAAAGATTATATCAGAGAAGAAACTACAGCCAAAATTATATGTCATAGGTGAAATAACTTTGGACACACAACAAGGTATTGTAAGTTGCAAACCAGTCAAGATAGAAGAAGACCAGCCATCTGTTACAAATGCAATAATCTAGGTCACATTGTGAAGTTTTGTAGATATAATGGAGATAACAATAAAAGAGGACCAAGAAGACCTAATGAACTAGAAACACCACCACCTATAGTCATAAGAAAGAATATTAGTGATAGTGGTAAAATATTAAATGATTACATGAGTGAAAACAAGAAGGCAGAGAATGAAAAGATATGGCAAGTAAAAGTTCTAAATAAGGTAGTGGTTCAGGGAGAGACAACTTGTGATGCTGTATCTTTGCATGATGAATTTTTTGAGGCATCAGCCTAGATGGCCTCATGGGAAGCAGTGGATAAAAACAATAGAAATTATCTATCCCATGTATTAGTAGAGTAGGCTCATAAGAGCTTGAGTATGATGAGTGCAAATGTTTTCAAATCTGTGGATGGAATCACAACACTTGAAGGTCCATCTTTTGTGTTCATGAATTCTATGTTGATTGGACAACATGCAAAGTTGAGCTACCTGTATTTAATGCACACACTCAACTTGTGAAGGATAAAAGACTTGAGAGATTTTGTTTACACACCATTTGTTGATCAACAATTAGGAAGAGTAGAAGTGTGAAAGTAGAGCAGTAATCAAGCCGAGTAACTTTGCATTCGTGTGAGATCAAACATTGGATTCAAGTGTTTAAGGTATTTAGACCTAATCTTTCATAGTAATCATGGATGCACCAGTAATATATGATGTTGTAGACATACCTAGGTATAAATTCAAGTGGCATCCATACAAATCTTGTGAGGATGATCCAGAAGGGGCATTTTCTCAAACCCCCGTAGGTGTGTTGCATGTAGAAGATATTAGGGCATACATACACTGCAAGTATGAGATTATTGGGGAGGTCAACATCTTCTATGAGTTTAATGGTATGATAGATGTAAATGGGTCTTTAATAGAAGAATTCAAACATTTGAAAGACTTATCAATACTCAAGTTGACTTGACTCATGAAATTCATGGAAGTCGAATGGTTCAAGATCATTCTGAGTAGAATTCATGATCAGTTCCTATGGATAGGTGATCAACCAATAAAGATATGTTCTTAGTTGGTCCATGATATCACAAGACTTGACAATGAAGGAGCTCTACCTATTAGTGAGAAAAATCTAAGAAAAGATCTTGAAACACTCATACACTCCAAATGGGACAAGAGGGATATGACTGTAAATGATATATACCTATAAGACATCAGATTGGTAGCAATGCTGATTAGATAAAATTTATTTTCCAGCTCTAGACTTAATTTTGTATCAGCTAGAGTTGTCATGATGGCCTATAGAATGGTTAAAGAAAACAAATAGTATAACCTTTGAAAAGTTTTGGCACATCAGTTTTTGGAAAATGTTCAAGTTATTAAGAAGGACAAATCCAAGGCATTCAAGTTTGGGTCACTACTAGTTCACATGTACCTACATGTCATTCACAACTTTCCTGGTATGTATCCTACAACATGGAAAGACAATGAACCCATTGGTCTACAAATATTAGAATATTATAGAAGGTAGAAAAAGGATTGCATCGATGGAGAACTGTTTGGCATGATTAAGATCTTGCAGAGAAAAATGAAAGAAAGATATAGAATACAAGAAAAACCAGTGGAAAAATATGAAGATACTATATGTTTCATGGTTGAAACAGATTGTGTCTACTTTGAGGCAGTTGAGCCTAGAACCAAGTGGTGCTATCCTATGGGATATGAGGTAAGTGCTAAGGTAGTGACCATGCAAGTAGAGCATGTACTTGCAGTAGAAAAAGACCCTACTCAGGAAAGATGGGGTACATACAGAGAAAAATATGAAAAAATTAGAAAAGAACAAGAGAAAGTAACAAGAAAGAGGAAAGTCAGCAAGATAGTAGAAGAAATTACTGCGAAGATAGGAATCACAAAGAAGTAGTATTTGGACTTGAAAAACAAGATGGAGGAATCTTCCAGTGTTGCCACTGATTCACCCATCTCATTGGAAATAGAAAAGGTAGGTACCACTAATAACTTCATTGATTTATCAATTCCCCAAAAGAAAGAAACACATGAAATTGAGACTATAGAGGTTCTTAGAAGATCATCTAGGAATTTCAATCCAAAAGAAAAAGAAACAAAGGTGAAGAGGAAGAAAAAGGAAGAAAAGGTTATAGAAAAGGAGGAAGATAAAATGGTTCAAAAGAATCCACAAACCTTGTGGAAACTTGATATGAAATCACTACAAAAGAGGGTTATCCAAGATGGAAATTTAGCATCTATAAAAAGATACTATGAGAGATATAGCCCTGAGGATCAAGCAATCATTGAGGACACTATCATTGAGCTTTTGTTAGTTTTCAAAAAGAATTTGTTGGAAGTTGAATCTGGTGTTCCCAAAGAACTATACAGCAAGCTAGAAATCAGAAAACAATTAGCACATTCAGAGGATGAGAACATAAGAAACAAAACAATTGATGATATGTTTCCTATTTTGTCTATTTAGGAAAGAGAAAGAATCATAAAAGCACTAAAACCTCTTTTAAGAACAAAGACTAGACTAGTGAAGATCATGTCTAGAAGATATGATGAAGTAATTGAAGATACCCAAAAGGCATTAGATAATTTTTTAATGCAAAACATGCCTAAAAGGGAGTCATCGTCTAAGATTGCTAAACCTATGTCCTTAGGTTTAGGAGAGAGTTCACAAATAGTGGATAAGAGTGCCAAGTTAACTTGCAACCAGACTTCTTTGTCACTGGTGTGCCTGTTAGTCTTGACACTTCGCAGGATATAAATGATCCATTCATGGACAAGATGGATAGTGTGATGGAGGTCAAAGATCAAGAATAGATAGAGGAGAGGAAATCAAAAGAAAAATAAGAAGAAAAAGTAGAGGAGAAGGAGTTACAACAAGAAGGGCATCAAGAAAAACAACCTAAGGTAGAAGAGACCATTGAAATCATACTTGATTCATCTCTACTGTTGGCAAGTGTTGTCAAACTAGTAATTTCTGATGTGGACAACATGGATGAGGATGAACTGATGAGACTCTCATTCATGGAATTTTCTAAAGCTAAGGAGAGATCAGCCTAGAAAGGAGACAAAAGAGCCAAGATAATGGGCAGGACAGTAGAAAGAGTAAACAAGCTACTACCCTCTCCGATTATCCTAAAAGATAAGGATGAAATTGAGAATCTTAGTATAGTATTGGATAGCTTTGATAGTCAGTTTGATTCATTGCTAAAAGTAGCAAAGGAGAAGCTGAAAGAAACTTCTTGGAGAAGAAGTTAAGAGAAGTTCATAAGTCCATCTCATGGGACTTAGAAATTCTTAAGGCTACCACTCTTAAAGCCAAGAGCTGTGTGGCACAAGGTAGGAAACTATATAGCCATTGCATAAATCCCCACAGAAATTTGAAAAATATTGAGGAGGCCATAGCAAAAGACAAGGTCAGTCTTGACAGAATAATGGACAGTTGTGAGTCATCTTCACAAACTGTGGAAGAAATTGACAAGGAGACATCGAGGTTACTAGAGAAAATAAGGTTACTGGAAATGGAGAAAGGGAGAGTTGCAGATAGATTTGGTTCATTAAGACACCTATTAACTCCCAAGCTCTCAATATTGGAGACTCATCTCTCTGAGATGATAAAGGTTGAAAGTTCAATGATAGTATCTACTCTCACTGAGCTTAAGGCAACATAGACATCATCATATGCACTGAATGGGTTAATCCATGTCAGTGAGCTACTGATAAGTTTATGGGTTGAGGAGATTAAGACCTTGGAAACATCTTTCCATGATGTCTTAAATATAGTAAGAATGAACTAGACTACCTATGCTTCAGTTTTGAAATTTTGAGAATAACCTTTGCCATTGATTTCAAAGGGAGAGGAAGAAAAATAGAAAAGAGAAGGAAAATAAGAGAAGTGCTTTGTGACACTTAGTCATTTTTCTAAGTGTTGCCATCAATTCCAAATGGAGAGATTGTTGGCATGTGATGTTTTGGAGTACTAGAAATATTCTAATGGTTTTCATTTATGGCAACACTTATGATAGTATGATCGCATGTTGTGGAGATTGCCACTGGATTCACAGTCATGAAAATGACTAAGTCGGTAATCAGGAAAATAGGGTACAGTGCCATAGTTTTGGATAGCAATGAAGACATACAAGGTATTATGGCTTGTGAAGTTAACTGGAGGTATTTTGGGATATTTACATGCCTCAGTTAAGATCACATGAGATTTGGATAGCCGATTTGCAAGATACAATGTTTGAAAGGTGTGCGAAGATAGTAAAACAATATATTAGGGTACATGAACAGTTGCAAAGATTAAGGAAAGCATAATGGATATGGTAACATGCTAAGACTTGTAAATAAAGTATAATGCTGACTCTTTGGTGATATAAGAGCACCGACTCCATATATATCATTTGCACAAGTTTCTATTATGTTTTGTATAACAATTGTGGAGCCAACTGGAAGGCTAATTTTGTATAAATATAAATTTCTCTTGTGAAAGAAAGATATGGATGATTTTGATATGACAAGTTTGCGAATAGAATAGTAGAAGTCAGATGTGAGATTAGTAAGAGGATGAGATATAATTGGAACTATCTAAGCAAGATAAGTGCTTGTATTGTTCCCTATTTGAAAACTATTTTGGGACAGTTTTGATTGTAAGAGCAGTGTGCTCACCACCTTTAACTAGGTGTTTTGTATGCCCCTAACAGGGTTTTTGTAATCCTCTAACAAGGAAATGTACTACATAATAATCAGCTCCTAACATGGCTAGGAATCCTAACAGGGACATTTTATTTTAGTACATATTTGTGGGTACCATCCCCACCAGGGTTTTCCCTTTAACTAGGGTTTCCTCGAGAACAAATCATGGTGTCATGAGTAATGTGTTATGCTTATCTATTCTTTTCATTTATGCACTACTTTGGATTGCTTATAATTTTTTGAAGTTAAAATCAAAGTTATATAATACTGACTCACCCCCCCTCTCAGTATTACCTAATCCTAACAGAGGTAGATCTTATGGTGAAAAAAAAGATATGATCAAGATAAAACAAATTAGGATAAAGGCAAGACCATGTGGAAAAGTGAATGTTCTTTTAGAGGAAGAGGCAGTAACTACCAAGGTGGATTTAGTAGAAGTGGATTCCAAGGAACTTGTTACAATTGTCGAGAAGGACATAGGTCATTTGAATTTACACATACAAATAAGAAGGTTGGTAATATTAGAAATGCTTTGGTGCAAGAAGAGTCACTGAATGAACTTGAGAAGGAAAAGAACTTAATGGTCAAGAGAGAACTACAAAGTGAAAGTAATAAGGAAGATTTAGTAAGGAAAATTTTGTTCAAGACCAGATGCAGAGTTATTGATGAAGTGTGGAAGGTAATCATTGATAGTGGAAGCTCAAAGAATTTGGCATATGAGGAAATGGTCACAAGTTTGCAGTTGGAAAGGTTGAAAGACCTGAGACCCTATCAGATTTCATGGATAAAAGATGAGCATACAATTGGTAAGTGAACAAAGTTATGTGAATTTGAAAATTGGAAAGTACTATGATAAAGTATTGTGTGATATCATGCCTATGGATTATTATCATATTTTGTTGGGTAGACATTGGCAATATGATGGGAGATTGCATAAATATACTATTTGGTCTCATGGGAGAAGACAAATCTTGTTACCTTTGATTGAGGAATATGTTAGTAATGTTTGTACATCTGTGTAAGTTTGTTTGATGGAAGGAAGAAAGTTTGTTAAGGATTTGAAGAAGAATGATGTGTGTTTTGTTGTGATCCCTAACAAACCAAGTGAGAAAAAAATGGATAGTATCCCTAAAGAGAAGTATAGAGAGATCATTTCTGATAATGTACCTTATAGTTTTCCACTAAAGAGAAGCATTGATCATTGTATGGATCTAATTCCTGGAGCTAGTTTTCCGAATAAGACACCACATCGGTTAACACCTACCGAGAATCAGGAACTAAACCAAGACACCCAATAATTGTTATAGAAAGGTTTGATAAGAGAGATTTTGAGTCCTTTTGTATTAATAGCTATACTAACACCTAAAAAGAGTGGAGAATGGTGAATGTGTATTGATTCCAGAGAAATCAACCAGATAACAATGAAATATGGGTTTCCTATACCGAGAATGGATGACCTAATGGATAGTTTGACTGGAGAAAAGTATTTTACTAAAATTGATTTGAAAAGTGGATATCATCAGATTAGAATTAGAGAAGGTGATGAATGGAAGACTTCTTTCAAAACAAGAGAAGGTTTGCATGAGTGTTTGGTTATGCCTCTTGGTTTAACTAATGCACCGAGTACTTTTATGAGATTGATGAATCAAGTTTTGAAGAAATTCTTGGGTAAATTTGTGATTGTATACCTAGATGACATTCTAATATTTAGTAAGACCAGAGAAGAACATTTGTTGCACATTAAATAGGTATTGCAGAGATTGAAAGAAGAAAAGTGGTTGATTAATTTCAAAAAGTGTTCCTTCATGAAAGAAGAGATTATGTATTTAGGATTTATGATTTCAGCTGATGGTTTCAAACTAGATCTTGGAAAGGTTGAAGCTATTTTGAATTGGCTGACACCTAAAAATTCTAGTGAGGTAAGATCATTTCATGGTTTAGCAAGTTTTTACCAAAAGTTCATCATAAATTTTAGTTCAATCTGTAATGCTATTACTGAAACTATGAGAGGAGATAAAAGAGAATTCAAGTGGACACATGGAGCTGATAAAAGTTTTGAGACTTTGAATGAGAAGGTTGCTGAATTACCTATATTGGCTTTACCTAATTTAAATAAGGTATTTCAAGTTGAATGTGATGCAAGTGGTAATACAATAGGAGCTATTTTGAGTCAAGAAGGTAAACCTGTTGCTTTCTTCAGTGAGAAGTTGAATGATGCAAAAAGGAAATATTCTTTATATGATCAAGAGTTCTATGATATTGTTCAAGCCCTAAAGAAATGGAGACATTATTTGATATCGAGTGAATTTGTGTTGTATACTAATCATAAGGCCTTATAATATTTGGGTATTCAGAATAAGTTAAATTTGAGACATATGAAATGGGTTAAATATCTGCAAAGTTATACATTTGTGATAAAACATAAGAGTGGAGTCACTAACTGAGTTGTTGATGCATTGAGTACAAGATCTTTGATGACTGAAATGAGAATTGAAGTTCTTAGTTTTGATGACATGAAAGATTTGTATGAAACTGAACCTGATTTTTCTGAGCCATGGAGGAAGTGTAGAGCACCTATTCAAGATCAACCGAGTACTAAATGGGAAGAATATTTCATTCAAGAAGAATGTTGTTTAAAGACATTCAGTTGTGTATACTGAGAGGATCAATGAGAACTAATTTGATAAAGGAAAAACATAGTAGTGGTTTAGCTGGACATTTTGGCATTGACAAAACATTGAATTTTCTTAAGGAGAAATACTTTTGGCCACAGTTGTATAAGGATGTCCAAAAATTTGTGAAAATTTGTGAAATTTGTCAAGTTGTAAAAGGAGTATGTCAGAATACTGGATTGTATACACTGATTTTTGTTCCTGAGAAACCTTGGATTGATATCAGTATGGATTTTATTCTTGGCTTACCAAAGACAATAAGAGGTAATGATTCTATATTTGTTGTTGTGGATAGATTTTCTAAGATGACACATTTTATACCCTGTAGAAAAACATCAGATACAGTGCATATAATAGATCTTTTCTTTAAGGAAATTGTCAGATTGCATGTATTACCGAGGAGTATCATCTTTGACTTAGATAGTAAATTTGTTGGATACTTTTAGAAGACTCTATGGAAAAATTTGGGTACCGAGTTGAGGTATGGTTCTACATTTCACCCATAGACCGATGGACAGAAAAAGGTTGTAAACATAAGTTTAGGAATTTTTTTGAGATGCTTAGTTGGAGATAAATCGGGTAATTGGGATTCTATGTTGGCATACAATAATTCAGTGAATAAGAGTACTGGGAAAACACCTTTTGGTATTGTTAATGGCATACAACCGAGAGGTATATCATATTTAAAGAACATTGTTGGTGAAGAAGAGAGAAGTGCTGAAGGAGAAGAGATTTTTGAGTTCATGAAGACATTGCATGAGGAAGTAAAACATAACTTGGAGAATAGTAATAAGAAATACAAGGAAAGAGCAGATAGATCAAGAAGACATAAGAATTTTGCAATTGGGGATGAAGTAATGGTACACTTGAAGAAAGGAATATTTCTTGTTGGAACCTATGGAAAGTTGGAAATGAAGAAATTTGGTCCCTACAAGACATTGAAAAAATTTGATAGTGGAAATGCTTATGAGATTGAGTTACCTGATGACATGGATATATCACCTATATTCAACATTTTAGACTTGTATGAGTATCATGAACCTGATGAAGATATGACAATACCAAATGATTATCCTAAGAAGCAGATATAAGAAGTTGAGTAGATTTTGGAACAAAGAATTGGCAGAAGCACAAGATAAAAGGAGTACATGGAGTATTTAGTGAAATGAAAGAAAAAATTGATTGAAGATCATTCATGGATTACACAATCTAAGTTGGATTCAACTCAGGTTGTACCTACTACATGATTTAGAGAATCATCTCAAAACAACCCCAGGTGTCTAATGGAGGAGCATCTTGGGTTCATGGCAATCCTGTATCACCAAAATTAAGTTAGAGTTGTTAGTTGTGTCGGTAGCTACTTTTGGGCTCTTGGTGATGTTTTCCTATTTCAACCGATGAGGTTCAGTTGCTACTCAGCTCCTTCATTCATTGAGTTGGCTTGGTTGGTTCACCGAGTTAATTTCTTATCACTTGGTAATTTTTCTCACCGAGTGGTTTATTTTGGATTTTTTTTAGGCCAACTTGTGCATTGAATTTTGGTTGTGGACTTAATGTTTGCATCGATCATTGGGAAGTGTGTGGACCTACATCTGGTCATTTCTTTCTCCAATGATGGATCTGATGGCTACATGTTTCGATAGCCTCTTATATAAATAAAGTAGTTGAGTGGAGTTTTAAGAATCAATTTTTGAGAAGATAGAGATAGGATCTAGAAGTTGAATCCTCGCATTTATGAGGACTGTGGTAATCGAATTCTAATGATAATTGGCCATAATCGGGAAGGCCTTACAACTCAACATGTATGAGGTTATTTGATGAATAATATATGATTTTCTCTACATTCTCTCTCTCTCTCTCTCTCTCTCTCTCTCTCCTATTGTGTTATTGCTTTCGTGTGTTGTTTCTACAAGGAGGTGAGTGATTTGGGTGTGCCTTTGGCCCCTCTTCCCTCTCCTCTTGCGTCAGATTGATTAAAACTACTTTGACAAACACATAAAGTGAAAACTAAGCCATGGATTATGTCTTGAATTGGTACAACTTAACTAAGAATGAATGAGTTTGATAGAAACCAAAATCAGTTTATTGGCACATTGCTCATGGTACCAAAAGGTTAAGAAAAAGAAACATCTTCTCCCTAATTCATAGATTAAAAAATAACCAGCTAGGCTCGCAAGAGAAAAGTAAAATGGGTGCGTGCTAGGATATAAGGGAAAATGCCATGAAGACTTTGGCAAAGCTTATGAAATTTAGATGTCCTCACACAGAAATATAAAAAAAAGTATTACCCAGTGCGATAAACATTCATACTTAATTAAAAGGAAGATTTTCTTTCAACATATATGATCTTATTGATTGTTACCAGAGATAAAAAAAATTCTCTAGCTTACAAGGAAATAAATTTTTTAAAAATGATTTCCCCAAGGAAGTTTCTACACAAAGAAAAATAAATCACAAAGAACCTACAATTTTGCGATGACTTTTCCTTGCGGTGCCTTGGCCTTAGTTTTAGATCTTCTTACAAAACCTCTTCTGAATGTATCTTCCTTCTCCAATTTTCTTCGTATCTCTCTCTTTTCTCTCCTCATCCATTCCCCTCCCCCCCCCAATATATCCCCTTTACTTCGTTGTCTCCTTTCTTGACATGAGGAATTCATGCCAAAAAAAATGGATGACAACTCCTGTATTAAAGTTAAATTAGTGTTTACTAATTCCTCAATCTCTGAATCAATCATCAGTTAACTACTATTGACTCCAGATTAATATATTATTAACAGTTAGGGAAAATTTTCTAATTAACGGTAGAAAAGAAGAAAATTTAAAACCATTTAATGTAAATCATAAGATGTTTTTTAAAAAAAACTTTCCTTTTGTTCTATGAAATTAAAATCTAATTACCAAAACACACACATCATTTGAATCTATAATATAATAAGGGTATGTGCAAGATCATGATGGCCAAACTATGCCCTTAAGTGGCAATGAAAAATCAGCAAATCAGGGTTAGTCAACTTGACGTGAAAATTTGAACTAGCTATCAACCTAATACCAAAAATTTGTAAGAATAGAATCTATAGGAAATTGAGTGTAGTTTCTAAAATACTATGCCTTTTCTATAAAAAAATTAATATAATTGGTGAAAAGTATAGATTTCAATGCAGCAGTACAAAAATTTCAGGAAAAAAAGAAAGAAGTAGGTGTATGTCTGACCACCTTAATCATGATCAAATGATAATATTTTTTTATAAGATTTTATATATAAGTAGTAGACTCATGTCCAGATGTGACACATATTTTGTTGTAATTTTATTCCAAAAAAATAATTAATTATGAATTTTCTACTACAACATTTTCAGAATAAAAAAACTCCCATGTTTGACCACCTTAACTCATTAAAAACTTTACAAAATTCAATTTTTTTTTCCTTATAGTAGGAAAAGCATAGAATGTGAGGCATTTTTTGGATTTCAAAAATGTTATACCATCTGAAAGTTATAGTCATTTTTCAATCAGTATATAAATTAGCACTTTAGAGGTAACTCAATTAGAAAATAACTAGTAATTACTTACCGAATTCAAAATTTGACAGCAATTATCTCGATAGAAAGCTGATAATCTCCTTAAAATACCCTTTTCATTTCATCAAATTCGAGTGAAAAAAAAATTGTCAGCTACATGGTCAAAGTTTGGAACTCTGAGAAAAAGGGGAAAACACATTTTTGTGACATTTGAAGAGTTGGCCAGGTAGGTTTTGTGCACAAAGCAATACCCAGTCCCTAATTTGAGGCTCCCAAGGTTGTATGTGTGATGGATTCTAGTTAGGCTATTGAATCTATTTTTAACATATTTGCATCCTAGACTTGCATTGGGATTCAAAAACAATTTCAAAAAGCTATTTGTGTCCCTACATCATTTCCATCCATGAGACCACTTTTCTTCGAGATAGTTTTGGTTAACATGCCCTGAGTATGCTTCCACAATATGAAATGGCCATCACATTTAAAACTACACAAATACCTTTATCCTTTTTACCTTGATGGATGTCCATACACTATTCTTTAACCACCATCAAACACACACTACCCCAGGCATGGTGGATGTTTGAAGAGGTCTAGTAATTGAGCTCTACAATTGTTGATTGCATTTTCTTGATATTTTATGAGTCGTTCAACAAATCCACATAGTGTGTATTCTACAGTTGTGGTCATTCATGAGACCACATGATTTCTTTGAGATGCTTTGAGGAAAATCACATCTGTTGTGTAATTTTTCACATTTTACATTGATGTATGCTCAAGGTATTTGAACACATCAAAAATTCCCATATCCATTAGGGTTTGATGGATTCCCACATCCTATTTCAAATCTTGTAGATGGGAATATGAAATAAGGATGCAATTAAAGGCCCACACTTTTTATTTTAACACCTGCATATGGAATTTTCCATTATTAAAAGTTCCAAGAATAGAGAAGAAAACACTAGCATATGGTGTTTCAAATAAAGTAGGTCAAATTATTTTATTACCACTTCATCTACTCATCAACACATTGGGATATATTTGACATCCTAGCAATCTACTACAACTCTTTCCATTTCATCTTGTTATCCACATCAACAATAGCCATATGAAAAAACCTAGTACCTTCTCTTTCTCATTGAATTTTTGGGGATTTTAAATGTTCTTACCATACCAATGAGCTAGCGTAAATGCCAATATATCACATTTTCTTATTGTAGTTATTAAATCAATAACTTGACAAAGGTTTTAAACTTTCTTAATGAGCCATAAAGTTGAATATTTTTTGTCCTTTTACTTTCTAACGTGTGATATTTATTTCTTGCATTTTCAACTTAGAAATCATTGCAATTTTTACTATGAATTTATCTCACTAACCTTTTGACCCCTTTTTTTCTTTTTACAGGTCCCACAAACCTTTTGCATTGCTTCTTCAAATTTCCTAGGGAATGCTTTTATTAAAAGTGTTTAAAATTGAAGATTCTTTAACTTTGGAAATTATTTTCTCATTTTGACTTTTATTACTAATGACTAGGCACTTTTAGTTTTCATATGTGAGAGCTTGCAGGAAATCAGAAGATCATCAAAATATTTTCCCATTATAGACAATGAGTGGCCCCTACATGTATGTTGACTTTCCTTCCCAAATCATGTTTGGAAATAATTAAATGAAGACTTTAAAAATATTTGAGGTTGATGTTGAAACATTTTTTTTAAACTAATGCAACTCATTAAATCCTAAAGCTTATCCTAGCAAACCTTGAGAATTTACTTTATGCATTGAGATATGGGTCAATACCCACAATACCCTCCAAGTTAATTACCTTGTCAATGGATTAATACAACCTATTATATCATTGAAAAAAGACCCCTTCCCACATTTTATTTTTTCAATTTTTACACATATCTCCAAACCAAAAAGCATTTTGAGAAAATACCCTACATGAGTCCTTAGTCTTGCAGGACATCGATGTAGATGAATTTCTAGCTATGGTCAGATACTTGGCCATTCTACAACATGTCGCTTTTACTGAAAGAGATTTTCCAACACAAAAGCTATCTCACAATGATCCTCTTCAATTAGAAATATTTGTCAACCTTCATAAAGTCCAAAGAGTTTTGAAAGATGGTGGATCTGGTCTAAACATCTACACTTTAAAATTAATTCAAGCTCGCGGATACTCCAAGAGTTGTGTTAATGTCACCAAGAAGATCATAATCAGAGTGTATGACAATGTAGAGCATCCCTCTAATGGAATTATAACTTTACCAATCATACTTGGACTTGTTATGCATGAGACTATCTTCTAAGTACTGGATCTAGAAATAAGCTACAATACGATACTAGCTAGACCATGGACTCACATTATTTAGGTAGTATCATCAACATACCATCAATGCCTAAAGTTTCATTACAATGGAGTAGAAATCACCATTCCTAGTGATAGCGATCATTTCTTATACTACACCAACATTAAAGGATCAAATTCAAACCAAGTTCCAAACAATCAAGAAATATCAACATTGTCCTCATCTAAATACATAGACTCTTCCAATCTTTCCAAGTGTACACATTAGAACTTAAAATCAAGGTTCAAGATAAAGGATGTGGAGAGTACAAATATGTCAATTCATTTTGTGTGGGAAAGGTACCCATCTCACCCTAAACATATGGCAAGCCAAGGCAACTAGTTATAAGGAAACATAAATTCATAATTATCTATGAACCAACTACTATCTTCACTAGGTGGGGTGAACCAAATGAAGAATTTATTGAGGAAGACTTGTCCTACTGGCTGTATAAAGATGATGAACCCTCCAAGATCAAAATTCCTATTCATGAGCATTAAATAGGGTATACCATTATTAAAAAACAATGGTACAATAGATCCACTTACCTTAGCAAGAATAATCAAGGAGCTCAAGAACCAATAGCACCTAAATTAAATCCTAAGTTTCATGGCTTAAGGTACAAACCACCAGAGGAAGGTACCTCAAATATCTCATTGCCTAATACTAATAATACATGTTCTTTTGATGAGATCAAGATGTTTGAGGAGTTCCAAAATGAAATAGACTCAAATAATTATGAGTGGGATAACCACAAGACCACTAGTACCCTTCACCTAAATATTGTCATTGCCCAATTGTCCATCCACAATAGACCTACAGATCAATGTGCTTAGATTGAAGACTTATTGAATTGATCTGATCCCTCATCTACCTTGTCCTTGGAGACCCATGAATCCCTATCTGAGTCATCTATCAATACCTTGACAACCCTTCCCATATCCTCATTCCAAACCAAGATCAACATTATCCTGGTTTATCTTGAACTAATTGATTAGGATCAACATGATTGACTGAATATAGACATCTTCAAGAACAACAAAGATATTGTTGAGTTCTTGGGACTTTGATAAGGCATACCCATGGGAGATCACAAGGATAGATTTACTATTGACCTAGACAGAGAAACATATTTTGCTGACTCATGTCAATCCTCTAGTCAAAAAATTAAAACTAAAGAAAATATAAGGTCTTTAGGTGAAAAATGAAAGATGCCTTCTAACCAAAAAATAGTAAAAAGAACAGATGGATCCAATGGAGAAAACCTCCTTGAGGTACCTAAGGATGGAGGACTTGACATACTCCTAATTAATAAGTAAAAAAAACTATCAATAGCAGAAAAGACACAAACAATCAACCTAGGGACCAAAGTAACGAAGAGGCTTATCCACCTAGAAAAGTCATTAACAATTGAGGAAAGAGAATAGTTAATTATTTAATTATTTATAGATAGGAAAATAAAATTCTCTTGGGCATACTTTGACATGCTCGAGTTAGATCTAGAATTAGTTTTGCACGATATACCATTAAAACCAGGAACATGACCTATCAAAAAAAAGATCCAGAAGATGCACCCAAAGATAGTACTACTAGTCAATGTTGAGCTCAAGAAACTACTAGATGTGGGATTCATAAGACCCATTCATTATGATGAAATGATAACCAAACCTAGTGCTGGTATCAAATCCCAGTGGAGATTAATAGCTATACCAACTTTAGAGACTTAAATAAGGCATGTCCCAAAGATTTTTTCCCTCTTCCCAACATAAACATGATTTTGGACTTGACTGTTGGTTATCAAATGTTATCATTGATGGATGGGTTCTCCAGGTAAAATTAGATCAAAATAGAGCCAAAAAACCAACATAAGATAACTTTCACATGTGTGTGGGGTAATTATTATTGTAATGTCATGCCATTTGGTTCAAAGAATGTCAGTTCCACCTATCAATGAGAAATAACAATAAATTTCCATGACATGATGCACATAACTATAGAAGAATACATGGATGAAATTCTAGCAAAGTCATTATAAATAAATCTGCACTTGGTTGTCTTGGAAACCATCTTTAACAAATTAGAAGAATACGTAGTTTGGATAAACCCCACAAAGTGTGTCTTTGGGATTACTTCAAGAAATCTTATGGGATTCATTATATCATACTTGTAGGATTGAAATAGATCTATAAAAATTCAAGGAAATCATTGAGATTCCACCACCCATGAGTACCCGTCAATTAAGGAGTCTATAGGGAAGACTGTAGTTTATTACAAGGTTCATTTGATTATTGGTAGATTAATGCCACCCATTTCAATATCTGATTCATAAGGGTGACATATTTGAATGGATTGAAAAATTCCAAACCGTATTTCAAGCAATAAAAGACTATCTCCTTTCAGTGCCAATACTAATTTCCTTTATTCTAGGTCATCCCCTCTTGTTATATATATCAACCATAGATAATTCACTAGGGGCATTATTAACTCAAAATAATTGAGAAGAAAAAGAGTGACCAATATACTATATCAGTCAATGATGCAGGAGCATCTCAAGTTCTTGGAAATCCTGTGTCACCAAAAACAAGTTAGAGTTGTTAGATATGCTTGGTAGTTGCTTTTGGGCTCTCAGTGATGTTTCCCTATTTCCACCAATGGGGCTCAATTTCTACTCGGTTCCTTCATTCACCGAGTTGGCTTGGTTTTTTCACTGAGTTAATTTACTAGCACTCAATAATCTTGCTCACCGAGTGGTTCATTTTTTATTTCTTTTGAGGCCAACTTGTGCATTGAATTTGGTCATGAAGTTAATGATGGTATCGATTATTTGGAAACTTGTAGACCTAGATCTAGTCATTTCTTTCCCCAATGATGGATCTGAAGGCTGACTTGTTTTGGCAGCCTCTTGTATAATTAAAATTGTTGTTCATAGTTTTAAGCATCAGTTTTTGGAGATTAGTTTTAGAAGTTAGAAGATAGGATTGGAATTTGAATCCTCGCATGTTGGAGGACTATTGTAATTGAATTTGAATGTATTTGGCCATAATAGAGAAGGCCTTACATCCTGACATGTATGAGGTTATTTAAGGAATAACATATGATTTTATGTATTCTATCTCTCCATATTTTGTTGTTGCTTCCGTTTGTTGTATCTGCAAGGAAGTTAGTGATCAGGGTATGTCTTTAACCCCTCCCATCCTTCCCTATCTTGCATCAGGTGGTATCAGAGTGAAAGTTGAGATCTAGATCTAAATTTGTGAATTTAGGTCAAGGGTTCCTTCTTGCAAACCCTAGTTGATATTTGTTGTGGGGTAGTGGATTATGATTTGGCCTAGAATTGCAAAAGGTTTGAAGATGGTTCGTGGGAGGCAAGATGCAGATCCAGGATTGGCAGATATGTTAAGACAAATTACTGCTAGGTTAGAAGCTATTGAGATAGTCCAATGCTAAGGAATACATGTTGAGGATGTTAGTGATGAAGAAATTGAAGATGAGAAAGGTGAAGCAAAACCTACACCTGTGATGGATCAAGGTGAAGAAATACTTTTGAAGGTGTTGACAAACTTGAAATCCACACCACATTTCAATCCTCCTAAATACTGTGGAAGGCTGGATTCAAATGAGTTGATGGATTGGATAACTGAGATGGAAAAGTATTTTGAGTATGAAAATATCCTTGAGGAGAAAAAGGTAAAAATTGCAAGCACAAAGTTGAAGAGTCATGCATCCTTATGGTGGGAGCATCTACAATTAGATAGAAAAAGGAAAGGCAAAGAAAAGATCAAGGTATGGAATAAAATGGTGAATAAATTGAAAGGCAAGTTCTTACCATGTGATTATTAGATTAACCTAGTTAAGAGAATGCAAAGTTTGAGGTAGAAAGATAGCTCAGTAAAAGATTATACTGAGGAATTCTATAGATTAAATATCAGATCTGGACATGATGAAGATGAAGTGGAAAGAATTTCTAGGTACCTGAATGGGTTAAGAGTTTCTATTCAAGAGGAAATTAGTTTGGTTAAGTTGGAAAGCATTGAAGAAGCCTATTAGTTTTCCCTAAAAGATGAAGAAAAATTGAACAAAAGACATGAACAAAGACAAAGAAGAAGAGGTGGTAGATTCCCTAGAGGAAGAGGTAGATCTTATGGTGAAAAAAATAGATGTGATCAAGACAAGACACATCAAGATAAAGGTAAGACCAAGTGGAAAAGTGAAATTTATTCTAGAGGAAGAGGTGGTAACTACTGAGGTGGTTATAACAGAGGTGGATTTTGAGGAACTTGTTACAATTGTGGAGAAGAAGGACATAGGTCATTTGAGTGTACACATGCAAGTAAGAAATTTGGTAGCAGTAGAAATGCGTTGGTGCAAGAAGAGTCACCAAATGAACCTGAGAAAGAAAAGAACTTAATTGTCAGGAAAGCACTTTGGAGTGAAAGTAATAAGGAAGATCTAGTAAGGAAAATTTTATTCAAGACCAAATGAAAAGTTGTTGATGAAGTGTGGAAGGTAATCATTGATAGTGGAAGCTTAGAGAATTTACCATCTAAGGAAATGGTTGCAAAATTGTAGTTGGAAAGGTTGAAACACCCAAGACCCTATCAAATTTCATGGATCAAGGATGAGCATACACTATTGGTAAGTGAAAAATGTTATGTAAATTTGAAAATTGGAAAGTACTATGATAAGGTGTTATGTGATATCATGCCTATGGATTATTGTCATATGTTTTTTGGGTAGACCTTGGCAATATGATAGACATGCTATATATGATGGGAGATTGCATAAATATACTATTTGGGATAATGAGAAAAGACAAATCTTATTGTTGCTGATTGAAGAACCTATTAGTAATGTTTGTACATCTGTGAAATTTTTTTTGATGGAAGGAAGAAATTTTGTTAAGGATTTGAAGAAGAATGATGTGTGTTTCTCTATGATTCCTAACAAACCGAGTGAGAAAATAGTGGATAGTATTCTTGAAGAGATTAATAAGATACTCAATGAGTATAGAGAGATCAATTATGATAATGTACCTAATGGTTTACCACTGAAGAGAAGCATCGATCATTGTATGGATCTAATCCCTAGAGCTAGTTTATAGAATAAGGCACCACATTGGTTAACCCCTGCTAATAATCAAGAACTTAACCAACAAATCCAAGAATTATTCTAGAAAGGTTTGATCCAAGAAAGTTTAAGTCCTTGTGTAGTACTAGATATATTGGCACCCAAGAAGAATGGAGAATGGTGAATGTGTATTGATTCTAGAGAAATCAACAAGATAAAAGTGAATTATAGGTTTCCTATACCAAGAATGGATGAGATAATGTATAGTTTGACTGGAGCAAAATATTTTACCAAAATTGATTTGAAAAGTGGATATCATCATATCAAAATCAAAGAAGGTGATGAGTGGAAGACTACTTTTAAGACAAGAGAAAGTTTGTATGAGTGATTGGTTATGCCTTTTGGTTTAACTAATGCACCAAGTACTTTTATGAGATTGATGAATGAGGTTTTGAAGAAATTCTTGTGTAAATTTGTGATTGTATACCTAGATGACATTCTGATATCCAGTAAGACCAGACAAGAGAATTTGTTACACATTAAAAAAGTATTGCAGATATTGAAAGAAGAAAAGTTGTTGATTAATTTGAAAAAGTGTTCCTTCATGAAAGAAGTGATTGTGTACTTGGGATTTGTGATTTCAGCTGATGGTTTGAAAATGGACCCTGAAAAGGTTGAAGCTATTTTGAATTGGCCTACACCTAAAAATTCTAGTGAGGTAAGATCATTTCATGGTTTAGCAAGTTTTTACCAAAAGTTCATCAGAAATTTTAGTTCAATTTGTAATGCTATGACTGAAACTATGAGAGGAGATAAGAGAGAATTCAAATGTACACATGGAGCTAATAAAAGCTTTAAGACTTTGAAGTAGAAGGTTTTTGAATTACCTATGTTAGATTTACCTAATTTCAATAAAGTATTTCAAGTTGAATGTGATATAAGTGGAAATGCAATAGGAGCTATTTTGAGTCAAGAAGGTAAACCTGTGGCTTTCTTTAGTGAAAAGTTGAATGATGCAAAAAGGAAATATTCTATGTATGATCAAGAGTTCTATGCTATTGTTCAAGCCCTAAAGAAATGGAGACATTATTTGATACCGAGTGAATTTGTGTTGTATATTGATCACAAGGCCTTACAATATTTGGGTAGTCAGAATAAGTTAAATCAGAGACATATGAAATGGGTTGAATATTTGAAAAGTTATACATTTGTGATAAAAAATTAGAGTGGAGTCACTAACTGAGTTGCTGATGTATTGAGTAGAAGAAGATCTTTGATGACTGAAATGAGAATTGAAGTTATTGGTTTTGATGACATGAAATATTTGTATGAAATTGACTTGATTTTTCTAAGCCATAGAGGAAGTGAAGAGAACCTATTCAAGATCAACTAAGTACTAAATGGGAAGAATATTTAATTAAAGAAGGTATGTTGTTTAAAGGTATTTAGTTGTATACCTAGAGGATCAATGAGAACTAATTTGATAAAGGAAAAACATATTAGTGGTTTGGTTGGAAATTTTGGCATTGACAAAACATTGAATTTTCTTAAATACTTTTGGCCACATTTGTATAAGGATGCTCAAAAATTTGTGAGAAGTTATGGAATTTGTCAAGTTGCAAAGGGAGTAAGTCAAAAGACTGGATTCTATACATTGATTTCTGTTCTTGAGAAACCTTGGATTGATATCAGTATGTATTTTGTTCTTTGCTTACCGAAGATAGTAAGAGGTAATGATTCTATATTTGTTGTTGTGGATATATTTTCTAAGATGGCACATTTTATACCCTATAGAAAAACATTAGATGTAGTGCATATAGCAGATCTTTTCTTTAAGGAAATTGTTAGATTGCATGGATTACCGAGTATCATCTCTGACCAAGATAGTAAGTTTGTTGGATACTTTTGGAAGACTCTTTGGAAAAATTTGGGTACCGAGTTGAGGTATAGTTCTATATTTCACCCACAGATTGATGGACAAATAGAGGTTGTAAATATAAGTTTAGGTAATTTTTTAAGATGCTTAGTTGGAGATAAACCAAGTAATTGAGATTATATGTTGGCACAAGTAGAGTTTGCATACAATAATTTAGTGAATAGGAGCACTGGAAAAACACCTTTTGAGATCATTAATGGCATACAACTGAGAGGTATATCAAATTTGAAGGATATTGCTAGTGAAGAAAAGAGAAGTACTGAAGGAGAAGAGTTTGTTGAGTTCATGAAGACATTGCATGAGGAAGTGAAACATAAGTTGGAGAATAGTAATCAGAAATACAAAGATAGAGTAGATGGATCTAGAAGACATAAGACTTTTGTAGTTGGGGATGAAGTAATGGTATATTTGAAGAAAGGCAGATTTCCTGTTGGAACCTATGGAAAGTTGAAAATGAAGAAATTTGGTCCCTGCGGAATATTGAGAAAATTTGACAGTGAAATGCTTATGCTTGATTGAATTACCCGATGACATGGATATATCACATATATTCAATATTTCAAACTTATATGAGTACCATGAACTTGATGAAGATATGATAGTGCCAAAGAATTATCTTAAGAAACAAGAAGAAGAAATTGAATAAATTTTGGAACAAAGAATTGGTAGAAGAACAAGAGGAAAAGAGTACATGGAGTATCTAGTAAAATGGAAGAAAAGACCAATTGAAGACATTTCATGGATTTTATAATCTGAGTTAGATTCAGCTCAGATTGTACCTGCTGCATGATTCAAAGAATCACCTCAAAATAACCCTAGGTGTCTAATGAAGGAGCATCTCAGGTTCTTGGAAATCCTGTGTTACCAAAAATAAGTTAGAGTTGTTAGATATGCTCAGTAGCTACTTTTGGTCTCTCAGTGATGTTTCCCTGTTTCCACAAACAGGGCTTGGTTGCTATCGGTTCCTTTGTTCATTAAGTTGGCTTGGTTGTTTCACTGAGTTAATTTACTGGCACTTGGTAATATTGCTCACTGAGTGGTTTATTTTGGATTTCTTTTGAGGTCAACTTGTGCATTGAATTTTGGTCGCTAAGTTAATTTTGGTATCTGTAATCACCTGAAAATGGACAAAGACAATTAAGTAATAAATCAAAGAAAATCAAGGCAAATCAAAGAAAATCAAGGACAAGATCAAAGCAATTGAATCAAATCAAACATTTAGCCAATCAAAATTAAAATTAAGTCTTAATTCAAGTTGAATCAAAATCGAGAGTATTTTAATCAAGTTAAATCAAATCAATGTGCAATTAATTCTATTAATTGTATAGTTTTGAATTAAATCAAATTCAACCCATTCAAGGGGTACATGGCTAAATAAATAAATTAAAATCAATTAATAAATCCTAATTTCTCTCAACAACCAAAAAGGGATGGAAAAACCTCAACCAATAAGATTTAAGGAAATGCATTCACATGGATTAAGCCAAATTCAATCTCAATCACTCAAAGTGAAAGAGCATCTTGTCCATTCATCTTGTCTACTTGTCCCAAGCTTTGAGGACACAATATTTAAATTGTCTTCAAAGGGTGGAACCAAAGACTCAACTAAAGCTTAATCATGATCAATTGAACTACACCCCCTACCCTTGCATAAATATATAAAAGGAAGACCAAAATCAATCATAATTCATAACCACACATCTGAGAATTGCATCTGACCTCTTGAGAAATTATAGCTAGAAAGGAAATTTAGGAGTAATTTAGCATTTCAATTTGAATTAATTGTTAGCATTTGCTTTATCATAATCATTTCTCATTTTAGGACTGTCGTTAATGGTAGCTTGCTGAGAGCTTCACATTAACACTCTTAGATAGAGAGCCATAGGATGCTTAATTGTGCTTTATTTGATAAATAGAGTAATAATTATGGTTTATCTAGTTTCTATTTCATTTTTTGTTCAATACTAATTCTATGAAGGTACATTTCCTTGTACAAAAAATGGTGCCCACCATGGGGCAGTATGCTTCACTTTTCTAAATTCTCGGAATTTTCATTTTTGTCAATTTTTTTTGCATGTTTAACTGTCAGGTTTTGTAGAAAACAATGCTTCTGATAGCTCAAACAACACTTCTAAATAGTTAAACAATGATTCTGAGAACTTTTTCGATGCTTCTATGATAAATTTGTTCACCTTTGCACCGATTAGCAATGCTTTTGAACCCTTTTGATCTCTGTCTAAAATTCTCACAGGGCCTTTTCCCTGACTACCGAGTGCTGTTGCACATTTTTCAAGAACTTTTAATTACTTTTTACTGCCTTTGTTTAATTTTGTAGTGCTTTTACTCTCTGTTGTTGCGCTTTTGAAAGTTTTAATAGCGCTTCTAAGTAGATTAACAATGCTTTTAAATAGTTAAATAGCATTTTTAAGCATTACGACAGTGCTTTTTGAGTAAACTACAAATTTTCATAATTTGACTGTGGTAAAATGATTTTTGTGTCTCTATAGGATGTCTGATCACAAAAAAATAAAAAAGCTAGAGAGCAGATTTAATCAAGAAGGCAAGGTTTTAGTAAGGAAAATCAAGAAGGAGAACATTACACATATCAAGCTAGTCCTTGAGGATTTAGAGCAAGAAAATAAGGTTTATGAAAATTATCTCAAAGTTGTAGAAGCATACAAAACTAAATTTGTTTCACTAAATTGGATTTTCTCACCTTAAATCAAGTTTTTCTTAAAATTTGCAAATAAGGCTTTAGATCAATTCAATCTTTGCTTCTTCAATTTTATCTTTGTTTCCTTCACTTTGGCTAGTTTTGTTGACTAACTTGTTGGAGGAAAAGCACATTGGAATAGAGCAATTGCTAAGGTAAGCATCAAAACATGAAAATAATTCAAAAATGCCCCTAGCCTTTTTGCTAGCTACAAGGAAAGGTAAGCCTCAAACTAGTGAATTTTTCCCTTAAATTGTGGCATTTGGTGCTTTTAAGAATCTAGTAATTAAAAAACAACCTATCTTTGTTTGAAAAGTTTGACATTAGGCTTATGCTCTTCAATTCTTCTAGTGAACCAAAATTCCAAAAGTGTTAAAATTTTTAATTAAGAAGAAAGGTTGAGGAAATCAAGCACATAAAATCAAAAGCCCCTTATTTGTAGAAGAGAGTAGCAATACTCAATTCTCTATAGTTAGTGGGTTAGTAATTAAACCTTTTTTATTGTGTTTGGGAAATTAAGAAAGAGTTAGGGATATGCTCTTCACCTTTTGGTGAATTAAATTCCCAAAAACTAGTTCTTTACTCCATTTCCTTGTTTTCCATGAACATGCTAGAACTTTAGTTGGGCTCACCTCCTAAGATTTGCCTTAAAAGGGCTGGTGAGAGGGACAACCCAAAGTGGGATACACTTTCTTTTTTTTCAAGAATCCAACCCACTATAAAACAAAACACATACATCCTTAATGGGGTGTGTGACAAAAGGATACTAAATTTTTGAACTTCCTCGAGTAGTCCTCACGGATTGCGCAAAACTCTGATATACTAGTGGTGGGAAGCCTCTTAATATACTTGGAGGATGAAAGTTTAGGATCCATTTTGAATGGAATACATATTAAATCCTTGATAAATCAGCAAAGACTACCTTTTAGAGCCATGTTTACGAACCAATCTTGAGATAGGTAGATTGCTTGAAGTATCTTTTTGTGCAAAACCCATGATAACGTACTTTCAAAATAAAACACTTATTATGTAGAGGGTAAAAAGAAACAATTGTATGCGTGATTGTTGTGTTTGGAAATACATAAACAAGTGAGAGAGATATCCATTGAAAGTTCATCTTACATTTTTAATCTCTTTAATTAAAATCAACAATCTTCAAATCAAGGATCATTTCAAATCTAAACCTTGTTGGATGCCAGTTTCCACACGATCCCATAAGTTCAAAGTGTCTTTACAAGGAGATATCACTTGCATAGCTAGAGAAGCTCCATAATTTGAATACCAAAGTATCTTCAAAAATCAAAATCAAGGGGATATTCTCCCAAACCTTTTTGAAGAAATACTTAACAATATGGATCGAAATTCTGCATTTTATGATCATCAACATGGAGGGAATTTTGATAACACTAATAATGCCAACCAAGATCCTAAGGAAACCCTTGAAGAAAAATTTGAGAGAGCAGCTCAAGACCATGAATTCCTAGAAGTTATGGAGAAATTGATAGATAGGGATAGGGAGAAGTTTTTCCTAAACCTAGCCTAAGCGGGAGTAAAGCTTCCGTATGACTATGATATAGAGAAACTTAAAAGGGATCAAGAAGTAGATAACCCCATGAATGCTATGACTAGAAAATTGAAAACATTCCAAGAGAAAATTGATTTCATGAAAAATGTGGCTGAACCTAAGCCCTTTTCTATTGAAGCTTTGTGTCCTTTCCCATTTGACAAAAGCTTAGTTATGGCACCCTTTCCTTCCAATACCATTTTTCCTAAATATGATAAGTATATGGGTAAAATAGACCCACAAGATCATTTAAGGGAGTTTTGTGCTTCAAGCATTGGGTTCATGCACAATGATACATACCTAATGAGACTCTTTCCTAGGAGCTTGGGAGGTCCTGCCATGGAGTGGTTCTCAAAGTTACCCCAAGGAATAAAGGCTTTTGAGGAGTTAGCCTCCAAGTTTGTAACTCACTATTCCTATAAGATCAAGAATGAAATCATGATGCTCAAATTGCCTGATACCAAACAGAAAGATGGAGAATCCTTCTCAGGATTCCTACAAAGGTGGAGGACCATTTTTGCAAGGTATCTGTGAAGTATCCCTAAGAAAGAGAAGATGGAAATCTTTACAAAAACTTTGACCATGGAAATGAATTATTGATTACAACTCCAATGTCCCCCAACATTTTAAAAACTTATCAAAAATGGGATCAAGGTTGAAGATGTATTGGTAAAGAGAGGAGAGATAAAATTATTTAAAGACAATAAATCAGATACCAACAACAACAATAGCAACTATGTATCTAAATATGTTAACAACCAAGGGGCCAACAATCACAATGATAAACCTAAGTTATGGTTAAAAAATAATAATAAAAATCTTGTGAATGATGGAGTTGTGGAAGCTCACAACTTAAAGGCGACCCCTTTTAACTTATCAAGTGGAGCTAATTCTTCAAATAATGTAAATCAAAAAAATAAATCTCCCTTTAATTCCAATAATTCCAATAGCAATTCCAACAATTCAAACAACAATGCTAATAATCCTTATAATAATGCTAATGGGAATAAGCCCAAACCCTATTTCTCCACTTATAACAAGATAAAATTCACCTTTTTAGGTGAAACCTTGGAGAACACATTAAGGACCTTGGTTTCTAACAAGATCATAACATTACTTGATCTAAGAGATTATGAACCTCAAGTTAAACCTAATTGGTGGAATGACTCTCATCATTGTGAGTATCATTGAAATAGAGGTCATAAAACCAATGAATGCATGAGGTTGAAACACTTAGTGCAAGATTTAATAGATGATGGAACTATCAAAATTGAAGGACCTCAAAACAATGAGGATCATATGACCTTCAAGAACCCCTTTTTGAACCATGAAAAGGGTGAATCATCTAATGCCAACCAAAATTAAAAAAGAGGTAATGAGAAAGTGAACTTTTCTCATACCTCTGACAATATGATCAATACTCTAAGTGAAGAAGACAACACCATAAATTTTATCATGATAAAGGAGAAATTAAGAGAAGAATCATCAAATGTTGTCACTAGGGGGCAAGCATTGAAAATCATTCTACCTACAAATGCTCCTAAAATCATTCTATCAAACCAAACTTCAACTTCATCATCAAAACAATATAACCTGGGTGATCAATTACAAAGAACTCCAGCTCAAATCTCTATTCTGGAGTTGCTCAAATTATCACAAACTCATAAGGATATCTTGGAAAAATCCTTATTGGAGACCAATGTGCCTCTAAATTTGGAGGTAGACAAGTTTCAAAATATGGTGGGACACCTCATTGCATCCCATTGCTTATCATTTTTTGAGCAAGATGACATGTCACTTAATCATCCTCAAAAATTGGCTTTGCACATCAAAGTCTTGATTCATAAGCATAGGGTGAAAAGAGTCCTTATAGATGGAGGAGTCGGCTTAAACATTTGTACCCTTAGCCCAGTGAAAGCCCTAGGATTTTTTGGGGAAGCTATTGACCCTAAGAAAAAGATAACTATTAAAGCCTACGATGACGAAGAAAGAGCTTCAAAAGGAGTCATAATACTTCCCATAAGAGTTGGTCCTATGAAAAAGGAAACAATTTGTCAAGTGATAGATTTAAAGTTGACCTACAATATATTGTTAGGAAGGTTGTGGATCTAGGCCATTCCTTCCACTTATCACCAGTGCTTAAAGTTTCCTTATCTAGGGCAAGAAATAATGGTAAGTGGGGACTCAAACCCCTTCCAATATTGTAACAACATCAAGCCTATCAATTAATCTTTAGTCCCACACAATGCAGAAGGGTCTATACCTAATCAAATGGAGCAAGGGAAAAGTTCTAAAGACATCCCATTATTGAAGGGAAAAGAAAAGGTAGAAAAGGAAGTTGTTATTGAAGACATACCAAAACTCACTAACCTAGCTACATCGACTAAAGGAAAAGATAAGGTTAGTGAGGATGATATTATTGAAAAATCAAAAGAAGAGCAAACCAAAGCTGTCCAAGTATACACCAAAGAGGCCCACTATCAGAAAATGGACCAAATAATAAAGAATTTTGATGAGCAATGCAAAATCAAGAAAAAAGGAGTAGGAAAATACTCCCTATCCATGATGGACTTTCCCTTATCACCTAAGTCCTATTGAAGACCCTCAAATCCATAAATATAATTATAACTTTGTGAGGACAAGCACATCATTCACCATGGATGAAGAAGACAATGAGATCCTAAACTGGTTATACAAAGATGAAGAATCAAGTGCACATGTCAAACACATTAAAAATATAACCATTCCCACACATTGATATGGGAAAGGATTTCAAATCATGCAAAATATGGGGTACAAAGGCCAAGGACCTTTAGGCATGAAGAATGAAGGACTCGTTGAACCTATAGAAATGACATGGTGAGATAGCAAGGAGAAAATAGGATTAGGGTATCTTGAACAAGGGTACACTCAAAAACACTATCCCAAACTATATGATCAGATATTGCAATTAGAATCCCATAGTGATGAAGAATCTAATGATTGGGAATGTGATACATTATCTTATGAGTCATGCCATGATAAGGGTATTGATGTTATTCATACCTACACTTCTAGCAAAGATAAAGGACAAATATCAGAATCAAATTCAAATCAAGCATCTAGTTCAAATAAAGTGGTCCTAAATGATGTTCCAAGCATAGAAATAGAGATAAATCAATGGGTAGGTGAACCCTACATACCTTCATGGGGACCTACTATGGAGGAATCAAATGTTAGGTTTAATCCACATGACTTTTATCCAACAGAAACCTTAGATGAGTCTAGTGAGGAAGACTTTGATCCTACCTTTATAACATTTAGAAGAGGCACATGTCATAGACTTGAACAATACAATGTATGAACCATAAAATTAGGTATTATCTTTAAATCCCATCAAACCAAGTCCAAGTATTGACCCCTTAACTCTCATACACCCGGAATTAATCGAATGAGATTCCATTGAACCAACTACCCTTCCAACCTTTTTTAATGACAATGTGGTGTCCCAATATCTCAATGTGGTTGAACCTTCTTCTACTATGGAATATCAGGAAGAAATGATAAAGAGGAGTATCCAGCCTTTCAATCCATGAAAAAAAAAAAAAGTAAAAAAGGAAAAGAATCAAGTGTTGAAAACCACGTTGTGGAAACATTAGATCCAAAAGAAAAAGAAATAAAGGATGTTTCCAAAGGTGAAAAACCAATTGAGGTACCTAAGGAAGGAAGTTTGGATGCTTTACCTAAACATTATGAAAAAAGATCTCCAATTTTAATTGAGCCTATAGAAAAGATAACCATTGGATCAGAAACTGAGCCAAAGATCATACACCTAGTGACATCCTTATCTAGTAAAGAAAGGAAAGAATTCATAAAAATTTTCAAGGAAAAGAAAATCAATTTTGCTTGGTCATATGATGATATGTTGGGATTGGATCCATACTTGATTATGCATCACCTAAATATCAAAGAAGGAGCCAAACCAGTCAAACAAAAATTAAGGAAGATGCATCCACATATAGCCTTGCTAGTAAAAGTGGAATTGGAGAAATTGCTAAAGGTGGGATTTATCAGAGCCATTGATTATGCACAATGGATTTCAAATATTGTACCAGTTTCAAAAGTAGATAAGTCCATCAAGATTTGCACAGATTTTAGAGACTTAAACTTGGCGTGTCCTAAAGATGATTTTCCTCTTCCAAGCATAGATGCCATTGTAGACTTAACAATGAGACATTCCATGTTTTCACTTATGGATGGATTTAGTGGCTATAACCAGATCAAGATAGAACCCGAGGACCAAGATGAAACAACATTTACTGGCATATGGGGGACATTCTACTGGAATGTTATGCCCTTTGGTCTAAAGAATACCGAGGCAACATATCAAAGGGCCATGACCACAATATTCCATGATATGATGCATAAGTTCATGGAAGATTACGTAGATGAAATATTAGAAAAATCTCATTCAAGAGAGGAGCATCTACCAATTCTAGAGAAATGTTTTGACAAATTAGAGAAATTCAAAGTAAGGATCAATCCTAAAAAGTGTGCATTTGGGGTCCAATCTAGAAAATTGCTAGGCTACATTGTATCAGTGAAAGGAATAGAAGTGGATCCTACTAAAATAAAGGCCATTATGGAGATGGAAGCACCTAAAAAAATAATCCAAATGAGGTCACTACAAGGAATAATTCAGTCCATTAGGAGATTTATATCCCAACTAGTAGAAAAATGTCACAACTTCACCCAACTTTTGCATAAAGATACAATTTTCAACTGGGATGAAAAGTGTGAAGAAGTCTTCAATTTATTGAAGAAATACCTCATGAGCCCTCCAATCTTGATGCCACCTATCAGAGGAAAACCTTTAATCCTATATATTTCAGCAACAAATAATTCATTAGGGGCACTTTTGGCACAAGAAGCTGAATCAGGCAAAGAAAAGGCAATATAATACATGAGTAGAACTTTGGTCAAATATGAGTTAAACTATACATTCATCAAAAGGGAATGTTTGGTTGTGGTTTTTACTTCCCAAAAACTATGCCATTATATGTTAGCTCATAAAATAAGACTCATAGCCAAGATTGATCCTTTGAAGTATCTACTTAGCAAAACAACATTGAATGGAAAGTTAGCCAAGTGGGTTATGGTGTTGAGTGAATTTGACATTGAGTATGTAGACTACAAATCTATCAAAGGGAAAGTCATTGCTAACCAATTAGTAGAATCACCACTCCAAGATGATCATTCAATTCAAGTAGAATTCCTAGATTCTAAGATTGTGAATGTTGAGGTGAAGACATGGCAACTGTATTTTGATGGTTCATACACTCAACATGGATCAATAGTAGGCATACTCTTGATTACTCCTCAAGGATCTATAATTCCAAAGTCATATAAATTGTTATTTCCATGCACCAATAACATAGTAAAATATGAAGCCTTGGTTATTGGAATCAAGTTGGCATTAGAGTGGAAGGTGATAGAACTAAAGGTTTATGGAGACTCACAATTGGTCATTAATTAGGCTAATGAGGAATATCAGATGAAAGATGGCAAGCTGGTGCCTTATAAAAACATGGTGCAAAATCTTAAGTACTTCATTCTTATTACATTTGAACAAGTACCAAGAGAAAAGAACAAAGTAGCAAATGCAATGGAAACTTTGGCATCACTTCTAAAAATGTCAGATCAAAGCGCCAGATATGAATTCCTAGTAGAAGAAGTGGAACAACCCACATTTGACCCTACCCATCCTTATACCATTTTCTTGCTAACTACACATGAATCACCTTGGTATGGACCTATTTACACTTACTTTAAAGATAAAATCCTACCCATAGACCAAACTAGGAATCAAAAGAAAAGCTTCATTCGCCAAGCCTCTTGATATACCATAATTTTTGAAACATTATATTATAAGAGTCTAGACGGAATGCTCCTTAAATGTCTAGAAGAAGAGGAATCAAATGTAGCCTTGGGAGAAATCCATGAGGGAACTATGGGTCACATTCGAATGGATTAACCTTAGCTAAGAAAATTCTTAGGATAGGATATTTTTGGCCTACGATGGAGAAAGACACTTGTAACTTTTCCAAAACTTGTAGAAAGTGTCAATTCCTTAGAAATTTGATACATGTGCCTGTAAAAGAGCTGGATCTAATGACAACACCTTGGCCATTCTATCAATGGGGTCTAGATTTAATAGGAATGATTTATCCACCATCCTCAAATGTTCATAAATTCATCATCATGACAACGGAGTACTTTACCAAGTGGGTGGAAGGTTTACCCTTATCAACTGCAAGGGGAAAGTAGATATCTTTGTTTATCCTAAATCACATCATTTGTAGATATGACATACCTCATGCCATCATAACGGATAATGAAAAGAACTTCAAAAACAAAGATCTAAAGGAGTTATGCACAAAGTTTCACATGATCCATCATTCTTCATTAATATATTACCCTCAAGGTAATGGACAAGCTGAAGAAACTAATAAAAATGTCTTAAAGATATTAAAGAGAATGATGGAAAATTCAGGTAGAGATTGGCACATAAAAATAAACCCTACCTTATGGGCTTATAAACAAAATGTCAAGGACTTATAATAAGCATATCAAGTCAAGAAAATTTCAAATAGGTGATCTAGTTTTGTGAGAGAATCCCAAGAATCAAGAAGAAAGGGAAAAGAAGGGAAAATGGGAGGCAAACTAGTTAGGACCATTTGTGATTATTTTGTCTTTTGGGACCGGTACCTACAAATTAACATATTGTGATGGAGAAGAGCCACAAGAACCTATCAATAGCATACATCTAAAGAGGTTCTATACATGAAGTAGATGAAAGAGTATAAAGAGTATCATAAATTAGATGGAAAGCATCATATTTATTGTATATAGTCAAAAGAGATCTTGAAAATACCAAAAACATTGAAAAGTAGAAAATAACAAACAAATTGGAAAAACGTAAAAGATAAAAAAGAATGGAAAATTGATCATGAAGAAAGCTAAAAAAAATCATATATGATCCTCAAAAAGATGTTGTCTAGGTGAAAATCTAGCAAATAGGCACCTTGATGATAAAAAAAAATTGAAAAAAAAGAGAAAATACAAAAAAATTAAAAAGATAAAAAGTGCCTTGGTGAAAACCTAGCAAATAGGCACCTTGGTAGCAAAAAAAGAGAAAAAGCTTTAAAAATAGAAAAAGAAAGAAAGATCCATTCAATTGGTGAAAACTTGGTAAACAGGTGCCATTGAAAGTCCAAGTCAATCACATACCTAGAAGGTCACCCTTGTAAATATTGCATTCACCAAGATTTGTATATATTGCATAATAGAACTCCACAATTGCATTTGCAAGTACCTAAAGATTTTGGTCACCTAATTTGCAAATTGTCCTAAGTCCCACAAATGAAATCATATCAAACTGGGGGTAATCTACTCAAATGGAGGAAGGATTCATCAAAAGAAAACTTCAATCAATCAGGGAATCAATTCATCAAAAACAAAAGTGAAACACTTCATCAAATCTTCAATACCAATCCAATTTGAACCAAACACAAATTTGATTCGAGATCTTACATGACCTTATCTTTATCGGGATTAAAAGTATGAAATGGATGGAACTACACTTGAAATATGGATTTGAAAAAAATTGCAAATTTTTTTCTAAGTGTTGACTTGTTTGATGAAATCATGTCTTTCTAGTGAATCGATGAAAGTTTTTAAACTAGATAAGTTGTGATGAAAGCGTGATATTTTGGTTGATTTCTGAATGACTGTCTTAAAATCAAAGTTTTAAATCATGTATTATTTGTATAAGGATGTGATCATCAAAGAATCATCGAGGACTTGTAAATAGGATAGAACTGAGATTTTTATTTGTTCATACAAAAGGATACCTTGGCTATTTTGATCTTCAATATCATAATACCAAAATCCACTTGCAACATAGAATTTGATAAAATCAGTATTCACACTCTCATGATTGGCTTCAATTAGTGATAGTCATACCAAAAAGAGATGGGAAAGAAAAGAAAGAGGTGTAAAAAGTATTCATATCATCATAGTTGAACTAGTGATGGTTGTACTAAACAGAATTCCAAAATTGCTCAATGATGATTATAAGCACCAAATTTTTGAATAATGACAGTTAGTTGCATACATCTTTGATTAAATGCATTTAATGTATATTGCCTTTCTTAGCTTAATTTAATTCGCAAGAGGAAAATTTGACAAAAGAGAAAGGGGGTGTAGTCAAATAAAAAATCAAAGGATCATAAACAACTATAAGTGATCGAGTGTGTTGGAAATTAAAAAAAAAGTGCATTCCATTAGCTCACTTGCATTGATTAAGTTCTTTTTTTTTAAGAGTTGCATTAAGTCACTTTCATTAAACCTTGCATTCTTTTAAATGTGTCCAACATTTGAATCATTAATTTCATTGCATTAGGTTGCATATATCATTAAAATCCATTTGAATTGCATTAATTACATTAATTTTCATTCATTTTTAGATTCATCTCATTTAGGGTGCATTCCATTGTATCAATATGTTAAGTACATTGCATTAGTTAAACATTCATTACATCCATTAAAATCATCCATCATTAAAGGCATATCATTTACGGAAACATGCCATTATTCATTAAAGTTCATTAGAGGACATTCATGATAGCATCATTCATCTATATTGCATGTAACATTTAGAATCATTCATCATTAATTATCCATGATCATTGCATCATTATTGCATATCAAAAGAAATACATCCATTATCATTTACATTGCATTATCCATTATTCATTATCCATCTAACACATCCTATATCATTTGCATTCTATATATCATTAATCATTAAATCATTGCATTCATTCATCTATTCTATGTCATACATAAGACAATCATTTAAGCATCAATAGAACATATGCATTCATTTCAAAAATTACATCTCAAAAGCATAAAACAAAGCATATAGGAGATACAACCACCTAGATCTGCATTTCATGCAAAAACCTAAAAAAGAGATCCAACACATCATGACATCATATATAGTAAATCTATCAAAGTGAGAATCAGAGTCTATGGTACCATCATCATAAAATGAGAAGAATATCAGAGTCTATCGAATGACCATAAATGCAATATCCCAATATCAATGTCCATCAAATAATCAAAGTATCACCATAAGTAACATCAACAAATAAAAAATGATACAATAGAGTCCAATGTCTTGATAATAACAAAAAATAAAGGAGATCACGTATATCATCAAATAATTAGAAATATCTCAAAGGGATGAACCACTAGCACCATTAGTACCATTAGGACCAAGAGCACTATTTGGAGGATGACTTAAGCTCGCCTATAATCCCAACTAACCCATAGCTACCATAAAGGTTTTCATCATCAAACTCAACTGAGAAACCTGCTGCTACACCACTAATATCTGAGTCTGAAGAGATACAACATCTGATGCTAAGGCTGGGGCAAGAGCTGATGCTGCAGAAGTCTATGGTAGAGGTATAGATGAAGAAGGCATCAAAGAAGATGGAACACCCAAGGATGGAACAAAACTAGAAGAATATGGACATGATGAAGAAGATGGCATCAAAGTAGAAATAGAAGCAGAAGCAGAAATGGGTCCCTGAGAAAGTGGTGCCTATGGAATAACTGGCTGTATACCCTGCTGAGCAGGAGGACCCTATGCCTGATCTAGTAAAACCTGTGCCACCTATGATTCAACCTCTCTCTATCATCTGACCCTAGGTCAACCAAGATCCCTAGAAACCTAATGCAGTGCTCTATCCACACCACCTATACCCTAACCTCTACCCACATGAGGAATAGGAGCATAAACAATTACTGGGATACGAACCCTACCTACTCTAATTGCTCAAAGACCACATCATCCATGCCAAGCTCTAATCCTACCACCACCATCCCCACCATCATCATCTCCACCATCATCTGCATCATCTCTTGTAGCATCATCATCTCCGTTTGATAGTTCATCAATAGTTAGAACTCTCTCCGCAGGATCAGTAAATCTAGGAAAAGGGTATCGATGCAACCAAGAAGCATACTCATTTTTTATCCCCACATCCATAATGTGATCTCTAATAGACCAAGGAAGATATCCAAGGTCTCAAATCTCTTAGAAAACTCTCCCATAATCAACACATGGACCCCACAAAGATCTCTCTGCCTGCACTGGTGGATACATCATTACTCCCTGTGGCATACCCTGTGTGTGCCCATGCTGATGCATAACTCTCTAGAAGAAGAACCTCTCAATGATGTAAGTAGAATGCCTGATCATCCATTGAGGGAAAAACATGTATGGAAGTTGAGAATCATCCTCTAGCCAAGCCTCACAACCAATGTATGGCCTCTAGACAACAATATCCATTTCATCAATGACATGATGCCAGTAATCAAGCTTACTCATATGAGTCTGGATAATAATAACTTCATACATCCAAGAAAATGGAAAACTTGGATTGTGCTATCATGCTGTGATGGGACGTGTCACTGGGATGTGCTCCCAGGTCCAAAGCTATAGAAGGATCGCTCATGCGGTGACCATAGATTATTGCCTGTAAACAACAATGTGTAACTCATGGTATAACTGAGCCAAGACACAAGAACCCCAATCGAAGCGATGGGGATGTTCCATCAAATCATCAAGGATAGGATCCAAACCAACAAAAAACCCGTACCCACATCTGTCAGGAAGAAAGAATCCACCAATCAAAGTACCTAGAACTGCTAGTAGCATAGGAAATGAAATGAATTGCGCCCACTGATATGAGCATCTCCAATGGTAGGATCCATGAATACCCACTGACAAGTCAATCCATCATAGAGAGAATCATAGTAAATTAACTCTCCATGAGTAGGTAACCATAGGATGCGGTACACATCCTTAGGTGTAATAGTCATCTCCCCCATGGGAAGATGAAAGATATTATGGTTTGAGTGCCAACGCTCAGCCATAGCGGTAATAAGACCCTGATTCACTAAGAATAAAGGAAGATGTAAGAGGAAGGATAGACCACAAAGACTAATATGATGGCAATCCGCCACTCTCAAATCTAATATCATGTCCATAGATAAAGGGTAAGAACCACGAACACCTAATGACTTAAGGATAACCTGTAAAAAAGAAAGTGCAAATCACATCAAAATTGAAATCAATTATTATTTGGATAATTCAAAGTCAATCAAAAATTTAAAAATATCAAACCACAATCAATTTTCATGTTTCTACTCAGATAGAACAAAAATTTCATCATCACCCATCATCTAAATCTAGATTGACAATCAAATATTCAAACTATGACTGACTCATACTGACGTTTTATAACTTGCTATAAAAACAAGTGTGGTACCTTAACCTATCATCTGATTGATGATATTGAGAAAATTTCAAAGTGGACTAAGTCAATTAAAAATATTTTCTGACAAGGTGAAAGAGCTATTTCAGGCTTTAAAAGCGCTAAAACGTAAAAGTGTTGTTTAAATGTTTAAACACACTATTTAATTATTTAAAAGTGCAACATTAGGGAAAAGTGATAAAATTTTTTGGAAGTGCTATTATAAAGATCATAAGCACTATTTTAAAGGGAAAAAGTGAAATCAAGAGCAAAAGCGCTATTTAACAAGGCAAAAGCAAAATTGGCCCTAAAACTGGCGTGTAAAAGCACAATTTTAGAACGTGGAAGCGCTATTTAAAACCACGAAAGTGAAACATGGGAAGTAAAAGCGCTAATTAAAATTGTAAAAGCACTACTTGGAAATAAAAAAGGAAAAAAAGAGGGTTTCATCAAGAAAAATCTAGATTTTTTGAATTAAAATGTGTAAATTGGAAAAACAAAGAGGTTTAAGCACTCACTAGAGGTCCATACATAGGTGGATGCTGATAAAAATGACCTATTGGAATTAGGAGAGATAGGTACTAAGAGGGGAGGGGTGAATCAGTGCCTTCAAAACTTTTACTTGTAAAACCTTTCTGATCAATAACTAAATACTGTGATAACTGATCAAAATAACTTGAATCTAATTGCATAAATCAATCATCTAGTTAACTTAAGAAAGTAAACAACATGGAATCAATATGAAAATCACATAACACAAGTATTTTGGTAATGCAAAAACCCTTGTTAGAAGGTAAAAACTATGGTGGGGATGACACCCACAAATTCTTCACTACTGCAGATAGAAAAGGTTTTCCTATTAAGGCTATAAGTTTTGATCACTTCTGGTGATCTTACCCTATTAGGAGTAGCATATTAGATCAACTAGATCTACCTAGTTATAGGATTTAACAACACTAAATGAAGTGTGTACTTGGTTAAGAGATTTATACAAAGAATGTTAAGTCTACTCTGTTAAGAGATTTATCAAAAACTCTATCACAATTGTCAGAAAGTAATAGGTAAACTATTTGCTAGTTGACAACTCAATTGTCTGAAATAGATCTATAAGTGCTCATTAAAATATCACCTTATCTATGATGGTTTCCTTCTCTATTCTTCTCGGTAGCCTTCTCTAATTCTGCTCAATCTGATATCCTCTGTACTCTATTCTGCTTGGTAAACTTATTGTCTTGAAGATAGGCAATGTCTTCAAGTGCTCCTTGATTCATATATATTAGTTCACCAACCTCATAAAAATGGTGTGAAAAAACAAAATATATAGTGTTATGTTTTTCCACCTTAGCAAAAATTAGGTTACAAAAATAATCATAACCCTAAGATCTACAGTGCAAAATAACCTAGATCAACTATTACAATAAGATAAACATTACATTTAATGAGTATCTATTTACAATAAATGCTCCTTGATCTTGGTAAACCATTTTATGATCTGTTATAACCATTTGCATAGAATAGTGTGCCATTTTAGATTACTATGCCATTCTCTGTGATCATCGATAAATACTGTATAATCTGCTCGGTGTATACTGCGATGCTCGGTGTTTACTGACCGTTGGTGTCGGTGTCGCTGGTGCTTGGTTAACTGTGTGATGCTCCATGTAAAAGGCTTTACCAATTGCTCAGTCTTACTTCTAGTTACTGACTGTCTCAATATAAGTAACCGACCAACCTGTTTACTATCCTTTGATACTAATGATAACCTTAAATGCTCAATAGATATTAACAATCTACCCCTTTGGCATTAGTATCAAAACTTTGAATGTATATAGACAAAAATGTTTCTATATATTCCTTATGTCTCCACCATATACATAACAAAAATTTCTAAGTACAAAAGTACTCCCCCTCGGTGCATGCTCCTGGTAGTATGTAATATACACATCAAAGTATACTTATTTGGCATATACATGGTTTTCCCCCTTTTTGATAATAATGCCAAATGCAAAAAATATATAATGTATACTTACATCTTATCAAAAATGTTTGGATGGGTTTTCTGTATAGACTCCAAGAGGTTGTCCCATTCCTCTTTCAAGTTGGTAAGAGCAATATGCTCAAGACCGACTTGTGCATGCATGTCAAAGATATTATCCAACATTGAAATCTCTGGTGTTGCCACAAGTTGTTCAGCTTTGACAATGTGTGTTTCAAAAATCTTCAGGTAAGGAGTGAGTTCTTTATGTAACTCTATAACCTAATTAGTGATGAGCACTTCTTGTTTCCTTAAATCTACTATCAACTACTGGAGTTCCTAAACTCGGTTAATATGCTTTAAGAAAGAAGTTGGCTCAGTGATAGCTGCTTGTGTACTCAACTTTATCTCTACTTCTAAACCTTTTATCTTTTCACTGACTTCTACAGTGAAGGTGTCTGAAGTACAAAGCTTGATTAGAAGTTGACAGATTATCTAGGTGATAGATTTTACCTCAGTAATGACCTCAGATAATTTTACTTTGTTTAGTGCCACTTCTATGCTAATCATTTTTGCCAATTTGTTCTGAATCTTTGATTTTGCCCGTTCTTCTATTCTTTTGTCTGCATCTATATCAGGGGCATTGATTTTGTCAGTGAGTGTGGCAAGTTGATCTATGATGGGAGTATTCTAATCAATATTTGTTTCTGGTACTATTTGTTGTAGAATATCCCTCACATCATTTAACACTTCTTTACATTTATGTTCTTGCCTTAACTTCTCTTGTGCTGCTTTCCTTGAACATAACTCCCCATATCTACTTAGTTCCTTGGGGCTTAGGGTTCTCGGGTCACATTCTAGGAAAGAGGTGACTTCTTCTCACTTATGACAATAGCTTTTTCTTCACTTCTTGGAGTATCCTTCCTAGTTGACACTGTATCATCCTTCTTTTTCTCCTTAGTAGATTGTGTGGGAGTCTCAGTTGTAGTGTTAGGTGGGTTCACCTCGGTTGACTTGGTTTCTTCTGGTTCCTTTGTTTTTGTAGACTTTGCCTCTTGTTTGTTAGGATCATTTGTATCTATAGGTTTCTCAGGTGCTTGAATCTCAGTTGTAACTTTGGTTGGCTTAGGATGAGATACATCAGGTTGTACTTGTGAAATTATTTCAACTGCCTCTGCAAGTATAGGTAGTTCACCTGATAGTGATGTGAGCACACTAGTAGTGTCTAATGCTTCATCTTTATATGGTGCAATTGTCACATCTTCATGATCCTCATCATCAAGATCACCGTTAGTGATGTCCTTAATGAGTGCATCATCATCAGTTTTCTTTTGCAGGTGGATCTTAACTTGATTTGGTGCATCCTATGAAATTTTGATTTCTTCCTTTTGTTCTGTGATATCAATTACCTCAGTAACTGATATACTAGTGTCTTCTATTTTCTTACCTTTGTTATCATCAATGAAAATACCTTTATCTTTTGAACCATGTCTCTTCTTAGACAGTTTTAGGAATGCTTCCTTTTCAACTTTCTCTTCTGCTTTCAAAATTGACGTCCATAGAGAATCACATATGACATCCATATCATCCACATTCTCATCCATGATCTACATTTCTCTATTCTTGACTAGAAATCTAGCCTGATACTTTGTCATATATTCACTTACCACAGCATAGCTAAAGTGTGAGGCTGCACGGCCTAGTGACCGTTCTCTTTTCCTTTTCTCTATATCTAGTGCAATAGCCCATCTCTCAC
Organism: Chamaecyparis obtusa; assembly: GCA_027943335.1. Lineage (NCBI taxonomy): Eukaryota > Viridiplantae > Streptophyta > Pinopsida > Cupressales > Cupressaceae > Chamaecyparis > Chamaecyparis obtusa. The sequence goes on from BSBK01001437.1 coordinate 522,314, forward strand.
TTATTTTGTCATCAATTTCTTTTGGCAATTGACATGCAAATTCCATCAGTACTCTCTTGAATTTTATCATCATTTGGACAATAGCCTGGATCAGTGAGATTTCCATTCTCAATTATATCTTCAATAATTTCTTCTATAGTACTTTCCCTATTACGAACTAACTTGAATTGATCAAGGCCATTTTTAGTGTCAGTCTCCTTTATATCTTCCTTACTCCTTATGTATTTCCTCTTTTTCTTAGCTGGCTCAGCTACCTTCTTGTTCTTTCTCTTTATGTATTTCTTCATCGGTGTAGCTGCTCTTCTTTTTGCTACTTTTACTACTTCTTTCTTAGTAGATTGTGCTGTAGTTGATGAATGTGTCCTCATTCCTACAGGTTCTGGTAGCTGAATTTCTTGTTCATCAGTTGTGGGTAGCTAAATTTCTTCTTCATCATTGGTGGGAGGAACTGATGTGTGATCCTTTTCTTTGTCTGACTCAGTCTCCTCATTGTCATAGGGCTTGTCAGCCAACTGTAACTGACCTTTAGTTGCCTCATCAACTGATGACTCCTTAGGTGAGTCGGATGCATTTCCATATTTTTCTGAGAGATCTTTTCTCATTTTCTTTTCCCTTCTAGACATTTTACCAATCTCTATGTCCATTGTGATTCTAGACTTATCTTCCTCATATACACCAAACCTACTAGTAGTGATATCTATCGGTAATGCCAGTAATGCATTGATAGATTTCAAAGAGAAATCATGATTCATTTCATAACCCATTGGTGCTAGCCATTTTGTTCTCGGTTCTACTACCTTTATCATTGAGTGGTCTGTGCTTACCATAAAGCATATGTCATCTTCAAATTTACTTACTAATTCCTTTGGAATTCTACTTCTTTGTTTCATTTTTGTTTGAAATTCCTTGAAATATGCATTGAATTCCTTGTTCAAATTGTCTCCTAGACTTTTCATCATTTCACCAATTTGAGCAGTTATCGGTTTGTCTGATTGCTAGTTTACTTTACCAATACCCAGTACATATTTGTGTAGATAGAGAAATGTACAGACAAGCAGTGATCCATACTTACATGTATTGGACTTCTTTGCTTTTATTGTCTTCATATTGTCATGTAGTTGGTGTAGTAGTAGCTCGGCAAGATCAACCTGGTGATCTTTCTTCACAATTTTGTAGGCCATGTCCATGGCACTGCAGGGTACACTATTTGTTCTACTTGATTAGAATATCTTGTACCCGATGACATGAGCTATGAATTTTACTACTGGATCTTTGATAGTTGATATTTTTAGTGCCCTACCATCCCATTGAGCTCCAGTGTTCTTTTCTACATCGAGATGAGATGAACTTTGAAAAGCTTTGGCTTTGTTGGTTGTAGGGTACCTAGTAACCCTACTAATAATCTTCTTAGTGACCTCAATAGGTTTATCTAACCAAAATTTGCCATCATGAAATCTTCTTAGCACAATTCTTATCCAGTCATTATGGAAGGTTGCAGGAAGTATGTGAAACACCGTAACCCTGACTCTTCAATCTTCTTGTATTCAGATTTAATCTTACCATCTGGTCCACATATTTGCTGATAAGCTGCAATGGTCTCAAAATCACATACTTCATCGATCTTGTAGTGAATGTAGGCCCTAACATATTTTGTTAACAAAACCCTATCTGGAATACTAGAAAATGCACCCATATCATCTATTTGTGCTGTGACCTTGGGATTAGGTTTGAATTTCTCCTCAGAAAAGTGTGCCCTAACAATTAATTCCACTTCCTCCTCAATGTTCTATGATTTGTTTGCGGTCAAAATTGATGCCATAAATTGTTTCTAGGGTTTTGGCAAACAATAGATAGCCAGTGTTCAGTAGGAAGATGAACTTACTCATTATCGTCAAAGAATTGTCATCGGTTTGATCTACAGTAGCTTGGAATCTTTTCTAAAAATATTCAGCTCAAACTCTTCTCTGTAAGATCTCCTTTCTTTGAAATCACAATGTAACAATGAACTCTATTTCTGCGTATTTATAGACTTTTCGATATTCCCACTCAAACTTTGATGCATTAAATGCATGACCTAAATTTCGGTACAAAATGGCTATCAGCTCGGTAATGTCTACAATATCTTTTGCTCAGTTAACATAGAATTTCTTCATCGGTTTGCAATGTTGTCGGTTAACCTTGTATAGTGATTACCGACAGGTAACCAACTCATGTTTCATCTTTTACCAACTATATGACATTTGTAAACTTATAACACATAAACCATGATGCATCTTTATTCATGCAGATTTAGTATTTGTACATCATATATAAGGAATTGTATGTAAAATTTGATCATTTAAAATGTCAGTTCCATACATACCTTTGTCATCTTAAGTGGAGGTACCGATGTCACCCAATCCAATGGATGAGGTTTCACCGATAGTGTTACTTGACTCAGCATTCTTATTAGATGCCTTCTTCCACATTGTGTTCCTTAATTTCATAATATCTACAATGTTATATCCACTCTCAAATATATGGTTTTCATTAGGTTCTTAGTCTCTACAATTCTTTCTTACATGACTAACCTTGTGATAGTGCATACATGCCATTCCTGCATTTGTCCAATTTCTTGATTGTCCAATCCGACTCTTTCTATAACAGTTTGTTGCAATATGTCCATACTGACCACATGCAGTATAATTAGTCCATGTATTATAATCCCAAACATATGAGTTACCTTATGTCTTCGGTTGATATGGCTTTTGTTGTTGTTTCTCTTTAGGTGTCTAGACTTGTTTCATTTTTGCCTTGCAGTCCCTTGCAGTGTGTCCATACTTATTACAAGTATAGCATATTTTCTCCTCAGTAGTATTATTAGCAATGTCATTGTTCTTAGCTCTGCATTCATAGGTTGGATGTCCAAACTTACCACAATAATAACAATATCCATTGAATTTAGGAATGACAGGAGGTTTACCTTGTGCTTTGCTTCTACACACATTAGATGTATGTCCTATTTTTCCATAGTGGTAACATGTCATCACTTTAGGTTTTTGAGTTTGATTGTTGTTGAATTTTTCATCTTGTTGTGATGATTCGCCTTCACTGGTGTAGCCTATGCCGGCTCTACTTCCGAATCTCCTCTGATTAGTCAGGAAATCATCAATCTTTTTAGAACTATCCTCAGCTATCTTCATCATTTCATTGTGTTGCTTTTGTGTCTTTATTTAATTTCTCAATTTTTCATTATCTTCTCTAAGTATTGTAACATCTTCAAGTCTTCTTGATAATTCTCCATTTACTCTGTTCATTTCATGATTAACTGTCATCATCTGATTTGATACTTGGAAGTGATGATCAGTGAGTCTCTATATTTCACTTTCTTTTTCTTGAAGTTGTTCAGTCATCAGTCTTCGGTCTTCAATAGCCAAATTCTGATCTTGTTCAGCTTGTCTAGCATTGTTCATGATTTCCACCATTCTCACCATTTGAGATTCATGACTGATTTGAAGTGCTTTCACTTGCTCAGATAGATGTTGATTCTTTTCAGATAACTTAGAGATTATGCTTTTGGATCCGTCAGAGATGCTTCCAGAGCTGGATCCAATATGATCAAATATTTCATTAATAGGTTCTTCATGATAACTGATTTCATTCAGCTGAATTTCAAGGTTCTTTCTTTCAACCAGTAATTTCTTCAGTTCTTCCTTGGCTTGTTTATACTATTCCACAAACATCTTCATTTGTATCTTCTAATTCTCAATAGTCTTGTCAAGCTTGTATCTCTCCATGACTTAGATCTTTACCCTTCAGTGGTTAGACCATTCAACAAGAGAACTGAGCTCTGCTACCAATTGTTGGAATTAGGAGAGATAGGTACTGAGAGGGGAGGGGTGAACCAATGCCTTAAAAAAATTTAGTTGTAAAACCTTTTTGATCAATAACTTAATACTGTGATAACTAATCAAAATAACTTGAATCTAATTCCATAAATAAATCATCTAGTTAACTTAAGAAAGTAAACAACATGAAATCAATATGAAAATCACATAACACAAGTATTTTGGTAATGCAGAAACCCTTGTTAGAAGGTAAAAATTATAGTGGGGATGACACCCACAAATTCTTCACTACCGCAGATAGAAAAGGTTTGCCTGTTAAGGCTACAAGTTTTGATCACTTCTGGTGATCTTACCCTATTAGGAGTAACATATTAGATCAGCTAGATCTACCTAGTTATAGGATTTAACAACACTAAATGAAGTGTGTACTCGGTTAAGAGATTTATACAAAGACTGTTAAGTCTACTCTGTTAAGAGATTTATCAAAAACTCTATCACAATTGTCAGAAAGTAATAGGTAAATTATTTGCTAGTTGACAACTCAATTGTCTGAAATAGATCTATAAGTGCTCATTAAAATATCACCTTATCTGTGATGGTTTCCTTCTCTGTTCGACTCAGTAGCCTTGTCTGATTCTGCTCAATCTAATATCCTCTGCACTATGTTCTGCTCGATAAACTGATTGTCTTGAAGATAGGCAATGTCTTCAAGTGCTCCTTGATTCATATATATTAGTTCACCAACCTCATAACAATGGTGTGAACAAACAAAATATATAGTTTTATGTTTTGCCGCCTTAGCAAAAATTAGGTTACAAAAATAATCATAACCCTAAGATCTATGGTGGAAAATAACCTAGATCAACTATTACAATAAGATAAACATTACATTTAATGAGTATCTATTTACAATAAATGCTCCTCGATCTTGGTAAACCATTTTATGATTTATTATAACCATTTGCATAGAATAATATGCCATTTTAGAGTACTGTGCCATTTTCTGTGATCATCGGTAAACACTATATAATCTACTCGGTCTATACTGCAATGCTCGGTGTTTACTAACCATCGGTGTCGGTGTCACTGGTGCTCAGTTAACTGTGTGATGCTCATTGTAAAAGGCTTTACCAACTACTCAGTCTTACTTCTAGTTACCGACTGTCTCAATATAAGTAACTGACTGACCTGTTTACTATCCTTTGATACTAATGACAACCTTAAATGCTCCATAGAGATTAAAATAGTAAAGTCAAAAGTAAAAGTTAAAATGAATAGTAAATTGACTTTTTACACCTTTATATAGGCCCTTTTGACATAAAAAGGGTATCTTTTGACAAATAAAGGGAATCTTTCACATAAATTGACCCAGGAACTTGAATTTTTCATTAAATCAGCCAAATATGGAGCATTTGTAATCAAATGGACATGAAAACAATATCAGAAATGAAATCAAAATTCTTATAAATTGACCTAAATCAATGTAAATTGACCTAAATCATCAAACTTATCAACCATATATCAAATTTTATTTCATTTATGAGGGGGCATACCATTGGATAAATAGCATTAGCAATAACATCATTGAAATAGGAGATTGACCATCAAATCAGAGTGCAAGCTTTTATTAGAAATTTTTTTTGTTAATAAATCGAATGGGGCATTGCATTAGAGTATATCAGGCAATCAGGTATCATATCAGAATTTTTCATTGGATCAACCATCATATCAAGGATCAATCATCAAAACAACCATCAAAGAACAACATCAATTGAATGAACATCATCAGAATTGCATCAATCTCATATCAGATATCAAGAATTGACCATCAAATAACATCAAATGAACATCAAAGATTGACCATCGATAGAACTAGAACCTATCATCAGCAAGATCAAGACATTCTTTGAATCGACATGCTTTTCACGTCAATTCAATGAGGGGCATTTGTGTTGGAAACAATTGTCTGAAGGAAATTGCTACTCAATTATGTATTGTCTTTGATGTCACACAATGTCATAGTCTGCAGCAATCAGATCCTACCGAGCTCAGTCGGTCTGCCAGACATGAATATTAGTGCTTACCTAGTCCACTCGGTTATCGAAGAAAAGCAGTGTCTACCGAGTTCACTCGGTTGCCAAAGAAAATTTAGTATTTACCGAGTTCACTCGGTTATCGAAAAAAATTTAGTGTTTACCAAGTTCAGTCGGTCATCGAAGAAAAGTTAGTGTTTACCGAGTTTAGTCGGTCATCGAAGGAAAAGTTAGTGTTTACCGAGTTCAGTTGGTTATCGAAGGTAAAATATTGTCGGTGTTTACCGAGTTCCCTCGGTCTCCGAAAGATTATAGAAAGTTATGGTCACCGAGCACTGTCGGCCCTTGAAGGATTTTTGCAAATACAGTTTGCTTAATTCAACCGACTGTTATACTAAATAATGTCGATTTGACAAATCTAAAATCATATAAATAAAAGGTCAAATGTGAAAAGTAAACAAGAAAGACAGCAGAAGATTTTACAGAAGAAAAGCAGGAAAGGTGTATGCAAATTTGTGAAGGATGTTCAGATATCCTTGAGGTGCAGCAGAGATTTATTCGATCAGAAAGGATCAGACTTATGCAGAACAAAGATCTATAATCAGCAAGACAGTTGCATTATTATACAGGTCATTTTTCATTGTTACCTTCTTATCATTGTAACAGTGAATTCTAAATCTCTTAACCGAGTTGGTTTAACAACCATATTGTAAATCCTCTAACAAGGTGACAATTCCATTGAATTGTTTTCAAGACCTCTTACCAAGCCACTCCTAGCAGGGTGTTTTAAATCCTCTAACAAGGTCACACCTAACAGTGTGTTTTGTAACCTTTTACCGGGTTGGCTTCTAACCGGGCATCACTTCAGAAAAGTGAAAATCAGTATCTAGATACATTGGTGGTTTTTCCCATATTGGGTTTCCACGTTAAATCTTGTGTCTCTTGTGTTCTTAATTGCTTTCTCAATCATATACATGTGCTGATAAATATCTAAAGATAATTTTGCTAATACTTTCTGCATCTTCAAAGTTACTGCAATCTATTTACCGAGTGCTAAAACAGATAACATTGTTAAGATATCCTAAGGGATTTGGAAAGAATTAATTGTGAAGTGTTTTATGGTTGACTGATTCACCCCCCCCCCTCTCAGTCACTTCATCCATATTCCATCAATTGGTATCAGAGCTTTTGGTGCTTGTAGGAAGGGTTTCAAAGACCTAAGCTAAAGATCAGGATGTCTTACAAGAGGGAAATTCCAAAGCTTAACAGAGATAACTTTTCAGCATGGCAAAGTCTCATGCGACTTCATCTGGCTTCCATTGGTGATTCAGGATGCAAATACATTGATGAAGAATACACAATTCCTAATGGCGCATTAACTGTTGAAGACATTGCAGATAAAAAGACTCACAACACCATGATGATAGACATTGCATCTGCTCTCAGCTATGAAGAATTTGATGATATTAAAGACTGCACTACTGCATATGAAATGTGGATGGCACTGAAGAAAATATATGGTGGTGATGCAAATGTGAAAAGAGCTAAAGCAGAAAGCCTAAGAGGACAGTTTGACAAGATGAATATGAAGGAAGATGAAAACATTGCAAAATATGTTGAAAGAATCAAAGCAAGTGTAAGTGCAATTAGAGCTTCTGGAGGAACAATCTTAGATGAGACTGTTATAAGTAAGGTACTCAGAACATTACTCCCTATCTATGCAATAAGAGTATCAGCTATTCAAGAAAGAAGATGTGAAACAAACCACAATATAACTTTGGATGCTTTAGTTGGAAGATTGACAGCCTTTGAATTAGACAACTATGACAACTATGTTCCAAATTCCAAAAATATTGAATCAGCATTTGAGGCCAAGGTTTCACTAAAGAAGAACAAGAAAATTAAAGAAGTTCAGTCAGAAAGTGAAGAAGTATCAGAAGAAAGTTCTGATAGTGATCTTGAAATTGTAGAAGCATTACTTGCAAAGAAGTACTCTAGAGGGAAAGGTAAATATAAAGGTAAAACTCTTTTAATCTATTTTTCATGTGAAGAAATTGGACATATTGCAGCTAGGTGCCCAAACAAGCAAGTCAAGGAAGAGAAGAGAAGTCACAAGTACTATGGCAAAAAGAATTTCAAATCATACAAGGATAAAGGTAAGAAATCATGTTTTATGGCTAAAGATTCTGATGATAGTGAAGAAGAAATTGTCTTTATTGCTATAAAAGATGAATCTAATGATGATGAAGATAAGATGGCACTTATTTCTCATATAAGCAAAGATGATATATGGATAATAGATAGTGGATGTTCACACCACATGACTGGTGACAAGACAAAATTTGAATATCTAGAAGACTGTGACAATGGTAATGTAAGATTTGGAAACAATGAACCTTGTTGTATAAAAGGAAAAGGAAGAATCTCATTAACCAAAGAACTCATATGTGATAATGCTTATTGGGTTGAAGGACTAAAACATAATCTTCTAAGTGTAGCACAGCTAATCAACACTGGTTTCAAGGTTGAATTCATGAATGGTCAAGCAAGACTGCTGGATGGAAAAGGAAAACTCATTGGATCAGGCAAACAAACAAAAGGTAACTTATTTTATCTTGATCTCAGTGAATATTCATGCTTTATTGCTCAAATAGAAGAAAGTTGGCTATGGCACAAAAGGTTATGTCATGTGAATTTTGATAACATGATAAAAATAAGCAAATTCAAGAAGGTTAGAGGCATTCCTACTTTGAAGAAACCTGACACTGGTCTATGTAAGAATTGTCAGATTGACAAAATGAGTAAAACTAGTTTCAAGAGTAAGAACTATCAGTCTAAAGAAATTTTGGAAATTGTGCATACTGATTTATGTGGACCTATTGGTATACAAAGCTATACTGGAGATAAATTCTTTATTCTTTTCGTTGATGATTATTCTAGAATGATGACTGTTATGTATTTAAGAGAAAAATCAGAAGCATTTGAAAAGTTCAAATGGTACTTAGCAAGAGTGGAAAAGGAAACAGGGAAAAGATTGAAATGCTTAAGATCAGACAGAGGTGGTGAATTCATCTCCCATGATTTTAACAACTTTTGCATTGAAAGAGGAATCAAAAGATAGGTATCAGCTCCCAGAACTCCTGAGCAGAATGGAATAGCAGAAAGAAGAAACAGATCTATTATGGATTGTGCAAGGACTCTAATGATAGAAAAGAACATCGCTATAAAGTACTGGAAGAAAGCTATCAGCACTGCAGTTCATACCTTGAACCGGGTACAACTGAAGAAAGACACATTCAAAACTCCTTATGAATTATGGTATGGCTATAAACCCAATATAAGTTACATGAAAATATTTGGTAGCAAGTGTTATATCTTAAAAGAATCCAGAAGAAATAAATTTGATGTGAAAAGTGATGAAGGAATATTCCTAGGATATTTTAGCAAAAGCAAGGCATACAAATGTCTGAGCTTATCTACTCACAAAGTCATAGAAAGTATACATGTAAAATTTGATGAGTTTGCAAAAAAGACTGAGGAAGAAAGAAAAAGGGAACCTGAGAACTACAGAAGATTCATTTACATTGAACCTGAAACATTGGTAGATACAACTATCAGTAAGGAAACTATATCTACCGAGCTGAGCACAGTTACCGAGTCACAAACCGAGTCACAGGAAGAAGTTCAAACCGAGTCACAGGAAGGAATTCAGACCGAGTCTCAGCCTGAAGTTACCGAGCAAATATCTACCGAGCCCGAGCAACCTGAAGAAGAGATCCTAGAAGACAACAGCATGAATCATTCAAAAGGCAACGAACCTATACTAGCCAAATATGTCAGAAGACATCATACACCAGATCAAATCATTGGAAACAAATCAGATGGTACTATGACAAGAAGCAAGCTAAAAGGTACATGTCTGCTTACTAACTTTGAACCTAGAAATATCAAAGATGCATTGGAAAATGAAAGTTGGATTGAAGCAATGAATGAAGAATTAGAACAAATACAAAAGAACAAAACTTGGACTCTTGTACCTAGACCTAAAGATAAGAATGTAATTGGAACAAAATGGGTATTCAGGAATAAGCTGAATGAAGATGGTCAAGTATCTAGAAACAAAGCTAGACTGGTATGTAAAGGTTATTCTCAAGAAGAAGGTATAGATTATGGATAAACTTTCGCTCCTGTTGCAAGATTAGAAGGTGTAAGAACTCTACTTGCTTATGCAGCACACAAAGGATTTAAGGTATATCAGATGGATATAAAATCTGCATTTCTCAATGGAATTCTTGATGAAGAAGTCTACATTGAACAACCTGAAGGTTTTGTTGATCCAGATAAAAGGGACATGGTCTGCAGGTTACACAAAGCATTGTATGGTTTAAAACAAGCTCCTAGAGCATGGTATGAAAGACTCCATAACTATTTGATTCAGATTAATTTCAAAAGAGCTAATGATAACAGTAATCTATATATTAAAGAAGGACCGGATGACAAAATTGTATTGGCAGAAATATTTGTGGATGATACTATATTTATAGGGAATGAGGATCAGTGCAAAGAATTTTCAGAGAAAATGAACAAAGAATTTGAAATGTCTATGTTTGGTTTAATAAAATTCTTTGTTGGTCTTCAAATTCAACAAAGCAAGAATGGTATATACATTACTCAATCTAAATACATTAAGGAAATACTTAAGAAGTTTGGTATGGAAGATTCAAAACCAGTTGGTACACCCATGTGTACTGGACTGAAACTTACCAAAAATGATGATTCAAAAGAAGTTGATCAGACCCTATACCGATCTATGATTGGAAAATTGCAGTATGTAGTACATACTGTGTGTGTGAAAATTGTACCTGATCTGTAGACACAACACTCAGTAAAACATTAGAGGTTAGTGATAATCAAAATCGTGCAAAATTGAAAGCTATCTAACCAAGCGATTTACTGCCTTCTAATAGGTGCGAGATTAATGTTCTCAGATTGTAATCGAGATCAGTGACCTAGACGACACCTAAATGAAGGATTTGAATGCAAAAGATGGATATGAAATTGAATGCAATTAATCTATATTTTTGATATTTTCTATGCAATAAGAATGAAAACTTGATATGAATCTATGCTAATATGAAAAACTTGATATGAAATGAATGCTAAATGATCTAACAATGAAGATTCTAACAATGATATGAAAACTATGAATGCAAAAATAAGATTGATCTCACAAAGATGTCGATTCACAAGATCTTTGATTCTTCAATTCCAATTCTCCAGCGTGATTGTGCAAAATATGAGATGATTTGTGAAGAGCTGAAGCCTTTAATTTATAGAAATCCAGGGCTTTGGAGGTGCATGGAAAAAAGCCATAAATCACTCAAATAACTCAACTTGATTTTTGAGTTATTTTTAAATAAAAGATAATTAACTCACAAAAACATGCAAAAGCTAAGTTTTAACTCAAAATAGAGTTTAGCTTTAATTGATAATTGATAGTTGTTTGCTTTTATGATTGTGTATGTTTTATTTATGAATTAATTTAATAATAAAGTGATTTATTTCCAACTTAACTGCTTTTTTAAAAATAAAATAATTGATTTATGGGTTAATCAATTATTTAATCAAACTTTTATTAAAAATTATATTATTAAATAATGACAACATGCTTTAATTAATTAAATAAGAATTTAATCAATTAAAGATAGGAATTTTGATTTATTGTCAAAATTAAATAATACAATTAATAATAGATAGAATTAAATTTAATTACATAATTAAGTGGCAAATATTAAATCTAATTAATTAAATATGAAAATATTCAATTAATCAAATTTTAGGATAAATGTGATTTATTGCCAAATAATTATAAAATTAAAGATAATTAAGATAATTAGGAATATTACTAGGAATATTCCCCGATGCAAAATTTAAGATAATCAATTATGATTCGATGATGTTTAGATGTGCCTTAGATTAGGACTTTGATGTCGATTTCATATGATTTGATGATATAGGAGGTTAATGAACTTATAGCCCATTTTTGGGGTATTACATTTTGCCCCTCTTTGAATTTGTTTTATTTATGAATTAATTTAATAATAAAGTGATTTATTTCCAACTTAACTGCTTTTTTAAAAATAAAACAATTGATTTATGGGTTAATCAATTATTTAATCAAACTTTTATTAAAAATTATATTATTAAATAATGACAACATGCTTTAATTAATTAAATAAGAATTTAATCAATTAAAGATAGGAATTTTGATTTATTGTCAAAATTAAATAATACAATTAATAATAGATAGAATTAAATTTAATTACATAATTAAGTGGCAAATATTAAATCTAATTAATTAAATATGAAAATATTCAATTAATCAAATTTTAGGATAAATGTGATTTATTGCCAAATAATTATAAAATTAAAGATAATTAAGATAATTAGGAATATTACTAGGAATATTCCCCGATGCAAAATTTAAGATAATCAATTATGATTCGATGATGTTTAGATGTGCCTTAGATTAGGACTTTGATGTCGATTTCATATGATTTGATGATATAGGAGGTTAATGAACTTATAGCCCATTTTTGGGGTATTACATTTTGCCCCTCTTTGAATTACTGTGTGAAGCGCAGTGGTTCAAAGATAGTTTGTGTTTGATAAAGATATGAAATTGATTCAAAAGATAAACCGATCTCAAGATAGAAACCGATTGAAAGATATTGAGATAGGAGTTGATTGATATTGAATTAAGATGGAGATAATAAGTCTTGAATGACCAAAGATAATGTTCACTGTAGAAGAAAATGAACCTATTATTGCGAAAAAGTGTCAAAATGCCTGATTCTGAACCTTAGGATTGATAAGAAGTGAGTGACCCGTTCTAGACTCGATTGTCTTAGCAGAACTAGCAGGTATCACATCCAAACCCTTTAGTTGCCGAAGAACCAAGGAAATAACACTATGATCTGATGGTTGCAAAAACTGATACAGATTACAAGATTAAGAGAATACCAGATTGATATGGATCGATGAATCTGATATGCCCCAAGTGATGATAGATTTGCCCTGAGCGATGAGGACTTTTGATGAATCAGTAACTAGACGTGATTGTTTGTCTTGATCACTGATGAAAGATATTGATAGACTTGATCGATAGAATTTGATTTACAGACTATGGATCGATGAATCTGATATGCCCCAAGTGATGATAGATTTGCCCCGAGCGATGAGGACTTTTGATGAATCAGTAACTAGACGTGATTGTTTGTCTTGATCACTGATGAAAGATATTGATAGACTTGATCGATAGAATTTGATTTACAGACTATGGATCGATGTGCAATACCATGCCCCCTTCGGGATTAAAATTGAAATCTGACAAGAAAAGTCAGCGTTGATAGTTTAGAAGCATGTTAATTGATCTGAGAAGTGGTTATTTACATCCGAGAACGCATTCTGCATCGTTGGAAGGTCCCAAAAGACCAAGTTTGACTAGGTTTGACCATGAGTTGACCATGGTTGACCAAGTTGAAATTTTGATAGTTTGATGTAAGATAATCAGTTAAGTTGAATACTAGATTTCTGTGATGATAGAAGATCGAATACGCAAGCAATTAATAATATGAATGATCTCAGATTTGAATTTTGATCTTGAAAAAGGATTCTACTTGCTATTTCATTGGAGGAACCTTCGTGTGAGATTCAGCTCTTGTTAGATTTGAAGAATTGATATGAAGAATTGTTTAAGCTTTTAAGTTCGTTTAGCCATTGTGAGATCATGCAAAGATGAAAAATGCAAAGAGACATGCAAGATGAAATGCAACCTAAGACCTAGGACCTAGTCACTGATCATATGTCGATTTGTTATCATCATTGAAATTTTAGGTAACCGGATAAATCAATACAATGCCCACTAGCCATGAAACCATAGACATATGAATATCGATTTGTATGCGCAAGAATCAATACAACACCCACTGGACAACAACCATGGATATATGAATATTGACTTTATTTTCAAAATGTTGGATTAAATATAAGCATCAAGGCACAAATGCCAGGATGACCTGAATATCATGTCCATTTTGATATAGCAATTTGTACAAGCATCAAAACATAAACGTCGTGATGACCTGAATACGCCTTGCATTGCAAACACATCAAACAGTCAAGAGATCATTCTAAATCCAATGTGAATTACCCGTAGTGACCCTTTATCGTTCACATCCTTAGGCAAGATTGCATTCACAGTAGGAGAAAGAACTTACTCAAAAAGACAATAGTGAGATCAAACTTCCTTGAATTTTCTGGGTATCAATGGTCGAGGTATGCATGGCCATCCAATTCGAGATAGAGGCTCTTACAGTCGGACACCATTTCAATCCAAAATTTCCAAAGTTGTTAGATTTTCACATACAAGCAGAAGACAAAGAAAAGATTATGCCCCCAGTCATCACTCTCTAAATCCTATAAAAGACATCATCGAAGAGCTCGAAGGGACACAATATGCAAAAATCTCAATGCGAATCATTAAGCATACAAGGAGATAAAAGTATGAAAAGCACAGATTGTTTTCAGTTGAGTTTTGATGTTTGATTGTTGTTGATGCAAAATCTTTTCTGGAGACGAGACTGACTGACTGACTCAACTTGAAGCTTCAAAGGACTCTGAGTGGATATGACATGTCTAAGATACATTGGAGACTATAAGATATGACATTGATTGCCCCCAAGTTTGAACATTGATAGGATACAGACGCTTGAGCTGATTGGTGTACAGACCGACTTATTGAAACCAGGATATGCAGAAACAAACCGGGAGATATGTACAAACTAAAGCAAGACTGAAAGCTGGGAAAGACCAAGATTATGCTGATAGATGGAGCATTTTGGAACAAGTGGCGCCCGTTTTCTGGGTTTTCACCATCTTGGTAGAGATTCTATTTTTGCTACCGAGGTGCCTGTTTCCAGGTTTTCACCAAGGCACTTTTTTTTTCTTTTTTTGTATGTTTCATTTTTTCAATTTTTTTGAATTTTTGATATTTTTTGATATTTTTTTTTAATTTTTTTTTTTTTTTGTGAATCATCAAGGCGCATATTGCTAGGTTTTCACCAAGATGTTCATTTTTTCAGGACTTTTTCCGATTTTTAAGATTTTTTTTCAGGACATTTACCAAGCACTGAATGCCTTAGGCATAGAATTTCTTTAGATGGAGAACGTTGATTGGTTCTCGGAGCTGTTCTCCTTCAGTTGTTGAGAGTTGATAGGCACCAGAGCCAAAAGTAGCAGTGATTACAAAGGGACCCAGCCAGTTGGGTTCGAACTTCCCCTTGCGTTCTCGATGTGATTGATTTTTAGGATTTTCTCTCAACACTAGATCGCCAACCTGAAATTCTCTATGTCTGACTTTCTTGTTGTAGCCTCTAGACATTCTTTTCTGATACACTCTGAGATGATCATACGCTGCTTGTCTGCGCTCATCTAGTAGTTCAAGTTCTTGTAACCTCGACACTCTGTAGTCTTCATCAGTGACAATTCCATGCATTCTGATTCTAAGTGATGGAATTTCAACCTCAATAGGCAGTATCGCTTCAGACCCATAAACTAAAGTGAAAGGTGTAGCCCCTGTAGGCGTTCTGATACTTGTTTTGTAGGCCCATTCTGATACTTGTTCTGATACTGGTTCTGATACTTGTTCTGATACTGGTTCTGATACTGGTTCTGATACTGATTCTGATACTGATTCTGATACTAATTCTGATAATTGTTCTGATAATTGATATACTTGATAGTATCTTTTTCCATTGCAAACTCCCAAGCAAGATCATATCGTGCAGTCCCAATGTCTAGCAAGGTGGAGAACAAGAGGGATTAGCAAGCTGGTGGAAGAGATGGAAGACAAGAGAATGAAGGAGAATGAAGGGAAGAAATCCTCAAGGGAAAACTCCTCAAGAATACTCAAGCTAGGGAAAAATTGTCATGTAAAGCGCACTTGGACAAGCAATGAAAGGCTAGCATAGGATAAGCACAAAATCATAATGCAAGAGCAGGAAAGGATGCAATCCAAAGGAGTAGACATGTCAAGAGGCTTCATAGCACTGTGTTTTACTCTTTCTTTCTTTTTTTTATTAGATCAAGACCAAAGGGGAAAAGGATAGCGATAGGTGAAAATGAATGGAGGAAGATGGATATGAAGGCTAAACATGGAAGGAATGAAAGCAAGATCATCATCAGACAACTCACAAAATAGCCAAATGTTCGTGTATAGATCAACATTGTCAAGATCAAAGAGAAGATGGAATGGATGAAATATGTAGAAGAACTACGCATGATGCCTGATTGTCAGGTTTTCATCATAGTACTTATCCAAGGCGCCACAAGGGAGTGGTTTTCACCATAGGATGAATTTATTTCTCTTTACTTTTGCTACCAAGGTGCCTGTTTCCAGGTTTTCACCAAGGCACATTTTCAATTTATTTTATTTTTCATTTCCTTTTTTGGAAGAAGGCAAGCTTTTTAGATAATGCTCCTTGAAAGGATAAACCATGATATGCCAAGGATTCAAAATGACACGCTCAAAGATGCTGATAGGGAAAGGGAGATGAAAGAGAAAAAATGGAGGATAGGGTTTTATGTAAAGCGAGTGAGGTTGGAAGATAGGAGGAATAGGAAAATGAGGAAAAATGATAGAAGGTAGAAGGTTAATGAATGGAAGGATTGTGAAAGGGTAGATGGAAAGGAAGGCAAGATCAATGTCAACACATACCTTGAAGGGTGGTGAGAGGATGGAGGAATCTTGAATGAAGGAATACATGAAGGAATATGGCGAATGGATAGCAGAGGTTGTGGTTTAGGCACATGAAATGGAAGAATATTTTTGGAAGGAGATGTAGTGGAAGCCTTTGGAAGCTTGAATGTCAATTTCACTTTTTGTTCAACATGAGACTCTCTTATGAGAGACTTTGGAATCCATATAGCCTTAGGCTTTTTATTTCCCTTTGATGACTTAGAGAGAATATCTTGAATGATGGATTTTGGAACCCATACTTGTCTTGTAGTTTTTTTCTTAGATATCTCTTTTGACTTTATGTTTCCATGTCTATTAGAGGAGACATGGTGATCTTTTTTTTGATGGATTCTTGTATTGCTTCTTTTTCTTGTATTGAACATTCAAGTTACTTCCAAAGGACTTGGGACTTGTGGAAAAGGGAGTATATGACTGGTTTAGATGGGTGGGTGGATGAAAAGGATTCAAGGGTATGCATCTATGTTGATCTTGAGGAAAGATGGGAGATGGAGGTATGTAAGGACCCAAGATGGATGGCAAATCAGGAGAGCTAGGAGGGGAAAGTGAAGGGACATAAGGACCCAAGATGGAAGGAAGGCGTGAAGATCTTTGTAGTGGTGGAAGAGGTCCAAGGATGGAAGTGGAAGATGCAAAAGGATAATCAATAAGTTCATCAGCATCTATATGACAACCAAGGATATCAGCATCTTCAGAGTGAGCATTATAATTTTCAAGAAAATCATGAACATCTTGAATAAGAGCATTTTCTTTGATAGGATCATTCAAAGCTTGCGAAGACTTAGGAAGAGTAGAAAGTGGAAGTGAACATGGAGTGGTAGAACAAGAAGATGAAAGACTTTGATCTTGACAAGGATCTTTGGATAGCACCAGCGCATAATTTGTCTCTTGATTTTCAATAGGCTTAACATTGGAAGGAACACCATTTTTACCAACCTTAATGGAAGTATCATCTTTGGAAAGTGCAAGCGTAGTAAGGTCATTTTGATTGTCAATAAGCTCATTAGTGTAAGTAGTAGCCTGATCTTGCTTAAGAGAAGACTTAAGACATGGTGGAATGCATGAAAAAGGGTGTATAGGATCAAAAGAACCATAACACGGATAAGAGACATCATGAAAAGGAGTGGATGACATGGAGGGTTCTTGATCTTGATCTTTCTTTATGTTCTTTTCTTCATCATTTTTAGAGTCCTCTTGACATGGAGCCACTTCTAAGGACAAGGAAGCATGTTGGGATTGTATGGATGACTTTGGAAGAGATGGTGGAGGACTAGCTGAAGTAGGGATTATAGCATATGAAGGCTTAGGCTCTTTAGATTTATCATTATTGAAAGTCTTTGCAGCCAAGTGAAGGTTAGCTTGAGTTTCTTTAAGAGGTAGCCCTGGGGGATAACTATGGGGAACCACATGAAAAGTATCAGGGCTTGTGTCAGATGAAGGTTCTATGAAAGATGTGAAAGACTCAGAAGCTTTAGGAAATGTATGGGTATTGGAGGAAGTAGGGGATAGAAGGGAACCATCACAAGACAAAGGTCCAACATTAACACGATCTTGCTTGAGAGTGTAATCTTTATTTTCAGCCTGAGAGTTCTTAGAGGAGAGATCCTTATAGTATTGACATTTCAAGCTAGCACGATGTATTTTATAGTCCTTAGCAGTAGTAGATGGATCATCATCAAGGTATTGTCCACAAAAGCCATCAAAATCTCTTTCAAAATCAGAATCATATGGATCACCATCACGATCTATCCAATGTGATGGCCCATTTGTAGTAAGCAGGAATGAACGATGAGGAGGACTCTTAGGAACAGAGGTGTCATAGGTATCATTACATTGTCTGTTGTCATAGTCATCATAGTCTTCAAAGCTAGATGTGTCACTCTCCGTGGAAGAGGTATCATATTGCTCAATTTTTTTTCGGGGGCATGGTGACATGTACAAATCTTTATCAAATGGAAAAGAGTATAAAGATTCCATGGAGAACTTTTTAGATTCCTTCTCTTTCTCAAGTTTGTCAAGCTGGACTTGCATAGCTTGCAGTTGTTTCATTATAGCGGTGATCAGAATTTCTTTCTCATGTGTACTGATTCTTTGAGACATGTGTACGGATTCTCAATAGCTATTGCTCTATTCCTTACACAATGATATTTTTGACAGATTCTGGAACTAGGCTGGAAACATTGGATATCTTACAATTTGACAATTTCTGACAACTCTCTCAAATTTTTCCAAACGACACTCTGCAGACTCGCATGACACTGGGTAGTCTATGAAATGACAGTTGCTAAACTCATACGACAGTTGGGTAATACTGAAACGACACTTGACAAAACTCGTATGACTTTTGACTTCCTGAAATGACTTTTGACTCCAGAAAGATTTTACGTCAATTTTTTTGCAAAATGTAAGGTCTTCAGTTTTGGATTGTTTGCAAATTGTATTATCCAGATTTTGAAGGTTATACTAGATTTGATCATTTTTAATAGCCAAGTAGATAAATAACCATGCAGAATAGCAAGCAAGTGATTCCAAGCACGTCTGAAAACAATGAAGAAGGGAAAAAGCAACCTTGCGCATGAACAATCAAGTGACCAAATTGTGCTAATCCCTGAGAGTACTAATTGTGTATGTTCTGAAAAGTTTTGCAATAACACATATATACCTAAGAATGAAAAATTGGCCTCTCTAAGGTTTTTAGTAATGGTTTGACTCTGCAACTTTTATGATTCAAAGGGGTGAACTCCAATCCCGGCGCACCAGGGTTTTGACATAGTCTGAGAACTTAATCTTCAAGAGCTGCTAGGGAGATCTGACAACCCAACAATGAACCATACCCGTGAAGATTTCTTCCACAAGGACATTTATATAGCGGTTGTCACTACCATGGCGAAAATGGCTATTACCGCTTGAGGTTCCGTCAATGCAGTTTGCCCTGTGAAGGGATTGTCCGCTACGGTTAACCCTCTCTAAAGATGACTCACAATAGTATACCACAAGGGGACTTGGCTCCAGATTCAAGGTTTTGACACCTCTTCACTTTTAACCCAAACAAAGCAAGCAGATTAATCCGACACGCTAAGACAAAGTTTTGTTCCACCAAGGTCTGTGATATCAACTCCACGTGATCTATCAACCTCTCCGGGGAGAGAATGTATCAATCAATAAGAGAAGATGCACTAACCAATTTTGATTCACCAAAGCTCGTGATATCAACCCCACATGATCTATCAACCTCTCCGGAGAGAGAATGTGTCGATCAATAAGAGAAGACTCACTAACTAAGTTGAATGTGAAACGCACTAAGTATCCTCCCTACCTACAAGGATTCTATCGTCAAGAAGGATTTCGCTAGGAATCCAATCTCTCAAGAATCACAAATAGTGTTCTTAGGGCCTAATTACTATGTGAGCACAGATGTATGTTCCGAAAGCAAATCTACCAAAAGCATCCAAAAAGTAGAAAGAGGAACACTTAACGTTTAAAGCGAATATGAGATGAGTCCACAAGGTGGAACACTTAACACCTCACACAAGCTAAAAATGAGTCCACAACGTAGAAAACAAGGGAGTTCCTAAAAGCACAAAAGGGTTGCCAAGTGGAACATTTAACGCTTCTGTCCTGTTGACCCCTCCCCTTTATGGCGCTGAGATTGCAACCACAGGGCGAAAATGAGGGGCCGGCGGATTAGCGAGTCCAATAACCCAAGATAGCAATCAAGATCAATCACAAGTATTCTAAGACTACTTAATGAATCCTTAAGGGTTCACAACCTAGTATCAATTATGCAAGTGTGTAGAAATAGATCAAAAGCATGAAAAGATGCACACAAGCTTGACACATAAGAGATTTATTTTAAGTCCCAAATCAAAATATTATTAGATGAAGGAGAATACCTGGGATCCTTGCAACGTGCTTAGTAGATTTTACTTGATTTTTAGCAATTTTTGTTGAGCTTTTCCATGCAAGCAAGTGACGAACTCTCCAACAAGCAAACAAGCAAACAAGATATGCAAAATATATTCAACTTATGAAAACCATAGGGTTAGCTCTAAAAATCAATTATTATCAGTAATAATAACCAGCAATCAACCCAAATGACAACTCATATCATTCATTGAACCATGTAAAAAAAATAAGTGCATACGCATCACAAAACTTTATTTTTTTTTTTTGCATTTGACCTAGTCAACAAGATCTAATTTTTTTGATATGATTTTGGCCACAAAAATAGAAATTCAGAATAGAGACCCCTACTAAAAAATAGAGAGCTTTCCAAAAATGCAAAAATTTTAGAAAAATCTCTTCATTTGTGCCCTAGAGACTCATTTTATCAAAACAGACCAGTTTTTGTAAATTGACTATTTGAGTTATGATATCATATCCAAATTTAAAACAAAAAGAATAGACCCCCTGTATAATTTAAAGAGCTTTCCGAAAATATAAAATTTTTTGAAAAATATTCTGATTTGCGTCAGATATTAATTTTTTCCGGAATTTCAAGAAAAAATTATTAAAAATTCAAAACATCTCAGAAAATTCTAAATTTTTTATTGTAGCTTCCATGACATGTCATCAACTCGCAAAAAAAATTTCAGACCAAAATTAAAAGCCTTTTTGGAGATAAAATTAAATCTTTGAAACTTTGGGGTTTTAGCTCCCAAAAAAATCAAAACCAGCATGCAAAGGTGGGTTGCCCCACGGTGGGCGCCAGAAATGTGTGTGTGAAAATTATACCTGATCTGTAGACACAACACTCAGTAAAACATTAGAGGTTAGTGATAATCAAAATCGTGCGAAATTGAAAGCTATCTAACCAAGCGATTTACTGCCTTCTAATAGGTGCGAGATTAATGTTCTCAGATTGTAATCGAGATCAGTGACCTAGACGACACCTAAATGAAGGATTTGAATGCAAAAGATGGATATGAAATTGAATGCAATTAATCTATATTTTTGATATTTTCTATGCAATAAGAATGAAAACTTGATATGAATCTATGCTAATATGAAAAACTTGATATGAAATGAATGCTAAATGATCTGACAATGAAGATTCTAACAATGATATGAAAACTATGAATGCAAAAATAAGATTGATCTCACAAAGATGTCGATTCACAAGAGCTTTGATTCTTCAATTCCAATTCTCCAGCGTGATTGTGCAAAATATGAGATGATTTGTGAAGAGCTGAAGCCTTTAATTTATAGAAATCCAGGGCTTTGGAGGTGCATGGAAAAAAGCCATAAATCACTCAAATAACTCAACTTGATTTTTGAGTTATTTTTAAATAAAAGATAATTAACTCACAAAAACATGCAAAAGCTAAGTTTTAACTCAAAATAGAGTTTAGCTTTAATTGATAATTGATAGTTGTTTGCTTTTATGATTGTGTATGTTTTATTTATGAATTAATTTAATAATAAAGTGATTTATTTCCAACTTAACTGCTTTTTTAAAAATAAAACAATTGATTTATGGGTTAATCAATTATTTAATCAAACTTTTATTAAAAATTATATTATTAAATAATGACAACATGCTTTAATTAATTAAATAAGAATTTAATCAATTAAAGATAGGAATTTTGATTTATTGTCAAAATTAAATAATACAATTAATAATAGATAGAATTAAATTTAATTACATAATTAAGTGGCAAATATTAAATCTAATTAATTAAATATGAAAATATTCAATTAATCAAATTTTAGGATAAATGTGATTTATTGCCAAATAATTATAAAATTAAAGATAATTAAGATAATTAGGAATATTACTAGGAATATTCCCCGATGCAAAATTTAAGATAATCAATTATGATTCGATGATGTTTAGATGTGCCTTAGATTAGGACTTTGATGTCGATTTCATATGATTTGATGATATAGGAGGTTAATGAACTTATAGCCCATTTTTGGGGTATTACACATACAAGACCTGATATTGCCTTAACAGTCGGTATAGTAGCTAGATTCTCAGCAAAACCTAAGGAAAATCACATGATGGCAATCAAAAGAATCTTAAGATACTTAAGAGGAACTGAAGAATATGGTTTGTGGTATAAATTTGGAGGCAATCTAGACTTGAAAGTGTTTACTGATGCTAATTGGGAAGGAAACATTGATGACAGAAAAAGCACAAGTGGTGGAGCATTTTTTCTTGGAAAAAGATTGGTATCCTGGACTAGTAAAAAGCAGAATTGCACATCTCAATCCACAGCTGAAGCAGAATATGTTGCTGCTGCAGTAAACTATTCAAATATTGTTTGGTTTAAACAGCTATTAGAAGGTATGAAGGTTGAAATCAAAGAACCAGTTGTTATATTTTGTGACAATACCAGTGCAATAAACATCTCTAAGAATCCAGTGATGCATTCCAAAACCAAGCACATTGCTATTAAATATCACTTTGTCAGAGAATTGGTCCAGGACAAGGAAATCAGATTAGAATACATTCATACAAAAGAACAGATTGCAGACATTTTTACCAAACCATTACCTAAGGATGCATTTGTGTATCTAAGAGGTAAGTTAGGGGTCATTCCCCTATCCGAAGCTCACTAAATACAGTTTTAGTGATGCATCAACCAGAACATGATTGAAAATCAACCTGTTGATGCAGCATATTCAAGGAATCATTGCATATGAATCAGTACTTGAGGTACATTAATTTTCACCGATAATATGTGAATTGTCTTTGGCATGTGTTGTCAAAGAGGGAGTGTTTGCTATGTCTTTTCTATTACTTCAAGAAATTTTCAATAGTCAGAAGGAAGAATTTTTCAGGATACAGGAAGTTTGCTGACAGAGGGAGATTTGAATCTGAACCGAGCTAACTCTTTCAAATTTCTTATGATATGACATATTGTGTTGCCATTAATGCCAAAGAGGGAGATTGTTGGAAACAATTGTCTGAAGGAAATTGCTACTCAATTATGTATTGTCTTTGATGTCACACAATGTCATAGTCCGTAGCAATCAGATCCTACCGAGCTCAGTCGGTCTGCCAGACAGGAATATTAGTGCTTACCTAGTCCACTCGGTTATCGAAGAAAAGCAGTGTCTACCGAGTTCACTCGGTTGCCAAAGAAAATTTAGTATTTACCGAGTTCACTCGGTTATCGAAAAAAATTTAGTGTTTATCGAGTTCAGTCGGTCATCGAAGAAAAGTTAGTGTTTACCGAGTTCAGTCGGTCATCGAAGGAAAAGTTAGTGTTTACCGAGTTCAGTCGGTTATCGAAGGTAAAAGATTGTCGGTGTTTACCAAGTTCCCTCGGTCTCTGAAAGATTATAGAAAGTTATGGTCACCGAGCACTGTCGGCCCTTGAAGGATTTTTGCAAATAGAGTTTGCTTAATTCAACTGACTGTTATACTAAATAATGTCGATTTGACAAATCTAAAATCATATAAATAAAAGGTCAAATGTGAAAAGTAAACAAGAAAGACAGCAGAAGATTTTACAGAAGAAAAGCAGGAAAGGTGTATGCGAATTTGTGAAGGATGTTCAGATATCCTTGAGGTGCAGCAGAGATTTATTCGATCAGAAAGGATCATACTTATGCAGAACAAAGATCTATAATCAGCAAGACAGTTGCATTATTATACAGGTCATTTTTCATTGTTACCTTCTTATCATTGTAACAGTGAATTCTAAATCTCTTAACCGAGTTGGTTTAACAACCATATTGTAAATCCTCTAACAAGGTGACAATTCTATTGAATTGTTTTCAAGACCTCTTACCAGGCCACTCCTAGCAGGGTGTTTTAAATCCTCTAACAAGGTCACACCTAACAGTGTGTTTTGTAACCTTTTACCGGGTTGGCTTCTAACCGGGCATCACTTCAGAAAAGTGAAAATCAGTATCTAGATACATTGGTGGTTTTTCCCATATTGGGTTTCCACGTTAAATCTTGTGTCTCTTGTGTTCTTAATTGCTTTCTCAATCATATACATGTGCTGATAAATATCTAAAGATAATTTTGCTAATACTTTCTGCATCTTCAAAGTTACTGCAATCTATTTACCGAGTGCTAAAACAGATAACATTGTTAAGATATCCTGAGGAATCTGGAAAGAATTAATTGTGAAGTGTTTTATGGTTGACTGATTCACCCCCCCCCCCCCCCCCCCTCTCAGTCACTTCATCCATATTCCATCAATTTGTAATCACCTGAAAATGGACAAAGACAATTAAGTAATAAATCAAAGAAAATAAAGGAAAATCAAAGAAAATCAAGGACAAGATCAAAGCAATTGAATCAAATAAAACATTTAGCCAATCAAAATTAAAATTAAGTCTTAATTCAAGATGAATCAAAATTAAGAGTATTTTAATCAAGTTAAATCAAATCAATGTGCAATTAATTCTATTAATTGTATAGTTTTTAATTAAATCAAATTCAACCCATTCAAGGGGTACATGGCTAAATAAATGAATTAAAATCAATTAATAAATCATAATTTCTCTCAACAACCAAAAAGGGAGGGAAAAACCTCAACCAATAGGATTTAAGGAAATGCATTCACATGGATCAAACCAAATTCAATCTCAATCACTCAAAGTGAAAGAGTATCTTGTCCATTCATCTTGTCTACTTGTCCCAAGCTTTGAGGACACAATATTTAAATTATCTTCAAAGAGTGGAACCAAAGACTCAACTCAAGCTTAATCATGATCAACACAACTACACCCCCTACCCTTGCATAAATCTATAAAAGGAAGACCAAAATCAATCATAATTCATAACCACACATCTGAGAATTGCATCTAACCTCTTGAGAATTATAGCTAGAAAGGCAATTTAGGAGCAATTTAGCATTTCAATCTGAATTAATTGTTAGCATTTTCTTTATCATAATCATTTCTCATTCTAGGATTGTCATTAATGGTAGATTTCTAAGAGCTTCACATTAACACTCTTAGATAGAGAGCCATAGGATGCTTAATTGTGCTTTATTTGATAAATAGAGTAATAATTATGGTTTATTTAGTTTCTATTTCATTTATTGTTCAATACTAATTCTATGAAGGTACATTTCCTCATACACAATATCGATCATTGGGAAACATGTGGACCTAGATCTTGTCATTTCTTTCCCCAATGATGGATCTGAAGGCTGACTTGTTTCAGTAGCCTCTTGTACATTTTAGTCAAACACTTGTGTTTTACAAGCTCAATTATATCTCAATCAAGAGAGAGTACATGTTATTGTACTCTTTGCCTCCCAAAAAGTAAGACATTAAATTTTAAGTCAAAAGACACTTCTAATCACCAAAATTTATCCATTTAAATATCTATTGAGTAAAGCAACACTGATAGGGAAATTAGCGAAATGGGTCATGGTCCTTAATGAGTTCGACATTGAATATGTGGACACAAGAGCTGTCAAATGCCAAGTTAGTTTTGACCAACTATTAGATGCACCAGTATTGTCAGATCATTCTATATTACTAGAGTTTCCAGATGAAGACATATTCACTATAGAGAAGCATAAACAATGGAAGATGTACTTTTATGGATCCTACACATAGAATGATTTAGGCGCTGAAGTTATCTTTATCACATATTAAGTAGATTCAATCCCTAGGTCTTACAAACTAAAATTTTACTACACAAACAACATCGCTAAATATGAGGCACTCATTATAGGGTTAAAGATTGTAATCCAACAATAAATCTTACACTTGCAAGCATATGGAGACTCCCAACATTCCATCATTTAAGTTAATAATAGTTATGATACAAAGGATGTGAATTTGATCCTTTATAAGGCAATGATAAAGGAATTCAAAAAGTACTTTAATCATATATATTTTGAACAAGATTCTCATGCAAATATAGGCTTACCTTAAAGACCAAAAAAATGTCTGCCGACCTATTACATAAGAAGAAAAAGTCCCTCATAAGACAAGCCTCTCAATACTTAATTATTGCCAATACCCTTTATAGAAGAATTCTAAATGATACACTCATTTGATGTCTTTATTCTTAGGAAGAATTCTCATAATTACATGAGGTACATGAAGGTATTTATGGTGCCCATTCTAGTGGTTTAACCTTGGCTAAGAAAATTTTGAGGATTGGGTATTGTTGGCCCCCTATGGAGACTAATGCTTGCAAATTTGTTCAGAAGTGTCACAACGACTAGATACACAGTGACTTCATTTATGTAGAAAATTAGGATTTAAAGCCTCTTACATCACCATGGCCCTACTTGTTATGGGGGCTTGACCTAATTGGAAAGATTCAGCTACCATCTAGTAATGATCATAAGTATATCATTACCACCACTGAGTTTTTCACGAAGTGGGTCAAAATAATTCCTATGACCTACATAACTGATAACATTATTGCTTTCAAAAATTAGAATGTCCAAGACCTTTGCACCCAGTTTCATATCCAACACTTCTTCTCCTCTCCATACTATTCTTAGAGTAATGACCAAGCTGAGGCATCAAATAAAATCATTTTAAAAATCCTAAAGAAGACTTTCAACGATGCTATCCAAGACTAGAACATCCAATTGGATCCTTCCCTATGGGTCTATCAAATAAATTCATGCATAACCACTAGCGTCACTCCCTATTCACTAGTCTATGGATCTTAGGCCATCTTACCAATTGAGGCTGAGCTACCATCATTATGAGTGTCCCTATATAATGTCACATCAGATGATGAATATCATGTATCTTGAATTCATGAGCTAGACTTACTCAATGAGAAAAAAAAATACCTTGAACCACTTATAGGCATACCAAAAATGTCTTTGTAGGAACTACAACAAGAAGATTATAATCTGATTCTTTGAGGTTGGATATCTAGTAATTATGGAAAATTAGAATAAATTGGTAGACAAAGAGAAGATAGGGAATTTTGAGGCTAATTGGCTAGGACCCTATTTCATTACAATAGTCTACATGTCATGATCATATTATTTGTCAATACTAGAGGGCTAGGCTATATCAGATCCAATCAATAGCTTGAATCTACACAAGTTTGACATGACTCTCAGAGTAGGATAATTTAAAAAACTTAAAAAATAAATAAAAAAGGTCTCCTTGATGAAAACCTAGCAAACATGCATCTTATATGACACAAACAATATAAATTAAGAGAAATAATTTTTCCTATGATGAAAACTAATTATATGGTATCTTGGGAAAGTACCATGGTGAAAACTAGGCAATCTAGTGCCATGTGTAGAGATCATGGCTCCACTATCTATCATTATTCCAAATTGATATCCCTCATCACTTTACCCCACATTCCATCCTTGTAAATCCTATCCCTTGTCCTATTTTGAGTCATTCCATCATGTCCATTCAATAATAAGTTCTCCTTTTTGTATTGAATAGGGGAAAGCACAATGTCACGATTCTATTAAAGTCCTAAAAAAGACCAAATAAATTGAAACATTCTATAAAAAGACCAAAAAAATAAGAAAAATGTCCTGAAAAAAAAAGACCAAAAAAATATCCTGAAAAAAACCCAATTTTTTTGAAAAACTCTTTAAAAAAGTACAAAAAAATCACAAAACCTAAAAAATACTGCAATAAAGTCTACTTTTATCAATTTGTCCATTGTTAATAAAACAATCCTTTTGCATTTAACAACATCAAATAGAGAAAGTCGAAGCTTCATGAAAAAAAGTCTTAATCAGCAAACTAGTCAATAGGTCCTCAATCAAATTTGTCGAACTATCTTATCAATCAATCAATTCAATATCAATCCTTTTGTCAAATGGTCATCATGTCTTATAGAAAGGATGGATATGCTTGAAACCATACATGTTATTCTTATATGAGGTACCTCATTCTTGAAACCAAACATCATCATTATCATCAATGTTCTTATCAAACAAATGCATAACGCAGACACAAAATTAGTATGATTGTTAACCCATTGAGTCAAGTTGGTCTTTTTATGTCTTGATTTTCATGAGTAATGTTCCTATGCATCTCTAGGATATCCAAAAGTTATTAGAGATGTCAAGATGGTTCATGAATATTTCTTATTTATCTTCTATTTGTGGGGTGTTTTCCATGAAGTCTAAGAGGATATTTTGGGAGTCTATGATAGGTAGGACCACATATGAATGATGTATCTAATGCATAAAATATTGTAAAGGGTAACAAAGCTCATGGTTATTGTTTCACATACCTTAAATCTTAATGCCCAATTTTAGATGGATTGGCCCACAATATTTTTTTATTCAAAGTGCTTATTAAAATGAAAAGGGATTATCCTACCTAGATAATTCATATCTTGGTGGGATAACACCTATATTGCTATAATAAAGTGGCTCAATGATAAAACAATTTCTCAAATAAGTTATAAAATATGTTTTTAATAAATTTTAGACTTCAATTAGGATTCATTCTCAGTTAGTTCATCCATCTCACGTCATCTAGCCATATCTATCAATACTAACATTTATCTCTATGAGTCCTCAAAGTCATTATGATAAAGTATCATGACATAACCAAAAAATACTTCATCCTACATTCACAACATATTCTAGTACATAGATTATAATAATAACCATACATTGTTGCAAATCTAATATGGGAAGTGAGATACTGAGAGGGGGTGGGTGAATCAGATATCTGATTATAATTCCATTTTGACATGAATTTCACTTGTATATCCTAAACATCAAATTCAATACTGAAATAGATCTGACATTCTAATCTTTATCCATGAAATTGAAACATAACACAAAGATTTTGGTTACCCAGAAACCCTTGAAAGGTAAAAATGGGGTAGGGATGACACTCACAAATCTTCACTACTACAATATTAAATTTTTCTTGTTAGGGCTACAATGTTTGATCATAAACTAATGATCTACCCTATGTGGGGTCTACCCTATTAAGAGCTTACAAGCTTATTCAATCTACCTTTGTAAAATGATTTAAACTTACAACAAAGTAAGCACTTAGTTAAGAGATTTACATAGGCTTGTTAGGACCACTCTGTTAAAAGATTTACCCTGATTCACCTACTAAAATGTCTTAGTACCTAATCCTTCAGTTTGCACTATGATGTTGATAACATATCTTCTACTTCCAATACTTGTTTGATCTCCTCAATCAAATATATCTTTGTTCTATCCTTCACTTCTTAGCTCAGTCACTTTGATTGATCTCTTCCTATATTAAAATGCTTCTCTATTTTGTATATGAGATCCCCTTTATTGCATTCACATACATGCATACTATGTTTTAGGGTTTAAGATCTCATCTTATAGATAACAAATCAACTCCCTAGATGAAGATCAACAATCTAGATTCTCTATTTATGTCGTTTAAGCATTCCTAAATCTGATAGGCTACATAGATACATAGGGATTCATGATTCCAAATATAAAGCATAATCACCTTCCTGATTCCCTCAAAAAACATTAAATATTGTATAGATGTCAGTCAAAATGGTTTACCTAAGTGTTTGTGACATTACAAGCACATATGTCAAATCTAGCTTGCTCGACATATGAAGTCTCTGACACTCGGCATTAATTGTTCTTCATATACTAGTGCTCGACATTGACACATATAAAACTCAGCATAAACAACTCAGCTATTACTAAAGTACTCAGTGACCTCTGACTTTCTTGGAAGTAACTACTACTCGGTAACTGTACAAGATACAAGTCTAGACATCACTCGGCCTTTACTAGATGGCTCGGTTGCAGTGATGATTGACCAACATTTCCTAGAAAATGACTAAGTGTAAGACACTAATAGACATCAAAAATTAGGGATCAACAATCTCCCCCTTTGACATTAGTGGCAAAAACACTTTATGATGAAATTTACATTACAAAAATAGTACTTAGTGATATGAAAACTCCCCATCAGACTTTGACTCAGTCTTCAAAAATATTTTACACACATATATATACATAAGACTCTTTTGACATACAACTAATTATATACATTACAAAATAGTATGTCATACCTTTCTGTTATTCTCACTGTATTATCTATGCATGTAACATTTCATTTTCCTTATTCTTTTCTATCATTTTCTCATGTCATTTCCCCTATTTCTGCTAATTCTATCATGGAATATCATTTCCCCCTTGTTTTTGTCACTTGAAGTTGATGGAGTGTAGGGGTGTTAAATTATATCTCCAAAAATGGTTTATGGAGCTTCATTATCATATCTAATGCATTATCCCATCCTAACCTTGTAGACTCCAAAACCTATATCTTTATTTCTAGCTCAATAGCTAGGTCCACTAAGCTCTTGACAATAGAGAGATGAGGGTCTCTCTATACTAACTCATTTTACGTTGCTAATTCCTTCTGCATAACCTCTAGATGAGGTGTTAACATCATTTGTATTGAAATTATCCTTTCTCTTATTCATCCATCATCAGCCATCAACTGGGCTAATCTTCCATGTGCATGTAGAAATCTAGTGAAGTGGATGGAGTTGGAGCTTGTATCCATGCTTAGTGAAGGACTAGTAGACTTTGAGTCTAATTGTAGTTTATCAATCAACTCTTGATTGTCCTTAGTGAAATCTTCAACATTACATAACTTCTTGTACAAAGAATGAACATTTTGCACAACTTCCTCTAAATTTGTCACTAAAGCAAAAAGTTCTACCTGTTTTACTGCTATTTCAATGGAAACCTTTTCCAGTACTTTGGTCTAAAACTTTCTTTCAGACCACTGCATGAGTTTATCATTTTCCTCGTTGTCATCATTATTCACCTTCTTAACAATTTTTACTAGTTGATCCAAGATATGTGCTGACTCATTCATATCATCCATTTCAAAATATTCAATAAATATACCTTTAATATCATGAAAAACTTGCTTTTTATGATGCTCTCTTCTTAGCTCTTCTTGCTTTCTCTTCTTCTTCAAGAGATCTTGTAATATCTGCATTTTATCATAAGTTAAGTTATTAGTGTCCCACTTAGAAATCACTATAACTTCATCAAGTGTAACCTGTGTTCCAGGAGATTTCTCCTTATTCTTCTATGATCTCTTCCTCAATGTATTCCCACTTGGCATTTGAATTAGAGCTTTAATGGCCTCCTGTTCCTTAGGATCTAGTTTTAACTTTGATATCTCTTATTTCCTCTCCTTGTTCTTTTTTTTCCTCCTTGACAGGTGCATTCTTAGTTGTGATTGTTAACTTGTCCTATTTCTCAGCACTGGTACTCTGTGAGACTTGAGATTCAACTATGACCATATGAGATATTTTAGGTGATATTTCCATAATTTATGTACTCTCAATCCTTGGGAAATCTTGTACTTGAATTAATACTAGATTGGTTCTTGGTAGAAACTTATCTGAGGCTACCTCGACAAGTATTTGTTTCTAAATTTCTCCTCAATTAATACATTTATTTTTATTGGGGTATCCTCAGTGATAGCCACAATTATGATCACATCCTATGATTCACTCACTTCTTCCTTTTGTCCTACTTCTACCTCTCCATTATGTGGTTCATCAATATCTTCCTTGTTATCTAACTCCACTTGACTGGATGTGCCTTCACTTGGTTGTGAGATCTTCTCAATTATTAGTGCAAAGATAATTTTCCACAACCTTATGCTCTGTTGAACAATATCTTCAACCTTACGCTGTAAAATATAATATGCCTAGAGATTGGGTACAAACATGTTTCTATACTGCACCATATATTATTTTATGTATTTTGGGGATAGATATGACATAACTTGAGCTAGAGTACTCTCCCTTATTTATTTTTCAATCATCATGGCATACTACCATTTATGATCAATTATCTTATATAGCCATTTAGGGATGAGATTCCCCATCTATAAATGTTTCATTTTGAATGTACAAAACATCTCAAGCATAGCGTCTTCTACTTTCTCTTTATCCTCATTATTCAACTTTTTAAATTTTATTTGTTTGAAGCCTGCTAATCCAGCAGTGCTCTTGATATTGTGGCATATTTCATCCATGGTCAATTGTATTATTTGTGATGATGCTTTTTCCTTTGTATTGTCATCAGTATCTATCTCCTCATCATCATCATCTTTCTCCAAGATTATCTTCCTTCTTGGTTTCTTCCTGGGGTTTCTCAACAAAGCCTTAACTTGAACTGGTTTCCTTTTTCTTGATACTGGGGTTTTTATCTATGAATCAACAACTGTGATAGTAGAATTTTCCCTTCTTCTTGGTCTAAGTATTGTAGGAGGAGTGGAATTAGGTTTTTGCAATTGTCTTTTTCTTGGCTCGGAAATTGATGCCTTCTTGCCCTTCTTTGGAACTTCAGTGTCCTCCTCTTCACTCCCTTCTGACTCACTAGACTTATCTTCTCCTAACCATTGTGTTAGTTCAAGAGGTGCATTTCCCTCTTCTCCTTCTCCTAGCATCTTTTCTAGGTTCTTAAATATCTTCTTCCTTTTTCTCTCCATGGTTGTAGATTTCAATCCCATAGTTATCCTAGAATTAGCATCCTCATAAGTCCCAAATGGTTTAGCCTTCTGTATCATCTTAAAATGGAAGCACTTACATCTTGATAGGTTTAGCACCCTCTTTTTGTAAATTTATCATGATAGAATTGCATTTAGGGTGCATTTTGCACTTGATTCCTTCATTCTAGGTGAAATTAGGGTTAGAATCCTAAGGATTATCCTTAATTTCCCTCTTCCATGGCTCTATTTTATAGGTAGGATTTAGAAATAGGTCCTCCTAGCCTTCATCACAATCATCATAGAATTTTGTGCCTCTCCTTAGCATTATGTCCCATTCTGGCATCATTTCTAGGTCTCTGGGCATCTCTGGGACCTTTTGTCCCTGATTTTGGAAAGATTTGGATCTCTGGATCAAAGATGACATAGACCCTGACCTAGGTCAGAGTTGAGGTCATCCCTAACCTAGGTCAGGGTTGAGGTCATCCCTGACCTAGGTCAGAGATGAGGTCTTCTTTGACCTCCTCCAAAATTTATTCCCCTTTTTCAGATTTGGTCTCGGCGGGCCTCGAAATCAATGTCAGGCCTTTGGATCCAAGTGTGGAAAGGTTTTAATTCAAAATTCATTTAATTATTTTCCCTCCTTAGTTGGTTATTATGATTGGACCATAATTCAAGGTGAAATTTGAACTTTGGGTCCTCACATTACTCTAGGAGCCTCACCTTGAAACCTCTATATAAAGACTTTCATTTGCATTCATTTTCACCAAGAAATTTCATGAGAAAGTATCCATCAAGTGGAGACAACACAATTGAGAAAGTAAGGAATGGTGAAGTGAAGATGCAAGATTGCAAGAGGATGATATAGAAGATCAAGCCATTATGATATCAAGCATCTTTGTGAACACACCATTGTGAACACCTATTTGGAGCAAGAGAGAGATCCTTTCTTCCTTGATCCACCATTACCAACATTCAAGAATTCAAATATACAATCATGGGGTATTAATTAAAGATTATGAGTTTGGTAGGAGTACTTTGGCCTTGGGGGCTTGGTATGCTTTCCTATCTCATTCAAATCTATGCATTATTTTCTCATACATATTCATGCTAGGATTTTTATCTAGAAGATTAGATCTTGGCATTACACTTTCAATACACACACACATTCTATTTCAATCGGCTATTCGTGGAGGTGGAGATCACCAAAAAGGGGGTTTGACTAAGGAAAAACCCTATATAGCCACCCCAAAATACCATTTTTCAGATATCTATGGTTGTTGTTTCAAGAATTGGAGGACGGATCTAAGTACCCTTTTTTAGAGAACTTTCGAGATCTATGAACAAAGTCAAAGTCAACCTTCAAAATATTAATGTAGCCTTTGACCTTTTATTGGGGTCAAAGACTACCTACTACCGGAAAGAAGAATTTTTTTTGGGTTTTCTTTGTTACAATTTTCTAGTCCCGAATCTAGTTGCAGAATCTTCTGAAACTCTGCACATGCTTTAGAAAATAGGTATTTCTAAATATGTTCCATAATGAGGTATGTATCTTATCTTAATTAATTTTCAAACATTTCCAGATTTACTTTTCTTATTACAATTCAAAACACATACAAATGAATAGTGGTGAATGATAGGTACATTACAAAGGTTCCATTTTAACCCTATTCATTTTGGTGAACCCGTTTAAGACAACTCTTTCTTTTTGGTGTTAGATTTAAATCTTGCATGCTTATAAAGATTAGATTTCTTGTGTTTATATTTCAAATTTTTTTTTGCAAAATCCCTTTAAAAATACAAAAATATTTATATTTTCATGCTTTTAGTATTTCTTTGTATTCAACATGTATGATTCTTGTTTTGAGTACTTTGATGAGGCTTTTATTGTACAAGAGGATAGATTCCCTAATGAGGTACATGGTAGTGAGGATGAAAATGGTTAGGATAAGATGTTCATGGATCCTATTCCTATTTCACTTTCCTCCACAACCTCTCCAATTAACCTTTACCATAGGGTGTGTGCATGGTTACCTTCATGTCCCACTATTTGTAACATTGATAAACCTAAAATGATATATCCTACACCTTTGATGATGGTAAAAGGATGTCGTTGTATAAAAATTAAGGGTAAACCTAGAGATCCTTTGGATTTCTTGGATAATAGTGATTCTGTTTCACATGCTTATCACACATGGAATAACCCTCAGCCTACTATTCTGATTTCTTTACCACCTTCTCAACCTATGCTTCCTCAAGCACCTAGGTTTCCATCTACCTTTAAGGAGTATAACTTAGTTGATCAATTACGTGCTACTCCTGATAAGATATCTTTATGGGAATTACTTCAAACTTCCTTGACATATCATGAGGCATTGCAAAAAGCTTTATCTACTCTTCTTGTTTTACCTCCTAATCAAGATAATATTCATTCTATTTTGGATTGTATGCATACTATGCCTTTGGTACCTCCTATTGTGTTTTTTGATAATGATTTACCTTCCCTAGAGGTGCAGAATCAATATGATGCTCTTATGGTTGCTGTCTCTATTAATTAGAGTATCATTCAAAGAACCTTAATTGATAATGGATCTGGGCTTAATGTTTGTAGCATGGATATGCTCAAGGAAATTAAGGCTGATCTTACTACTATTCAACTGGATAATGTTCCTATACATGGATTTGACAATATTGTGAAGAGAACTTTGGGCATTATTACCTTACCTGTTAAGGTTGGTCTAGTTATTCTAAATACTCCTATTCATGTTATGTCTGGACCTCTCAATTATAACCTTCTTTTAGGAAGACCATGGTTACATACTATGCATGCAGTTCCTTCTACTCTTCATTGCAAGGTTAGGTTCATTTATAACAACTTAATGTATACATTACATGCAGATGATGTGCTGAATCCTTGCTTAAACGTAGAATATGCCAAAATCTCTGAGCCTCTTGAGCCTAGTAAAGAGATTGAAAACAATCAGAAATACAACAATCTGAGATTAAAAAAACCTGAGATTCAACAACACGAAGCTCCATCTTCTTCTTTGACTGAGGATGATTGGGGGATATTGTATTTTAATC
Organism: Chamaecyparis obtusa; assembly: GCA_027943335.1. NCBI lineage: Eukaryota > Viridiplantae > Streptophyta > Pinopsida > Cupressales > Cupressaceae > Chamaecyparis > Chamaecyparis obtusa. Next base: position 558,484 of record BSBK01001437.1, read on the forward strand.
CTACTTTTATTGGAGAATACAAGGTCTCTGATTTGGAATTTATGAAGCAACAAAATGAATTTGATAAAAAAAAAATTTCTCCTTCTTCGCTTTCTGAAGAACTAAAAAGTAATTTTTTTGCCACTTCGATTAATGAAATGATTGAAACTATAAAGCTTGATTGTTATGATATTGTGACATATGCCACTCCTTGGACTCCTTCTGATATGACTAATCGATATGGTCCTAGTTATCATTTTCTTAAGAAGTTAGGATTTAAGGGGAAAGGATGTGGTAAATATGAACAAGGTATACAAGTACCTTTAGATAATGAAGTTTATGATCATACATATGGATTAGGGTTTAATCCTTATAGACAACCATAAGCTTTTCCTCTTAATGTTAATCATATTTGCAGTGGACATTTGAAGTTGGTTAACCCACTTATCATTGACCTTAATCAAGCACCTACTTTGGATATGTTTCCTGAAGATGAAGCCTTAATGAAATTTTTAGGGGTTTATGAAGACTTACCTAATTTTCATCACAAACAATGGAAGCCTTTTTGTTTAAGTACCAATGCTTATTTTGGGAAACATGATAAATAGGATACTCTTCCTTTACCAATGGATACTCTGATACAAAATGATTTGTTAATAACTGAAACTATTGATATTCAAATGGATGAGAACAACACTGAGAGGATGATAAAGATTGGGAAATGTTTGAATCAGGATGAACGTGATTAGTTGGTTTCCCTTTTGATTGAATTTAAAGACATCTTTTCTTGGACATGTTTAGATATGTTGGGTATAGATTCTAAGATTGTTACTCATAACATTGTTTTAAAACCGAATGTGAAACCTGTGAAAGAGAAAATTTGAAAGATGAATCCACGAATTCCTTTATTAGTCAAAGGTGAAATCGAAAAATTATTGGATTCTAGATTTATCTGTTCTATTGATTATTCAGATTGGATTTCAAATATTGTGCCTATGTCAAAAGGAGAAAACAAGATAAGGATGTGTACTGATTTTAGAGATTTAAATAAGGCATCCTTGAAAGATGATTTCTTGTTACCTAATATCGATATGATTGTGGATTCAACAGCAGGTCATGCCTTGTTATCTTTTATGGATGGTTTTTTGGGATATAATAAAATCTTTATCCCTCCTGAAGATCAATTTAAAACTACATTTATAACACCTTGGGGAACCTTTTGTTGGGTCATGATTCCTTTTGGATTAAAAAATGCAGGAGCAACTTATCTACGAGCTATTACTCTAATTTTTCATGACTACATTCATAAGATCCTTGAAGATTATGTGGATGATATCTTAACAAAATCCATACAAAGAGAAGATCATGCTACTATTTTATGACAAATATTTGAAAGGATTAGAAGTTACAACATGAGATTGAATCCTAAGAAATGTGTCTTTAGAGTTGATTCTGGTAAATTATTAGGATTTATAATCTCTAATCGAGGCATAGAAGTAGATACTGAAAAGATTGAAGCTATTGTTAATATGCCTCCTCCTAAGAATATTTCTCAGTTATAGAGTTTACAAGGAAAAATATAAGCTATTCGTTTCTTTATTTCTAATTTAGTGGACCAAACTATCCCTTTTATTTTTTTACTTAGAAAGGATACCACTTTCCCTTGGAATGATGAGTGTAAACAAGATTTTGAGAAATTTAAGGAGTATCTTGCAAATCCTCCTATCTTCCAACCTGCTAAATTTGATAAACCATTCTATTTATACACTTTAGCGACTCCACAGGCTGTGAGTGCATTGTTAGCTCAAATTAATGATGATGGTAAGGAACGACCTGTGTATTACATTAGTCAGACTTTACTTGATTATAAAACAAGATACACATATTTAGAAAGACAATGTCTAGCTATAGTTTATGCATGTCAGAAACTCATGCATTATCTTATAAATGTTGAAGTTAATATGATTGTCAAATTTGATCCCTTGAAACATCTTTTCTCACAGACTGATCTCTCTAGCTGGTTGGCAAAGTGGGTAATGTTACTTACAGAGTTTGATGTTAATTTTGTTTCTCAAAAGTCTATTAAGGGACAAGCATTAACAAATTATCTAGCTGAAGCTCCTTGTCCCCACTCAGATACATGTTCTACTTCAATAGAATTCCCTAATGATAATATTCTAGCTATTCAACAAGATGATATTTGGGAATTATATTTTGATGGGTCTAAATGTAAGATAGGTTTTGGTGTGGGTATTATATTGATTCCCCCTACAAAAAAACCCATCCCTTTATCATATAAATTAACCTTTCCTTGTACTATAACATTGCGGAGTATGAAGCTCTTATAGCTGGTCTATGAGCAGCTTCATCCCTTAATATCAAACATTTACAAATATATGGAGATTCACAATTAATTGTTGAACATATTAAAGGAGGATATCAGACTAAGAATGCTAAAATGACACAATACAGAGATTTAGCTCTTGATGTGCTTTCACAATTCTCCTCTTATATGATTCAGACTTTACCTAGGAAGGATAATTGACATGTAGATGCCATGGCAAGTGCATCTTCTTTGGTTTGTCTTGAGAATAATGCTGAAAAGTTTCAATTTACTATACAAACTCTTAAAAGCCCTACAATTTCTGATAAGATTACCTTTGATTATTTCAATTTGCATTCAGATGAATGGTTTTCACATATTTTTCAGTTTTTGAAGGATGGTACTTTTCTTGAATCAACAACAAGGAACATGTGTAATTGTATTAGGAAGCTTGCAACATGTTACATTATTATAGGAGATACGCTTTATAAATTCTCTTATGAAGGAATATTATTAAGATGTCTCAATAGAACTAAAATCCCTGTAGCTTTGGCAGAAGCTCATTCTAGTTCTTATGGGGGACATTTTGGTGGAAAATCACCGGTTAATAAATTGCTTCCAATGGGATATTATTGGAAAACAATGGAACAAGATTCTTTCATGTTTGTTAAGAAATATCCTCAATGTCAACAACATAGTAATTTGATTCATGCTCCTGATCGTGAGCTTTGTAATTAGGTTTCTCCATGGCCTTTTAGTGTTTGGGGTTTTGACCTTATTGGAAAAATCTCACCGGTTTCTTCCCAAGGACATACTTACATTCTCACTACTACAGATTACTTCACAAAGTGGGTCGAAGCTTTCCCTCTTTTTTCAACAATGACGGATGTTATTTGTGATTTCATCCTTAATAATATCATAACAAGATTTGGTATTCCTTCAACGATAATTTTGGATAATGGAACCTCTTTTAAAAATAAAGAAGTCATGAAATTCTTGGAGAAATATAGAGTTCAACATAGATTTTTAACTCCTTATTATCCTCAATCTAATGGATAGGCTAAAGCATCAAATAAAATCATTGAACAAATTTTGAGAAAAACAATTAGTAAGCATGCAAAAGATTGACATACTCAACTAACTTATGCTTTATGGGCCTATAGGACTAGTGTTCATACTACCATAGGTACTTCTCCTTACAACCTTGTCTATGGTACTAATGCTATTATGCCTTTGGAACTAGAAATACCTTCTCTACATGTTTCATTTCATGGGATAATTGATAAAGATACTTTTCGTGAACAATGCTTACAAGAGCTAGAAATGTTGGATGAATAACGAATGCATGCATTAGAACATATCAAAGCTTATCATAAATCTCCTCAAAAAAAATACAATCATAAGGTAATTGAATGAACATTTGTGGTTGGTGATTTAGTTCTTTATGAGAATCAACGAAATGTGAATGCTTTACCAGGTGAAAAAGGAAAATTTAGCCCTAATTGGCTTGGACCTTTTGTTGTTATTGAAGACTTTGGTTTGGGTTCTTATAAACTTGCTGATATGGATGGTGTTTCTTTTAAGGAACCCATTAATATTATGCATCTCAACCGTTATTATCCTTAAATTCATTCATTTTTTCCTTGTGCATTTATGTATTCCTTATAAAGTTTGTTTTATGGGTTATGTAGTTCTAGAAAAATTACATATTGAATATATTTATGCACTTCCTTTCTTTCTATTAAGCTCTATATTGATGAAAGCATAGTAATCAAACATAGAACTAATTAGTAGAGAAAGTTTTTCATTCATCAAAAAGAATTTTTCAAGTTCTGATACATATGTGGCCAATGGCCCTATCTATCACTTCACTCTAATGGTCGATGGCTCCCGGATCTCTCTGCCCTATGATAGGAAGATGAAGATTTGTGTATTCATGTGTGGCTCCTCTATATACTCATACCCTATGGATGCTCTCAGGCACTTTGTAGCTTAGCTATCAACTTATCCTCTCTTTCTCTACACAATCTCAGCTCTCGCTAGATGCATGAAAAGATATCGGCATGCATGTCGAGATCTCTGTGACCAATAGAAGAATCTTGCTTGTTGGCTAGTAGTCAGTAGGATATAATTGTATACTTGAGAATCTCAGATAAAAAGCTCCTCCACTTTTCTATGCTAGCTATAGAATGAAAACATTTATCTATCTAGTGCATTTTTATCTCAAAATCAAATCACATATTCAATCAAATTTCATATTTCATACCTGGGTCTCCCTCCTGGACATCACTAAAGTGTCTAGATGGCAAGGGCATGGAGTGAATACTCTCTCCATGTTTGCTATATCTAGGTCTCGAAGGTGGTATCTCTATGTGGGACCATAGGGGCCATCATGATCTTAGTGGTAATGTGTGAGTAATGGGTATATCTGAACCAATATCACCAGCTAGGGGCATGTCCTCGACTCTCTCCTCTGCTCTCTGCTCTCTCCTCCTCCATGGGATCTCCCTTGGAGATGTGCTCCTCCTCATCTTTGATATCCTCATCCTCCTCTATAGTACCACTATCTCGGTGTGTCCCCTTTATAGAACCTGGATCACCTATGGGATAATCCTTAGGAAAGATAAGATGGATCCCTTGCAGACTCTAGTACCTGATGTAATCCTAGCTCACACCTAAATAGGTCACATCTGATGGTACATCTATGTCCTATGTCTCATATGTATCACTATCCTCTATGTCTACTATTAATGGTTGGTGCATAATGCCAGGTCTCTAACAGTACCTCATCAGATGTACATAGTGAGGTACTACTCTAGGGATTCCTTGTAACAGGCTGAACTACCTCATCACCCGATCATAATAGTATGGAATCATTATATGATTCTGATGACCCTCTAGCAGCTTACACTGTTGTGAATATCTCATCTGGAATCATGTATCAAGCCACTCTATCAACTAATAGTAGGGTCTCCATATCACATAAGTGCTCAAAATGCGGTCTAGATATACTCTCCAGTAGAGCATATCTCCAAATTGCCAAACATCTCTCAACGGATACACAAAGACTCTCGGTGTACTCACATCTACCATCATTGGAACTCCCTATGAACATGTACATGTGAAATGCTCAAACAAACAAATCTGCAAGAGTGTGCACATCGATAGACTCTCCCTCTGATACTGCACTAGCTGACCTAGCTCATGGTATAGTTGGGCTAACATGTTGTGATCCCATGAGAACATGGTCCTCTCTCTCTCCATCCTCTATATGAGATGTGTAAGAGGTGTACAAAATATAGTACCCTTTGCATTGGGTAACACAACCAAGGATACTATGCAAAGCATCACCCTCCATACTAAAGGTGTAGGGCCTGAAAATATGTATGATAATAGGACCTGATTTGACCGGGTCCACATCTATGGAATCCAGCCTGTACAATAATATGTATCTACACAAATCTCCTCACAACCATGCTGTGCTCTAGGTCTGATGATCTCACCTTAGAATAGAAGCCATATGATCCTATAGACATCCTCTAATGTCACTGTGATCTCACCAAAGTGAAGATGGAAGGAGCATGTATCCTCATCCCACCTCTATATTAGAGTCGATAGCATGGCTTGGTGTAGTCTGATCTATGGAAGGAATGATACCTAGTATAGTCCCACATCCCTCAGTAATTGCATCTCCTCATCATCAAGCTTAGACAGTCTCTCTCTGACTTGGACAAGCAACTCTCCAAAGGGATGCTCTCAGAAACAGACCAAGTCCTGCAAACACAAATAGATATCATATCAGCTATCTACATCATCAAAATTGAAAATATAACTAAACTAGGTCAAAGTCGACCTCAGTTAGGTCAAGGATGACCTTACTAGGTCAATGTCAAATTTTTTGGGTCAGGGTCGACCTTGTTGGGTCAAGGTCGACCTCATCCTAGAAACAGACAAAAACCCTCTGGTCAATGTCAACTTTCATGGGTCAAAGTTGACCTAGATGGGTGAGGACTGACCTAAGAGGGGTAAAGTCGACCTTGCCTATAAAAAATAGGAATTTGGAAAGTACATTAGCATACAACAACAAACTCACCTCAGGAAGTGACTATCCAGTAGCCAGGTTGTGTCTCAGAAGCTCTAGGCACGTCGCTCAAAGTTCCTCTCTCCTTGGCATCTTGCTTCCTTGTTTTGAATCTACAAATGGTAAGAATGAGTAATTTTTTCTCTCTTTTCCTTATTTATAAGTTCAAATTAGGGTTTCTTTTAGGATTTCCTCAAGGTAAACTCGAATTTCCCTTCTTATGCATTTAGATAGACATCCACTCGTTTCATCATAACATGAGTTTGGTAACTCCATTTTTAATGTCATCAGTAGTGTTGGAATCATGGTTCAGATACCTAACTCCTTGAACTAGTTTAGGAAGGTTGGGAATCCTTCTAATTGGTTTAGGAAAGGACTTTTCAACAAACTTCATATTTAGTGTATAGAGTTTTTCTTATCACCCTGTTTCACCCTTCTGAAGTAGAAAGTTGAAATATGGGGGCATGAGGGGCTTTATGCACTTCTCAAATTGTCATATAGTAATCCCTAGGTGATTTATGGATTTTCATTAACATTGTGTGTTGCAGGTTCTAACAAATTTTTATAGGATCTGTACATCGAGGACTTGGCTATATCCTTTTTATTTACTATGATGTTTTCTTACTTTAACTTGCATATTCACGTAGTATCATATCTAAGCTAAAGTGGGGGTGAAATGTATCATCTAAAAATGGAATAACTTCCATATTGATAGGTTTATCACCCTCTTTTTGTACATTTATCATAATAGACATGTATTTAGGGTGCATTCTGCACTTGATTCCTTCATTCTAGGTGAAATTAGGGTTAGAATCATGAGGATTCTCCTTAATTTCCCTCTTCCATGGATCTATTTTCTAGGAAGGATTTATAAATAGGTCCTCCTAGCCTTCATTAGAGTCATCATGGGATTTTTTGCCTCTCCCCAGCATTCTATCCCATTCTGGCATTATTTCTAGGTCTTTAGGCATCTCTGGGACCTTCTGTCCCTGATTTTGGAAAGATCTGGATCTATGGGTCAAATATGACCTAGACCCTAACCTAGGTTAGAGTCTAGGTCATCCCTAACCTAGGTCAGGGTTGATGTCATCCTTGACCTAGGTCAGAGATGAGGTCATCTTTGACCTCCTCCAGAATTTATTCCCCTTTTTCAAATTTGGTCCTGGCAGGCCCTGCAATAAATGTCAGGCCTTTGGATTCGAGTGTAGAAATGTTTTAATTCAAAATTAATTTAATTATTTTGCCTCCTTAGTTGGTTATTGTGATTGGACCATAATTTGAGATGAAATTTGAATTATGGGTCCTCACATTACTCTAGGAGCCTCACCTTGAAACCTCTATATAAAGACTTTCATTTGCAAACATTTTCACCAAGAAATTTCATGAGAAAGTATCCATCAAGTGGAGACAACACAATTGAGAAAGTAAGGAATGGTGAAGTGAAGATGCAAGATTGCAAGAGGATGATATAGAAGATCAAGCCATTGTTGATATCAAGCATCTTTGTGAGCACACCATTATGAACACCTATTTGGAGCAAGAGAGAGATCCTTTTTTCCTTGATCCACCATTACCAACATTCAAGCATTGAAAGATACAATCATGGGGTAGCAATTATAGATTATGAGTTTGGTAGGAGTACTTTGGCCTTGGGGGCTTGGTATGCTTTCCTATCTCATTCAAATCTATGCATTATTTTCTCATACATATTCATGCTAGGATTTTTATCTAGAGGATTAGATCTTGGCATTAAAATTTCAATACACACACACATTCTATTTCAATCAGCTATTTGTGGAGGTGGAGATCACTAAAATGGGGGTTTGACTAAGGAAAAACCCTATATAGCCACCCCAAAACACCATTTTTCAGATATCTATGGTTGTTGTTTCAAGAATTGGAGGACGGATCTGTGTACACTTTTTAGAAAAATTTTGAGATCTACGAAAAAAGTCAAAGTTGACCTTCAAAATATTAATGTAGCCTTTGACCTTTTATTAGGGTCAAAGACTACCTGCTACCGAAAAGATGAAATTTTTCTGGGTTTTCTCTGTTACAATTTTCTGGTCCTAGATCTAGTTGCAAAATCTTCTAAAACTCCACACAGGCTTCAGAAAATAGGTATTTCTAAATATGTTCCATAATGAGGTATGTATCTTATCTTAATTAATTTTCAAACATTTCTAGATTTACTTTTCTTATTACAATTCAAAACACATACAAATGAATAGTGGTGAATGATAGGTACATTACAAAGGTTCCATTTTAACCCTATTCACCTTCCTATCTATTTCCTTGGCTAGTAAAGTAGTTATGGATGCTACTATCTCATCTACATTGACCTCATAAAGTAATGGCCTTAGCCATGATACCCTCAGTATAACATCTGGTGCATATGTATAGTCAATATCCACTTTTAAAAACATATCATTATAGTACTTCTCCACTAGGGATAGATGAATCCTACTCCTCTTACTCATTTTATTTTTGAACACTAAAAAATAACTATCCATCACACTCTCAAAATTCTCTCCTAACTAATCAAAAATATCATTTATCTGTTGGGTGACTGGTCGGTCCTTATTCCATACAACATCTCCAATGGTAGGGAAACTATTCTAAACATAGAAGAATATAAAAGTGAGCAGAGAACAAAACTTACACATTGAATTCTTTTCCTTTCTAATTGAAGTAAGGTTCTCAGCAAGCTGGGTTAATTGCAGCTCGACAAGATCATAAGTGTGATCTTTCTTCATCATCTTCCATGCTTGGTTGACCGTTATACAGGGAACATTGTCCAACCTACTAAACTAGTAGAATTTGTGAGCAATCACTCTCACTACAAAATCTATTTCCAGATTAGTGATTGTGGAAATAGTCATTCCTCTCTTGTTCCACATTTCCTAAGTGTTAGATTGAATAATTTACTTACTTTGGCATCTCATTGTTTTCTTCCCTGATAGACTAGGATAACCAGTTACTCGGTGTATCATCTCCTTAGTAATATTGACCGGTCCATCCTCTAGCCATATCTTCATGTCATGTACACACCTTAACAAAATCCGTATCCATTAAACCTTAAAGTTTTGCAAGAAATCGAGGGAACACACGTACCCTCTCTCAACAATCTTCTAATGCTCATCCTTCAACACTCCATTGTTGCATAGCTTGTCATATGCTTCCCTTAGCTCATAATCTCCTATTTCTCTGATCTTACACATGTAGAATGTGCGTACATCATTAATCATCAATACCTTAGGATGGATTGATGACAGGGCACCCGTAAGATCTCCCTTCACCACACTTTTAGGAATGGCTTAAAATTTCTATGGTTTGCATGCATTGTTCCTTACAAGTTGAATGTTTAACACTTCCTTTCCTTTCTTCTTGGCTACAACAGATGAAGTAGAACCATATCTATGAAACTAGGGTTTAATTATGAATACAATTTACTTGGTAGTACCTTGATTCAATAGTGCTTTGATTGTTTGTTGATGACATGCTGTAAAGATCTTCACAAATTTCACTTAGCACAAATAGCTTTGGTTAATCACCTTAAAATCACTCTGCAAGTTCTCAAATCACTAGTGAAATGAGAATAAATAGTAACATTTGGCTTTATAAACTCCAAACGATCAGATTAGGGCTTCATTAAATGATCCATACATTGAGTAGTTGATTATAGTTGTCTAAGTCTTCTTATGTCAACTTGGTAAAACATATGCTCAGTCAATACTACCATTCAGTTTCATCTTGGTATATATCACATCTTGGCTATCATAGGAGCTCGACATACACTAGTGACTCAGTCACTATGAACTTAAATACTGATGCTTGACATCAAATATGAAATATACTTTCTTTCTCAAATCTATCCTAATGCATCTCAATTTATGTAGATATGGACTTTAACATATCAAATGCTAGGAACTGATATAAAATAAATCATTAGAAGATTCAGTTCCTCATATACCTTCTTTTCTTAGTTTGAAATACTGTGATTACCTGATCCATTGGATTGGGTGACCTCAAGTTCACTGGCTCCACTATTGCTTGCTTCCTCTTTCTTTTTCTATTTCTTGTTCATCTAGTTCCTCATTTGTTCAATAGTCTCTTCTTTCTTGACTTGTTCATTTCTCGATATATGGTCTTTGTAGTATCTTTTTATGTGACCAATCTTATTGCATTTGTAATAGACCAGACTTCCAAAAATAGTTTACTTCAATATGACCATATTCTCCATAATAATGACAACTATACCATGTATTGTAGTGCCTATTGAACGTATTACCATTCCTAGGTGTTGTGTTCTATTTATTGGATGTCCACTTAGATTTGGATCTAGACTCTTGTTCTCTATGACCATATTTATGACAATTAAAACAATGTCCTTGAAATATAAGTGTAGTAGGTGGATCACTAACCTTTGACATGTATTCATGTGCCTGATGTCCATGTTTCTTGTAATTAAAACAATTTCCATTGAAATTTTGTTTAGGATTGGACTTACCATTCTTTCTTTTGTAGATGTTTGCTATGTGTCCTAGCTTTCCACAATCATGGCATGTGGGTTTCTTGTTCGTTGAATTTGAATTCCTTTGTTCTCCACTCTTTGATGATTCTCCTTCTTCAATGGATGATAGGTTCTCATCATGTCCAAGTCCAGAAGTATCACTGGATCTTCTTGGTGACCTCAATAGTTCTTCAAAGTATTTCACAACTTCATTTGGTTTTTTCATCCTTTCATTGAATTCCTTTTCATATCTTAGTTCATTCTTCATTTGGCTATTTTCTGATCTCAAATTGTAATTTCCACATCTTTCTTGCTCAACTCTTGATTAGCAAGTAGCAGTTGGTTAACCATGTCCAATTGATTATTTTTTAGCCTCTGCATGTCACGTGTCCTTTCATCAAGTCTTATAGACTTTTTTCTTTTGTCTTCTTCAGCCATTGTCTTGTCTTCTTCAACTTTCTTTTTTTGTTCAATTACTTCACAAAATCTTACTGATTGAATTTCTTGTTCTCTCTTTAGATTTATGATGTCTTCACTCAGTTTGTTGTTTTTCTCCAACAGATCTATTATAGATTTGTCACTTTCAAAAGAATTACCATTTTCAAATAGACCTCTAGTATCCTCTTCTTCATATTGTGTTTCATTCCGTTGAACTGCCAATTCTCTCCTTCTACTTAAGGACTTCTTTAATTTACCTCTGGCTGCTTCAAGATGATGTAATGCAAGTTGAATCTCAATCTTATGATTATCTACGATCTTTCCCAACTTATAGACCTCCATTTCTAAGACCTTAACTCACAAGTGATTAGACTTCTTATAAGAGACTTATCTCTGATACCAATTGTTGGAAATCTAATATGGGAAGTCAGATACTGAGAGGGGGGGTGAATTAGATATCTGCTTATAATTTACATTTGACATGAATTTCACTTGCATATCCTAAACATCAAACTCAATACTGAAATAGATCTAACATTCTAATCTTCATCCATGAAATTTAAACATAACACAAAGATTTTGGTTACCCAGAAACCCTTGAAAGGTGCAACTGGGGTGGGGATGACACCCAAAAATATTCACTACTGTAGTATTAAATTTTTCCTATTAGGGCTACAAATTTTGATCATAAACTAATAATCTACCCTATGAGGGGTCTACCCTATTAAGAGCTTACAAACTTATTCAATCTACCTTGGTAAAAGGATTTAACCTTACAACAAAGTAAGAAATTGGTTAAGAGATTTTCATAGGCCTATTAGGACCACTCCATTAAGATATTTACCTTGATTCACCTTCTAAAATGTCTCAGTACCTGATCCTTTAGTTTCCACTATGATGTTGATAACATATCTTCTCCTTCCAGTACTTGTTTGATCTCCTCAATCAAATATATCTCTTTTATGTCCTTCACTTCTTAGCTCGGTCACTCTCACTGATCTCTACCTATATTAAAATTCTTCTCTATTCTGTATATGAGATCCCCTTTATTCCATTCACATACATGCATACTACATTTTAGGGTTTAAGATCTCATCATATATAGATAATAAATCAAATCCCTAGATCAAGATCAACGATCTAGATTCTCTATTTATGCCACTTAAGCATTCCTAAATCTAATAGGCTACATAGATTACATAGGGATTGATGATTCCAAATATAAAGCATAATCACTTCCGTGAGTCCCTCAACAAACATTAAATATTGTATAGATGTCAGCCAAGATGGTTTACCTAAGTGTTTGTGTCATTACAAACACATTTCAAATCTAGCTTGCTCGGCATATGAAGTCTTTGACACTCAACATTTACTATTCTTCATATACTGGTGCTCAACACTAACACTTCTATACAACTAGGCATAAACTGCTTAGCTACTACTGAAGTACTCAGTGACCTTTGACTTTCTTGGAAGTAACTACTTCTTGGTAACTTTACAAGATACAAGTCTAGACATAACTGAACCTTTACTAGACGGCTCGGTTGTAGTGATGACCAACCAACATTGCCTAGAAAATGACTAAGTGTAAGAAACTAATAGAAAAAAAAACTTAGGGATCAACATACATATGATAAATCCATCCATCAAAAAAATGCATAAGAAAGATAAGAGCATAACATCATAATTTCTCACATAAAGTCATTTGAATATAGTCTCATGTAAATACAAAGGAAACATTAAGCATAGAATATCTAATTTTCATATAGTAATTTGCATATAAGTCCCATAGACCACATAAACTACATCACATATAGTCATTTGCATAAGAAAAGTGCAAAAACATAGAACACCACTTGTTAGTAATGCATTGCATATAAGAATCCATCACATACATCATAGTAAAATATGTTACCACATATAACCATCCATCACATACATTATAGAAAAAAAACCATGTCATCACATAAGAGAGAATATAGATCATAGATATGCATCATCATACAACATCATATAGATCATAAATATGCATTATCATAGAACATCATAAAAATTATAGACATCATCATAAAAGTAAACATCATCATAAGCATCATAGGCATTATCACATAGAAATCATATGCATAAAACATAAAACATCACATAGAGTCCCGCCCAAACTACATATCATATATAAAACTAAAAAAGCATCATGACACAATGTCATAAAAGTATGTCTAATATGAGCTTAGAAGATCATAAAAAAATGCAAAATTGTGTCTACAAAATTAGTCAACTAGTACTCCCTCCACCCTCTAATCCAGTAGGTCTAGGTTGAAGATCAGTGGAGGGTCCTACCTTTAGCTACATGTTAGATATGCCTGAATCTCCTTGTGATGGCCTAGGTGGTGTTCCCATAGCTTCCCCACTTCCCTACTTCCCTATTATGTTTTTGATCTATGAGACTTGCAAGAGGCAATATAGCTTGGTACTCTTTTCTCTGGAGGGACCACACTCTCATAATTAATTCCTCCTCTTGTATTGAATCTATCTTCTTGCATCCCTACTTTCCTTGTACATCCTATTAATGGTTTGTTGTAGTGTAAGGTCTTGTACACCCTCAATAAAATATTTGACATCTACCACTATATTTTATAGCCAGTACTTGTGTCCTTATAGTCTCCCTCTCTCAAGTTTAGCTATCTTCCCCTCCCACACTATCAGTCTCCTAGTCAACCAATGTACCTGAGCATCAATAGAACTATCTCTATCCTCTTTAGTCACAACCCTATCCCCCAAATCTATAATCCCCACATTTTATGTACTTATGTTCTCTTGGTATGACCTAACCTTCTCTCTGAGGACTAAGATCTCTATTTTACATGCCCTAGTGTCTATAATCAGCTATACATCCTCTCCAATAGGGACATCCTATAATCCAACTCCTCCCTTTTCAAAACATCTCATCTCCACATCCATGAGGCATGGGTCATCTCCTCCCCCCTCCTCCATGTTATCATCCTCATCTCCCTTCTCTGATGAGACACTCCCCTCATTACTATCACTATTAGTCTCCTTCTCTAAGCTAAAGCTAGCCACATCTACCTATACCTCCTTCTCCTTTATAGAATCTCCTCCCCCAAAATTTGCACCTCTTGTGGCCTCTACACCAATCTCATATCCAGCTCTAACGTCTCCACCCTCATCTCCTCTAACTACTACACCTATTAGTACCACTACTAGGGAACTTGAAGGTACATCCTTACCTTCTTTGTCATCTCCATCTCCTTTGTCTCTCCATAGATCTATACCACCTTCCTATCTTTCCTCCACCCTTTCCTCCCCAATCTCCATCTCTACCATCTCCACCTCTGGATCTCCCTCCCCAAACCCATCTCTCCAACCTCTCCCTTCTCTTTGTCCTTGTCACCCTCATCTCTGGTGTAGATATTTCACTCTCCTCTACAAATCAATTGGTATTATCATACCAAGATCTATGTATGGAACTAGTCTATTCTAGGCCCACTACGCATCTACTTAGGAGAAGTCCTTGCATATGTGACCTGAAACCCCCATACCCATGTTCATACTACTAGACCTTGAAAATGTGTGATTGAACTATAGAAACTGGTATCACAAGTCCCCATCCCCTTACATCCTTGCTACACCAAGAAAACTATGTTACACCTACAAGTACATCTTTCCTCTCACCAAACTATCTATAAATGCTATCTACAAGGTGTATATCTATGATCCTCTAGCTTTATATAGTGTTCCCAATCAAGTATTGCTTTTGTCTACAACAATCCAAATGGTCAACATCCTCATTCCATGATGGACATCTAATGTAAGGCCTCCATATAAACTTACACAAAATGTCTAGCTCTTTCCTCTAATATTTGGAAGGGCCTACTTAAATCTATTGTACCACCTCACATATGGTTGGCCTTCCTTTAATGGTTATCTGATGAAAATAAGTTTAAATACTAAAACATTCTCTAGGGGCCATACCTGAAGTAGCATCACCCCACATCCCAGAGATTGTGGAGAATGATATGCAATTTGGTATTGCTAATAATACAACTTCACAAGAATGCAAGAACCTGATGCATTTATTGTACTCAATGTCATCATCATATCAATAACCTCCCTCCACCCCAATGGGAATTCATGATCTCTCCTATTAGGTACTAACACTCTAACCATTTCCTACCATCAGATATTGTACTAATTAATGCCTAAGTCTACCTCATCAACATCAAATAACTCACACAATTCTCTCAAATCTATGTGTGGGGCATAAACCACCCTCTCCCCTTCAATTGGTAATCTCAAAATCTTGTACACATCTTCAAGGGTCATTGTGCACTCCCTATAGGTAAATTGAATGAGGAGGCCTCATAATGCCATCTCTCACATAAAGAAGTAATAAGACCTCTATTTTCCCTGATTTGGGGTATTACAGTAATGTGGAGGAGTCCCTTCCCATCCAATTGGTCTATCTCCTCTTGGGCCAACCTATGTCTATAAGACAGGGTATCAGGATGAATCAAACAAGTAATCAACATTGAGTCTCAAAACTAATTAGTCAAAATACAAGGATGACTAAATCAGAATGCACAAAAGGTCATAAAAATGCATACATCATGCTAAAACCTGGTCATCACAACCAAAATGAAATTATCAATTAACCACATATCAGAAAATAATCAATTACATACAATCCATATTACACATGTCGCCTATTTAAATTTAAGCTTTTATCAAGCAAACATTTTTCTTGCATCTTGCACATGTGACTTAATTAAAAACTATGCAATTATGGCTATGTGCCTATTCAAAACTCAAATGAATATCATACATAATGCACTTGCATATCCTAAAACTCAAATGTGTGATTTTAAAATCACTTGCATCTTAGTTAAGCTAAAATTTCTAAGCTATTGCGTCGAATCCATTGTGATTGCATTGAATGGGACCTACGATTGTAGCTCAAGTAGGAGCTTACCTACGATCTAGTCCTAGAAAATCATACAATTCAAAAAATTAAATGTAATAGATGACTAATAAATACCAGTGATGGTAAGCCTACTAGTCACTAATAGGTCATGACCCAAACATTAATGTGAACTCCTTCATTGTAGCTGTCATCACTCTCCAAACTCGCTTTGAGATCTCTTCTATTCTACACATTATCCAAGCCTTGTGAGTGCAAATGAAACTTGAAAATGAACCTTTTGGCCTATGTATACCCCTCCTTGATGGACATGCATGCACTCCATTTAAATTGGTCATCTAGTCTTTTTCCTTCCAAAACCCATAACTTTTCCCAAACACCTTTGTTTTCTGAACTATCAGTTGCATTACGATCCTAGTTACTTTTTTGACAAATTTAGTTCAATTCAATATTTTTCACTCAATTTTTCAAAGGGGACATCATTTATGTAGTCACTACAACTTCCCCACTAGGGCATACTAGGGCATAATTTTATTAATTATTCTTTGAAACAATGCTTGAAAATGCACTATCTCAAAGAGGGGCAAAATGTAGATGCTTAAAATTGACTCATTGCCTATTTGCGACAATTTTTCTAATGTTCCTCTTAATTGATTAAATAATTTTAATTAATTAGTGTCTTTCTACTATATTCAAATTTTGAATTCAATATTTCCCCCCCTTTCCATAATTGAATAATTTTAATTAATTATTTAACAATTAGTGTCTAACTAATATTCCTTAGAAATTCTTCAATTATTCTTATATTAATTAATTAAAGAATTATTATTATTTAATTAATCTCTTTTACATTAATTAAATGATCATATTATTTAATTAATGTTTCCTCATTATTATTATTACATTCATGTAATAATTGCAATTAATTAGTAATTTCTCTATAAATTAAATAAATGACAATTTATTTAATTTTCTAATTTCCTAATTCATTCTTCTCATAAATAAATAAATTTTATTTATTTATATTTCCACATGTGCAATTAAATAAATTTTTAAATTTATTTAATTCAAATTATTCTTCTAGTTATGACTAACACTCAATTCTACTTTGACTATTCAATCCTTTTCTGACTAATATTCAATAAGCTTTTCTAACTATTCAATCACCTTTTTTGCTTGGGAAATCTATTTAGTTCTCTATTCAATCTATTTAATTCACTAATCAGTCTATTTATTCATCTCTCCATTCTATCCAGTCAACTATCTAATCAAATCTTGTTCACTCACAATCATATAAGTTAACAATTCAATCAATTCACTTTTGACCCTACTTCATTATCCAATCAATTGAGCTATCTGGTCAATCGATTGAGGTCAACTCTCCAATCAAGTCACTTATCTCATCAATCAAAATTAGTCAATCTCCTAAATCATGGAATCCTGATTAAAGTCCCAATTTTCTATAAAATTGGAGCTAATTCTCATGATTTGGTAACTACATATGCTTTCCAATTCTCATATTGTCTAATTGAGAACAAACTAAGAGTTCACATAATGCATTGAGAAAGAGAATACTGAGGGAGATCTTTGTTTGATTTTCATTGTTTATTTGATTATTTTTTATGCATTTCAATTATTATGCTTCTCTCTTGATTTTTAGGGATTGTTATTGCAACATTTAGATTTTGTGGTTGATCTAACTATTTTCTTGTAGGTTCCAGATCTCATATTTCCCCTAAGCTTATAGGGTCCTATCAAAATCAAAGGGATTTTTTCACTTAGTACCTCAAATTATTTGACTACTTCCATTATTTTTGGTAATGCTACCTAGAATCTAATCAACCTCTATGCTCCTAATTCCCAATTCAAAAGAAAGACTATCTGGGGGAGATATCTTATCTCATGCAAGGAACTCATGTCCATTGGATGGTGGTAGGAGACTTTAACACTCTCCTTTTCCCTTATAACAAAAGGGGTGGAGTTTATGACCACTTTGAAAGCATGTATGACTTTGCTAAATTTATTAATAGGAGTGGGTTAATGGATATTGAAATTTCTAACCACATCTTTACTTGGAGTAACAACAAGAAAGGAGATAATATATTTAGGTTAGACATGATTGATTCTTACCTAGAATCTAATCAATGTCTATGCTCCTAATTCCCAATTGAAAAGAAAGACTATCTGGAGGAGATCTCTTATCTCATGCAAGGAACTCATGTCCATTGGATGGTGGTAGGACACTTTAACACTCCCCTTTTCACTTCTAAAAAAAGGGGTGGAGTTTATGACCACTCTGAAAGCATGTATGACTTTGATAAATTTATTAATAGGAGTGGGTTAATGGATATTGAAATTTCTAACCACATCTTTACTTGGAGTAACAACAAGAAAGGAGATAATATATTTAGGTTAGACATGATTGATTCTTAATTTTTGGCAACTTGTATGGTGGGTTCAACACAACTCTTAAATTACTCCTATGCATAGTGTCGAACCACTATCTTGTTCTCCTTCAATGGAAATACAATCTTCCCAAATGACCTATAACTTTTAAGTATGCAAATCATGTGGACCCATCACCTTGACTTTAAAAATTGCATTGTTGAATGGTGGAGCACTCTGATCAAAGGGATGAAAATGTTTAGGGTCTCTTGGAAACTAAAAACAATCAAATAAAAGATTGGTTATTGGAATAGGATTATTTTTGGATATATATTCAACCAGAAGAAATAAATGACTACAAGAATCAAGGAATGCCAAGATATAATGGCCAAGGAAGTTGTGTCTCTAGACATTTTCAAAGAAGAGGAAAATCTTAGAGCTAGATGGAAGGATATAACAATTAGAGAAGATATTTACTAGAAGAAACTCTTTTGGGTTCAATGGATAAAGGAGGGGGACAAGATTTCCTCCTTTTCTCATAAGTCTTCCTGCAAGCATAGGAAGTGGAACATAATCCATGGATTGATGGACAGTCCAATAAATATGTTATATAGGATACTTAGTTAGAGGAGCTGGTACTGAAACATTTTAACAAGGCCTATAAGGACATGGATATTAGATTCAAAGAGGTGGAAGATAAGCTTATCAAAGACTTACCCACATTAGTTACACATGATGACAATAATCATATTCTCACCTTGGTTAATTACGATGGCTACTAGAGACTTCCTTAGGATAGGCAAACTGAAGAAGGCCATGAATCATAATTATATAGTCCTTATTCCTAAAGTTTTGGAGCTAAGGAATATCACTAATTTCAGGCTAATTATTTTTTGTAATACTTTATTATAAGATTTTTACCAAAGTGTTAGTCAATAGGATGAAACCTATTTTGGCTTCCATTATCAACCACAGCCAAAAAAGCATTTTTTGAAGCCAAAAAATTCTTGATATGGTGATTAGAGCCCATGAGGTTATTCACTCAATGGACATGAACAAAACCTCAAGTATAAATTTTAAGTTAGGTATTTCAAAGTCTTATGATAGAGTTAGATGGGTTTTTTTGTACAGAGTCCTGCTTAAATTTGGGTTCTATTTTAGGATTGTAAACACAACAAAACCCACATTGAAACTCTTATGTTTTTTGTGATGGTAAATAGTTTCCCTAGAGGCCCCTTTGGAACTAATAAGGAATTAGACAAGGTAACCCACTCTCCCCTTATTCATTATAGTTGCTAACATCTTGGGAAAGAATTTTTTGAAGTTAATTCAGAATGGTAGCCTTCAGGGGGTTAAAGTTGCCTCTACCATCCCAACAATGGTGATTTAGAATTTTTTTGATGATAGTATTCTTTTTAGGAAATTTTCAGTGGTGGAAGAAAGGATCCAGGGTTCCTTCCAAGATGAATATGTTTTTGCATTCTGTAATACCCCGTAAGGGAACCCAGGAGAAATAACCTAAACATGCAACTAAGTTTGTAGAATAATTTTTTTCTTAAGTGTTAACAAACAATAACAATAATGTTTTACAATGCGGAAGCAATACAGTATAAAATACAACTCACATATATTACAACTCTCAAGGGTTCCTTGTGTTGGAAATATTCAGGAATTAACCAAGTTACTGAGAGGGGAGGGGTGAATCAGTAACTCCAAATTTTCTTCTAATTTTAACATGTATTTTACTTTTTAACCTTTGCATACAGAAAGCATGAAACTTGAAAGCATTCACAATAATGACACATAGATTTGGTTACCCAGAAACCTTCCAAAAGAAAGTAAAACTGGGGTGGGGATGAAACCCACAAAGCTTTAATACTGCAGAATAAAGTTGGCCGGTTAAGGCTTACAATTTGATCACTTCTGATGATCTGCCCTGTTAGGAGCAATAAGGATTGCTAAATCCACCCTGTTAAAGGATTTACAAACATACAGTGAAGTATGCACTCGGTAAAGAGATTTTTACAAAGACTGTTAAGTCTACCCGGTTAAAGGATTTAGTACTGATTCACCTGTTAGAATGAAACAGTAGATCTCTGCTTTGCAACTGGATTGCTGATTAAGATTCTCTGATGTACTGATCACCTTCTGTGATGAATTTGTCTTTGCTGTACCTTATACTTCTGAAGCCTTCTGCAATTCACTTATTTCTGCCTTTCTTTTTCTTTTACATATATTCTCCTTTATATATTTCATCTTTTTACAACATTGCTTATATACAGGTCTTAAACAATTAATTACAATTACAATTACACAGTCGGCTTGACAAATAAACATAAGTGCTACTAAGTCGGCCCAAATATGGTTACTCGGTTCCTTCAAACTGACTCAGTGACTTTCTGATACTCGGCGTCCACTGCATTACTCGGCATCGTCATGCACTCGGTAGAAGTGAAGGCACGGTTCATACTGATCACTCGGTAGGTTTTGAACTCGGTAAGTACTGGTGACTCGGTAGACAAGATGTTACTCGGTTTACATTGTCCTGATCGGTTTGTACTAACTTGCTCGATTTCCACTGTCTGCTCGGTTTGCACTGTCTGCTCGGTTTGCACTGTCTGCTCGGTTTGCATCCAGAATGCAAATAAGTGTTGTCACTAGTGGCAATTCTGCTTAATGCCAACAATCTCCCCCTTTGGCATTAGTGACAAAAACACTTATTGGCCAAAATTTATATACACGAATCATGCTGAGTTTTATTTTGATTTTTCAAAATTTGTCTTTGTTATAGGGCTTTAATTGTCTCCCCCTTTCAATGTGCTAACTGTTTCTTATACAAATCTATACAGTATACATATCTCTCCTTCTATACATATCTCCCCCTTTTTGACGATAATGCCAAAGGTGCATATACAAGTTATTTACAGAGAGAATCCAAAATTTGATAAGAAATCAGAATGTACCTTCATTATTAGTGCCAGGGTTCTGTCCCAACTTTCTTGCAGGATTTTACATGTTTGTATAGCAATTAGGACTTCTGTAGAGAGTTCAATCATGTGATCTTCTATAGAGAACTGATTGTCATGAATCAATGTTCTGGAATGTTCAATGTGCTTATACATTGTATTCATGATGGGAAGGATCATGTGTTGGATGTCTAGCAGTGTGGACCAGATCCTTGAGTCTTCTTTCAGTAGATCAGACTGCATATTAGATAGGTGTGAAATTTTCATGTGATGAGCAGAGCTTGAACTTGGTTCAAGTTGCAGCTTCTGTATGCTAATCTTCATATCCTCATCCATTTTATTCATTTTATCTTTAACATCCTTTGTGAACTCGGAAAAATTGCATAGTCTGGCCAAAAGAGAGGTAGCATTCGAATAAATAGACTCTATGTTAGACAAAACTGAAGACAATTCCACTTGGTTAATAGCTATGTGCTGAGCAATGTGCTCAAGCACTTTATTGTTGAATCTCTTCTCGGCTCTTTCAACTAACTTTTCTATCCCGGATGAGTCCTCATTGTATTTCTCAACTGCTTCTGCTAATTGTAACAAAACATGCTGGGAGGAGTCTACTTTAATGCCTAATGCATCAGACAAAATGTCCTTAGCATCCTTGATGATTTGATACTCCTTGTCTCTCTCCTCTTTAAGCTTCTTTTGTTTTTCTTTCCTTTGGAGGATCTCACCTATATTCTGCATCTGGTCTGCTGAGAGATTTGCAAAATCTAATGTAGGAATCTCTATCTCTTCATCTAGGTCTATATCCTCAACTATATTTTTACCCAAAAATTTTATACTCGGTAGAGCCTTAGGCTTATCTGTACTTAATGCTCTTGTAGTAGTGACAGTAGATAAAGTAGGGCTGGCTATTGATACTGGTATACTTTCTACTGGAGAACTTAAAATATTTACACTTGAAGATTCAAAAGCTGGAAAATTTACTGGTACAGGAGACTGCAGCTCGGTAGAAGAAATGGTAGCTGCCTCTGATGTTGCTAGGGATGATTGGACAAATGTGGAAGTTGTCACAACCATGCTTGAAGGTGTCTCTGGGCTGGATGTAGAGATTTTCACTGGAGAGGTAGGAAGGGATGCAATGACTTCTGCTGCTATCCTTACAGTATCATCTACCTCGGTGTCTTCTTCTTGTTCATCACTGTCATCTTCAATATCTTTTATTATTACAGTTTCAATGCTCGGTTGGTGAAGGTGGTATATGTTCTTCCATGTGGCTTTTGCAGCCTTCACAACCGATTCAATATTGTTGATCAAAATCAAACAAGTATTGAACTTCAATGTCATCTTATTTTCATTTTATTTTAGTGCCTTCTTTACTTCATCATTATTCAAGCTCGGCATCAACTGTCTTAGGTTTTGATCAAATATGTCTATCACAGTTTGCCTTGCATTGCTCCATCTCATTTTTATTGGATTCAATAGAACTGCTGGAATCTGTGGGGTAATTTCTTCAGGAGAGTATTTCCACTGTCCCATCTTCTCAACAACAGCATCTTCTATTTCCTTCTATTCTGCTTCCGATCTGGTTTCATATTTCAAGGATTTTATGTTACTTACTCCAGATCCTGATCCATCTCTAAAGAGTTTGAGATTTTCTTGAAGGGTTAGAGGAGGCCTTTTGAATACTATGTCTTTATCTACCTTTGCCGCCTTGTCTGCCTTGCCTTTTGTATTTCTCCTTGTAAACACAGCAGTGGGAGGCACATATGCCTTAGTGATGAAAACTTTTCCTTTCTTCTTTGCAGGTTCTGGTTCCTCTGTTTTCTCATCCTTTTCTCCTTCTTTTTCATCTATTTCTTCTTTGTCCTTGGTTATCATTTGTATTTTGGCTATCCTCTTCTTTCCTTTGTTTACCGCCTGTGGAAGCTTTATGCTTAGTTCAATTCTCACCTTAGCTTCATCATATGTTCCAAAATATGGAGCTTTGGGATTGACAGGCTGATTTAGAAGAGCTTCAATGATATTCTTGGTTTCATCAATATTTACCTCATAAGGAAGAGGTTTTACATATACAGTTCTCGGTTTAACTGCTTGAATATACACATTATCACAATCTACCATAAAACAGATGTCATCTTTGTAATCTTCCACCAACTTCTGTGGAATCCAGAATCTGTCATTCATTTTCTCTTTGAAAGACTCAAAATAATTATCCATGATGCTTTCAAAGTTTTCACCCATTTCTGCAATGTATTCATTTATTTCATAGAGTACTGGCACATCTTTTCTCCATACAACTTTTCCTTTAGAAGGGAAGAATTTCTGAACATAGAAGAATAAACAGACTAACAAGGATCCAAACTTACATGGATTGTTTTTGGAAGTTTTGATGCTTTCCATGTTCTTGTTGAACTATTTCAACAATAAGTCTGCTAGGTCAAATGTTAAGTTGTTTTTGACCACTTTGTATGCTAGGTCAACAGCTTCACAGGAGACACTGTTCTGTCGACTAGAACTGTAAATCTTGTGGGCAATGATATGTGTACCAAACTTCAGTTCGGCGTCGGTAATGCTGCTAACTTTCATGCCTCTACCATCCCACTCGGCTAGGGTTTTCTTCTCTAGTTCTGTCTGACCTAAGGTTTTGGTAGTTTTAGCTTTGTTCAACATGGGAAGACCAGTGACTTGTTGAATCATTTTCTTTGTGATCTCAATAGGTTGCTCAAGCCAAATCTTGCCATCGTGTACTCGGCTGAGAATGTACCTAACCCATTTATCTCAAAAGTTTCGAGGAAGATGTGCAATGTGAACTAAACCCTTATCTTCCAGATGTTTGTGCTCGGGTTTCAAAATACCATCCACACATAGTTCCTCACGCACAATGTCTAGTTCTAGATTTCCCATTTCTTGAATTGAACAGTTAAAATGATTACGGATATCGTTGATAAGCAGTACCTTAGGAGGAATCTGAGATTGAGCTCCGTTCAGATCTAGGGCTGCTGCAATAGCGGGCACGATCTTAAAATCTGGTGCTTTCCACTCCCCTTGGACTAACATATCAGATCCTTTCTTCGCTGAAGTGCTGGATGATGCCATGGTAGCTCACAGAAAATTCCTTTTGCAAAAGTATTAAATCACCGGGTTGCCCTTGAAGTTTTCTGCTCTCAAAGTGCTAAAGATTCGCGGTGAAGAATGAGTTCGATTACTTGCTTTTTGTTTACAATTCTGTCATTAATGCTCATTTCAAATTAGGGTAGGAATTCTGACAGACTGTCACCCACCAAGAATTAATTGCTCGGAAAAGACTTCGCAACTCGGTGAACTCGAGAATTCATAATGCTCCGACCTCGCTCGGTAAAGACAGGTACCGACCTTGCTCGGTGAAGACTATACCGACCTCCCTGTGATCTCACTGCATCTTGCATGTTGATTTAGACTTTTCTTTTAATTTCGGTTCTGGAACTGCTTGAGATTGATCTATGAGAGTACAGTTCCAGTGCTTCCTTGGAAATTTAGTTTGAGTCGGTAGAGCCATCCATTCCATTACTTGGACTGGATTGCTCGGTAGCTTTAGGAATCCATTTTTGTCTCACCTGTTTCCTGACCTTAGTTGCTTCATTCTTCTTTCCTTCTTCAATTTCACTAGCATTCATGCAGTTTCTGGCTATGTGACCGAGTTTAGTGCATTTGAAACATCTTATGGTAGTATCTCTTTTCCTTAGATGATGTTTTATGCAATTCATGCCAATGTGTCCATATTCTCCACAGTAATGACACCTACACCAGGTGTTGTAGTCCCATCCAAACATTGCTTTCACAATTTGTTCTACTGGATTAAATGTCTTGGATCTGCACTCGGATGCCTTGTGACCTTGTTTGTTGCACTTATGACAATTACCTCTGAATCTAGGTTTTTCCCTGCATTCATTTGCTTTATGACCGGGTTGATTGCAGCTATAACATTTTCCATTGAATTCTGCTTTTTCATTGTTCCAACATTTATTTGAAGTATGTCCTATTTTATCACAATGATTACAAGTAGGTTTTTGATTTCTTTGAGTACCTTGCTTAGAGGATTCGCCTTCTTCTTTGTATCCAAGTCCTGCTTTTCCTTTTTGCCTATGAAGATTTCGTTCATACAGCTGATTCAAGTCTTCTTGACTTTTCAGCATTCCTTCATTGATTTGTTTTTCAACGTTTAGGTCATCCATCAATCTTAGATTGGTTTCCTTTTCAGATCTTAGTTCTTCTCTTGTGTTTTCTATTTCTGAACTTAGATTTAGAATTTCTTCATTTGTATGAGAGATCTGATCAATTAGATTTTCTAGCTGAAGGGTTTTGTTTTGGACTTCAATGTTTCTTCCATCTAATTCATCTTTCAACTTGTTTCTTTGTTCCAAGATCTCACAGAATCTTGTAGAGTGTAGTTCTTGTTCTCTTTTCAATTTTCTCACTTCTTCCTGCAGAGACCCATTCTTTTCTAGAAGTTCTTTGATAGCATTGTTTGCTTCATCTGAGTTATTTGAGGGAAGAAGATCTTCAATCTTTTCTTCAATGTAATTCTGATCATTCATCTGATTTGCAAGTTCCTTCCTTCTCCTTAGGGATTGGGAAAGATGTTCTTTTGCTTCTTTGAGTTTAGCTATGGCCATTTCCAGATCTAGCTTTTCATTTTCAATCACCTTGTTCAGTTTGAATACCTCCATTGTCCTGGATCTTTGCTCAAGCTAGTTAAGCTTTGTCTTGAGAACCAATGCAGCTCTGATACCAATTGTTGGAAATATTCAGGAATTAACCAAGTTACTAAGAGGGGAGGGGTGAATCAGTAACTCCAAATTTTCTTCTAATTTTAACATGTATTTTACTTTTTAACCTTTGCATACAGAAAGCATGAAACTTGAAAGCATTCACAATAATGACACATAGATTTGGTTACCCAGAAACCTTCCAAAAGAAAGTAAAACTGGGGTGGGGATGAAACCCACAAAGCTTTAATACTGCAGAATAAAGTTGGCCGGTTAAGGCTTACAATTTGATCACTTCTGATGATCTGCCCTGTTAGGAGCAATAAGGATTGCTAAATCCACCCTGTTAAAGGATTTACAAACATACAGTGAAGTATGCACTCGGTAAAGAGATTTTTACAAAGACTGTTAAGTCTACCCGGTTAAAGGATTTAGTACTGATTCACCTGTTAGAATGAAACAGTAGATCTCTGCTTTGCAACTGGATTGCTGATTGAGATTCTTTGATGTACTGATCACCTTCTGTGATGAATTTGTCTTTGCTGTACCTTATACTTCTGAAGCCTTCTGCAATTCGCTTATTTCTGCCTTTCTTTTTCTTTTACATATATTCTCCTTTATATATTTCATCTTTTTACAACATTGCTTATATACAAGTCTTAAACAATTAATTACAATTACAATTACACAGTCGGCTTGACAAATAAACATAAGTGCTACTAAGTCGGCCCAAATATGGTTACTCGGTTCCTTCAAACTGACTCGGTGACTTTCTGATACTCGGCGTCCACTGCATTACTCGGCATCGTCATGCACTCAGTAGAAGTGAAGGAACGGTTCATACTGATCACTCGGTAGGTTTTGAACTCGGTAAGTACTGGTGACTCGGTAGACAAGATGTTACTCGGTTTACATTGTCCTGATCGGTTTGTACTAACTTGCTCGGTTTGCACTGTCTGCTCGGTTTGCACTGTCTGCTCAGTTTGCACTGTCTGCTCGGTTTGCACTGTCTGCTCGGTTTGCACTGTCTGCTCAGTTTGCACTGTCTGCTCGGTTTGCATCCAGAATGCAAATAAGTGTTGTCACTAGTGGCAATTCTGCTTAATGCCAACACCTTGACATAGATTATGTAAGCATTAATTAATTAATTTAGATTAGATATAATTAAAAATCTCATTGATACAAATGAATGATAAATACAAAATCATATAAAAGATAACATAAATACAACTAGTACCATAAGGTATCCATAATAATCTACATCCTCTACACATGTCATAGGGTATGTAATACAATAACTAAAATAAATTACAACATGATATCTCCCAAATAGTCGATACAATGATACAAGACCACATAGAATAAGAAGATAAGAACACATCTCCATCAATGAAGAACAAGAAGGATCAAATGCTACAGGGATCATCCAACTCTAATACACAAATGTCAAAATCTCAAATGGTAAAAGAATCACTACCACCCGACCTTGTGGAACCTAAATGGGCCACTCCCACCATGTTGAGGAGATAACATCAGATCCCACTTGGATAACAAACATCAACAAAAAAATCTTAGGAAGAGATCTTGAAAGCTTCTAACTCAAAAGGTACAACAAGATAACAAGGTAAAACATAGAGATAAAACTAGGTTTTCCAAAGGATGGCTAGAGTGGGAATTGGTGCAGGTAAAAATTTGAACTATGGTGTGGGTAGGAAACCTGGTTCCTTTGTTGGGGCCCCTACTGGAGTTGTGGGTCCTCCTACAGGAATCTCAAATGTGTCAGAGGACAAAGAGAAAGATGATGAGTCTTCGAGATAGACGGACATTAGTGGGCCTTCGAAGCTTCGGGACCCACATGGTGATAGTGCTTCCCCAAACCCGAGGGGGAGCTACTATTCCTACCAAAGGAGACAAAAAGGGTGAGGTGTCTGGGCCTTTGACTAGTGAGGAGGGAATAAATGGTGTGTTAGTGGCTCCTGAAAAACCTTGGGTAGTGATGTTTGGTAAGAAGCCTTTTGGAAAATCTTCCCTTCCCGAAGCTAATAATATTTCTAATAGTACAAAGGGTGATTTTTCCATTTTGATCCTTGATACTATGATTGATCACTCTGTATCACAAATGGACCTTATGCTGGTTGGAAAATATGCTGGGGTAAGACCGAACATAGACTATGTTCATCAATTCATCCAAAGAAGATGGTTCCTGAAAGGGCAAGTGGACATAGCTGCCATGCTGAAAGGATTCTTCTCATTCTCCTTCACCAATGAGGAAGACATGACTAAAGCTCTATGTGGAGGACCCTAGGTTATGGGTAAGTCATCCTTGGCTTTGCGGAAATGGGTTCCTAACATGGACCTAAGCAATTCTTTCCTAGAATGGGCCCCTATTTGGGTGAGACTTCCTAGGCTCCCCTTAGAATATTGGAATGAATGTGTCTTCAAAGGTGTAGCAGGGGTTTTTGGGGAACTTCTTTCTCTAGATCTAGCTACAGTGTCAAGATCAAGGCTGGTCTTTGCTAGAATTTGTGTCAAAGTAAGTAAATCTACTGATCTCCCTACATCCATAGACTTGGTTTCTAAAATGGGAAAATGGAAACAAGTGATTGAGTATGAATATGTCCCTTTTGCTTTCTTTATTTGTAAGAAATTTGATCATTGGTCTAAAAAGTTCCCTTTGAAAGTTCATAAGAAAAAAGAGGAAGAACCTATTGCTAAAAAGAAAGAATTGACAAATATTGTCTGGAAACCTATAAATTCTTCTAAAAATTCCTTAGTATTATTGAATCCTTCATTAATACCTGAGGCAAGCTTGGTCCCAGATGAGCACAAAACTAAAAAAGATGAAAAAGGAAGTAACTTAGAAGGTAAAGACCCTGATGCTTTGGATAAGGATCAGTCAAAAGGAAATAGTTAAATTTTATTTGCTGATGCCAATTTGGAAAAGTTTTTTGAGGATAATAAATTATCTCCTTTGTTGGATGCGGACTTTGTTCTAGAAGAGATTAATCAAGGGGGAGAGATTTTGGTTCCCCAAAGGGAGGAGGAAAACTTGTTAGTGCTTGAAGAGTTGGTCCTAGATGACAACTCTTTCATCCCCACCCAGATTGAAACTGATAGAACTGGGGAAAACCCTATGATTCCTCAAAAGGTTAAGGATAACATTGAAAATTTTGAAGATTTTAGCTAGGTGGAGGTTTTGGAATTCACAACTGAGGTGGAATCTAATCAACAAATGAGTGGTAATAATAGAAATAAGTCCCCAGACTGCCTTAAGGTCATCTCTCACATCAAGATTAAAGAGGTCGGGTAGAGCTCCAAGAAGAAACCCAAAGGAGGCCAATCTCCTACTTCTGCTGAAGGAATTAAGACTAGAAGCCAAAAAAGTGATGTTGGGAAAGCTAAGGCTAGACCAAGAAGAAAACAAGCTAAAGCTGGCAGAGAGCAAGAAAGTTGGCAAAACATTGCAGATGGTAAATAGAGAACCATACCAAAGGCTTTTTCCCCAAATAAATTATGAAGATAATCTCTTGGAATATAAGGGGGTTGAATGCACCCCACAAAAAAGACATTCTTAGAAATGTTGTCAGAGATTATAAACTTGATATTCTACTTATTCAAGAAATGAAAATGAGTAAAGAAAAAGTATAAAAACTTAAGTTTTTTCAAAAGTCTGGTGTTAGTAGCTCAAGTTCAGCTGGGGCCTCAGGGGGCACTGCTATTTTTTGGACCAAAAGACCATTAATGGGGTGATTGTTGCTAAAGACCCCAATTTGATATCTGTTAGACTGACGAATACTAGAGATAACTTTACTTGGATTATCACTAATATTTATGCTCCTAATGCTAAAGCTAGCAGGGCTAAGTTCTGGAAGAATATTTTGGAGAAAAGGAATAACTTCAAGAATGAAAGTTGGCTTCTCATGGGGAATTTCAATACCCCTCTTACGGATAGTGAAAAGTATGGGGGTATCTTGTCCCAAGATGATAGTAGAGCTGATTTATTTAACTTTATCAATGATGAAGGTCTGATAGACCTTGACCTCCAAGGTTTGAATTTTACCTAGTCTAATAAATGTGCTGGCCCTCAAAATATTCAAAGTAAGATGGACAAAGCTCTTATATCTCATGATTGGATATCTAGTTATAACTATACTCTGTCCTCCTTTCCTAAAGCTGGCTCTGACCATGATCCTTTACTGTTGGAGATCAACTTTATTTCTGATCCTAAATGTTTTCCATTTAGATTTGAGAAGATGTGGTTAAGCCACCTTGATTTTGAGAATTGCATTTCAGAGTGGTGGAACATTAAGGTGGATGGCACAGCTATGTTCAAAGTCACCAGAAAACTTAGAAACATAAAGGAAAAATTTAAATTATGGAACATAGATGTTTTTGGTGACATCTTTAAACAAAAGAATAAAGCCAAAGCTGACCTTGCTGCTATTTCGGACAATATTGAAAACTCAAGGCCTTTTGGTTTCTCTTAAGTCTAAGGAACAAAAGGCTCTTTTCATCTACCACAATCTGATCTCTAAAGAGGAGACCTACTGGCATCAGAGATCTAGGGTGGTTTGGCTTAAGGAAGGGGATAGAATCACTAAGTTTTTCCACCTTACTACTCTTAAACATAGGGATACCAACCGAATAGCTAAAATTGTTGTGGATAGGGCTCTTCAGGTGATTCCTTCTTATAAGAAGATTAAGGATGCTATCTTCTCTTTTGAGGGAGATAAGGCCCCTGGCCCAGATGGTTTCCCCATGTTTTTCTTTCAAAAGTTCTGGCTTATTGTGGAGAAGGATGTTTCTAATGCTGTGAGGGAGTTTTTTGGTTGTAGGCATCTTCTTAAAGAGATCAATGGAACTTTCCTTGCTTTAGTTCCTAAGATAGCTAGGGCTCACTCATTTGACCAATTCTGGCCTATTAGTCTATGTAACTCCTTTTATAAGATCTTTTCTAAAATCTTGATGACCAGAATCTTGGTTATTCTACCTTTGCTGATTGCTCCCAACATAATGGTTTTGTTCCTCGTAGGAAGATTCTAGACTCAGTGGTGTTGGTTCATGAGAATATCCACTTGGCTATGAAGGGGAATAAACAAGGTTTTATCCTTAAACTTGATCTTGCTAAAGCCTATGATCGGGTTGATTGGAATTTTTTGTGTCTGATTCTTAAGCAATTTGGTTTCAGTGAAAGGGCCACCCATATTATCTATCAACTGATATCCACTGCCTCCTTTGATGTTTTAATCAATGGATCCCCCTCCAAATTCTTCAAAAGCTCCAGAGGTCTTAGACAAGGAGACCCTATCTCACCTATTCTGTTCACTTTGCTAGCTGAAAGCATGGGGAGGTACTTCCAAGCTTTGGTTTCTAAGGGTTTCATTCTGGGGCTTAGACCCTTAGTTTTCTCTCATTCTCAGTTTGTGGATGACACCATCACCATGGGCACATCCACGATCAAGGAAGCAAAAGCCTTTAAATTAGCTCTAAATCTCTATACTAAAGGTACTGGTCAGCTCATTAATTGGTCTAAAAGTACTCTATTTTTTATAAACACTCCAGAGGAAAGGTAATGTAAGATAGGTGGTATCCTTGAATGTAGCATAAGTCTTTTCCCTTCTACCTATTTGGGTTTGCCTTTAGGCCTTAATATCAGTGACTCTTTTTGGAGCCAAATGGTGGAGAGATTTTTTAAAAAGATGGCCAGTTGGAAAGGAGCTGTTCTATCTCAGGCGGGGAAAATAACCTTTATCAAATCTTCTCTTCAAAACCTTATGGTGTATGCTATGAGTTTATTCAAAATGCCTTCCAAATATGTGGATAAATTTGACTGTATCTTGAAATGTTTTCTGTGGTCTGGGGTGGAGGAAAGAAACCGTATACCCCTTATAGCTTGGGAAAGAGTGTGTAAACTGAATTCTTTGGGGGGCTTAGGTCTTAGACCTATAAAGATCATGAACAAAGCTCTCTTGGCTAAGAAACTATGGTGTATTTATGAAGACCCAAAGGACTGGAATACTATTTGTAAACATAAATATCTCTATGACATCCCAACTATTGACTAGTTTCTTTCTAGCCTAGAGAAAGTGGAGGGCTCTATTTTTTGGAGAAATATCAATGATGCAAGAAGTGTGGCTAATAAAGGAAAGACTTGGAGGTTAGGAAATGGATCTAGTATTAACTTTAGGGAAGATCCTTGGCTGTTTGAAAAACCCCTGAAAAGAATTTTTAACATCCCTCAGGATATCATAAGATGTTCCTTTGCTATCGGTCTCAAAGTGAAAGATTACTGGAGAAATAATTGTTGGGTGAAGTTGGCTGGATTTAACCCTACTTTCCATGAAATTGACAAGGCCCTCCTAGCTCAATTTTGTTACACTGACAAGAAAGACACTCTTATATGGGACCCCTCCTCAAGTGGCATATTTTTTGTGGCGTCTGCTAGCTCTATTCAATTTGAGGTGCCAGAGGAAATCCATTTTTGGGAAAAGATATGGAACAAGAATCTTACCCCCAAAATTGAAATTTTTTATTGGATCTTTGTTCAAAACAAAGTGCTCACCATTAACAATCTTAAAAAAAGGGGATTTATCATTCCAAATAGGTGCAACCTTTGCAAGGAGGCTGAAGAAGATACTAATCATCTCTTTTTGCATTGTCCTTTTTCTCAGTAGGTTTGGTCTTTCTTTTTGCAGGAAAATGCTTTATGCTGGATTTTCCCATCTTCTATCCAGGATTTATGCCAGCAATGGAACTATCTAGGTGATAAAGCTAGGGACAAACATTTGTAGACTTTGACTGCCCCTCATATTACTTGGAATCTTTGGAAAGAAAGGAATAATCACATATTCTGGGACAAAATCAGTACCCTTGCTATGGTGTATGAGAAGGCCTATAATGGTATGTAGGAGAACTTGAGCAGAATCATCCAACATTCTAGGAATATTAGGAATCACCTAAGTAAAAAGAATGACTGTGATAATACTATGTGGACTACCTTACCTGATGGTTGGATTAAGATAAATTTCAACGGTGTAGCTAAAGGCAATCCTAGCCCTGCGGGGTGTGGGAGTGTTATCAGGGATTGGAATGGTAATGTTATTGCGGCCATTGTTGTTCCTCTAGGAACACAAAATAATCACTTAGTTGAGGCTTCAGGAGCATTCTATGGTTTACAGCTTGCCAGTAAACTCAACTATAAAAAATTTGGGTGGAAGGTGATTCATTAAACATCATTAATTACCTTATTGGTAAATCTCCTCCGTCCTGGACAATTGATAACATTGTATCTCAAGAGAAAGATATCATTGCTAAGTGTACGGGGATTCATATAACCCATGTGTACCATGAGGGGAATGCTATGGTAGATAGCTTGGCTAACATAGGGGTTAAGGCTGTTGAGGTCATCACCTGGGATAGAGAGGATAATATTAGGGAGGACACTAAATCTCATATTTATTATGACAAAATACATCACAAACAAGGAAAGATTGGAAATCATTAATGAGACTCATCTAAGCTATACAAAGTCTAACAGTAATTATGAGAAAGTATGGAGTAGATTTTCAAGTAACATTATTATTAATAGTTCACACATTTTCCGAGCTCTGCATTATAGCAACTTGTTCAACAAGGATTGTGATTCTAATTATCTCGGCTCTAATATTTCTGATAGCTTGGCTTGCCTGAACTCTGCGATCATGGGGGGTGATTTGAAGCATGAAGAACTAGACAACTACAAAAAACTTAAGGAACTTGACATGGCGATGGTCTGGCGCAAACTGAAAAAAGGAGGAGTGACCCTTTATCTAGAAAAGCTACATGGCTTTGATAAGGAGGTGACTAGAAAATTTGTTGAAGGATGGAGAGACAATATTGTCACCATTGAAGGGAGGAAGTTGGAGATTACCGTGGAGCTTATTTCTCATGTCACAGGGATTCCCAATGATGGTCAAAATTTTTATAGGGACTGAAAGGTTTCAGAGAGTGCAGCTAAGAAATTCCTAAAATCTATGAAAGAGAAGGCCGCCTTTGTAGAAGGCAAAGTTAATGGCTACATGGAAACTATCATGATCAAGGAGATTTGGTGCCATGTTCTATAGGCTATTATGGAGTACTTCACCCTCAATGGCTACTTCACCCATGCTCATTCCCATCATTTCATTTTCCTTAACCACTTCAGGTATAAGGACACCATTAATATTCCTTTCTATCTATACTCCTCTTTGGTTAAAAGCATAAATGAGCATAAGGGGTCTCCTAAGAAGGTTGTCAAGCATGAGGGTTTGATTTTGTTAATTTATGACCATATGAAGAAAACCATTCCTACCCCTAGCTTTACTCCCTCTTTTGGTAAGAGTAAATTCAGCCCTAACCCTAAGGCTGGGTCGGCCAAGCGGAAGGCATAGGACAATTTGGGCAGTAGCTCGAAGAAAATTTGTTCGGATGCTATTGAGGAGGGGGTTTATTCTGAGAACTTAGAAATGGAGGATTTTGAGGATGGGGACTCTAACATTTCTTAGGAGAATAAAATCCCTAGCAAGGGTGAGGAAGAGACTGATGACTTTGAGGCTTTTTCTGAGAAAGATGAGAGCAAGGAGGAAACTAACAGTGAGAACTTGGCTGAGGATAACAAAGAGGAAACTGGGGAGTAGAATCAGATGAATAATGATGCTAATATGCAAAGCACGGTTGATTCTTAGAGATTGGGAGATGAGACTGAACCTATGTGCAACAAGGAGAAGGATACTACCACTGGCAATGATGATAATGTCATTGCTAAAGCTAAAGAACCTTGATAATAAAACCCAGAAGACTACAGCTGAGGAGAAAGGTAAAGATCTAGGCGAGGCTATTTCTGAAGGCATAGGGGGGCATAATTCTCATAGCCTTGAAGACCTAGTTGACAAAGCCATTTGATATGCAGAGAATCAGAAGAATGATTGGGACTTCAATAAAGAGGAGGTTCCCATTCTGAGTGATTATGTTGAAGGTATGAGGCATGACATGCCTATATCTCAAGACTCAAAGGACAATAATCAGGAGGGTAGTGAGGAGTCCAGTGAGTGTAAGGCTAGAGAGTCCACCATCAAGCTCATTTTAGAAGACTTCAATGACAAAGAAGAGGTGACTACTGTACACACTCAAATGGTGCACTTCTCTAAGTCATTATATCCAAGGGAATCCATGAAAGGGATACCTTGGAAAGCAACCTAGAGCTCTCTATGTATGGAGTTGCAAGATTATTTAAAATTTGCTCTCAGCTAGAGCTATTAAGCTAATGACCTTGCTAGTCAACCACACAATGAGAGATTCAAATGAAGACAAGGGAAAGAATGCCAATATCCCCAAGAATCACTATGAAATGCAAATGAAAACTAGATTAAGATGAATATGCAAGTTAGAAATGAGAGGTGCAAGCTAAGCTATGGAAATGAAAGTACAAGCTATGCTATGAAAAGGAAAGTACAAGTATTACCAAGCCTTCCTAGTTAAACTAGATGAGTTACTCCAAAGCTTGAAAGGAAATCTACACTATGAAAGCATAAACATGAAGCTACTATGCATGAATGAAACTAAGAATGGAATGTAGATGCAAAAGCCAAGAATGCTCCAAATCTTCAAAAGCTCCAAAGTGACCTAGAAATCCTGCAATATAACATTAGCATAAAAAGATTGATTATTCAAATGAGGAAGAGAGCTCTTCTTTTATAGGAAATGAGAAAGAATGGACCATGGAGATTAAGAGGCAAAAGATTTAATCAAGGGTGGAGCTTGAAAGAGGAGAAATCCATGTGCACAAGTATCCTCCAATGAGAAAATAAGAGTTGACTTTTGTGTCCATATAAGACAAAAAGTGCTTTTCTCTTTTTTATAAAATAAGAATAGTACTTTATTTGTGCAACTTAGGATAAGAGGAAAATGTGGGGGCTTTTTATTTAATAAAAGGGGAGGAAATATTCCTTTTAATAAATAAAGACTTTAGGATAAAATGGTTAGGCCAAGGCAAATAATCGAAAATGATAAAATAGGATTTGATCAAGGAAATTGATATAATTGAAAAATGTTAATTTTTGAAAATATTGATTCAGGGATTTGATAAATTGCTGATTGGGGGCCCAAAGTCTAGGCGACCATTTTAGGGTGCATACAACTACTAGTGTTTTGTAGATAGCTAAAGCTGAGGCCCTGTATTCTTTCAGATTTAGTAAGTGGTGTTTTCATGAAATTAAGAGGCTCCATTTAAAATGTAGAAAGCTTGAAGCTAACAATGACATCTTCCAAGAGAAAGTGGACTCTCTTCTCAAAGAGAGGGCTTCTAATTCCCCTACTGACCTGATGGAAAGAGTGGATAAAATTGACAATACTCTTATCAACATTCTCTAGCACAGTAAGGATAGTATGAAGGCATCCAGTACTAACCTTAAAGCTCTGGTTAATTTACTAGATAATGCTTTTGAGGATGATACAAAGGGTAAGAATGTTCATCTGTTGGACAATGGTGGCCTCAGTTCTCAGACCCGTGGAAAGAAGAATTCTCCTAAGATCAAGAATAATCTAGATGAACTAAAAAGTGTTATTGGCAGGATGGATAACATCCAGGCTAAGATGGAGAAAATGCTGGATGATAAAACTGGGATTCTGGATGAGGATGCTTAACCTAATTCTCCTGCTGGTGTTTTTGTTGTCTCTGCTATCTTTTTGGCTGGTCTTTTGCTCTTTTGCTAGCTTTGTAGCCCCTAGTATGGGTAGTTCGCTGTTGTTGGTCTATTTTGTTATCTATGCCTTATATTTTTTATTTGTTGAAACTTAAGTTGTAAAGAGTTTTGAGTCCCTTCAAAACCTATTTTTCCAGTAATCAAAACAAGGTAAAATGTACTCAACTAGAGGCAAGCAACACACATAGGAAACCTAACATGCATAAAGGGAAGTGTCATCACATGATCTAACTCAAGGGTTATCTTGGTAGTCTCTCAAGACTCCTACGCCCTAGTGACTCTATGTGGTATCAATAACCTCTCATGTAGACAAGGTACTAACTATGCCATATATAGTCTATGTAGGTGGCTTGCATCTTCCCACTCCCATCCTATTCAAAACTCAATCAGGAACTTAGGCATGGGCGAGGCACATAATATCTTATTAAATTCATTTTAAACTCTCAATGTCATTAATTATCACTTATTAAGCTACTTATAATAGGATATCCTAGCAGCCACTTCCGGGCTCCGACACCAACTACAAGCCACTTCCTGCCTAAACACTTAGATAACCTACCCTAGGGTTTCACAAGATCAAAGAATAACTTTGAGTTAAAACAACTCATAAATCTCAACAACTAGTTCCAACAGTGATAGGAACATGCAAAAATAGAATCATCATAGAACAAGTTAACTGACACAACAGAGTATGCAAGGCAAAACAACATGATAAAATATCTAATTCCCACCTCTGGATTTCATAGCCACTGGTTGAAAATTCTAACCCTTTAAATTTAATCAATCAGATTGTCTTAAAAGTCAATTTGCATGATTTAACATTCACAACTAAGGTCCAAGGGCCAAAACATTTCCCAATTAACCACATGCTAAAATAATTGAACGCCATGCAAAAATAAATTAATAATTAACTACATAAATATACTACACTATAGTACCTATATTTTATATCTTAAATATATAAAAATAAGTTGCTATATAAAAAAACAAAACCCATGCATTTTAATTAAACAACCAAATACTAAATTTTAAACAAAATTACCCCTTAATAATAATAATAATAATACTAATAATAATAATAATGAAAATGCCCTTTAAAAATTAAATCAAATAATAATAATTATTAAAAATCCATTTAAAATAATCAAAATCATTAAAGAAACAGAGGGGCCCACGTTGTCAGGAGGGTACTGACATGCATCAGTACCCTGCAGAGTACTACCACACGGTAGCCCCCATGGGTGACTATTGTATGATAGTACCCTTGGGTACTACTACACGATAGCCACCCATGGGGAGACTATCGTGTGATGGTACCCTCAGGTACTGCCACACGACAACCACCCCTACGGGGAGTGAACTGATGTGCATCAGTACCCACATGTATTACCACATGATAGCCCTCCCTTTATAGGGTGTCGTGAGGGGTTTGGGGAAGATTAATGCCCCTCCAAACTATAAGACCCCACCTCTCATAAAATCTTGAATTGATGAATGCGTATCTTTTATAAAGGATTAGATAGAGTGATGGTGTAGATTGAGATTTGCAAATATTTCTTTCCTTGGAACTTTTCATGGGAATATATATCTCTTTGAGATACTTTTAGGAAAATGCACTTGCAAATGGTTAATAGGGAAAACTTAGGAATATGTTGTTGCACTTTTAAAATATTGTATTAAGAATTACAATTGTATGATGTATTATTGTATAAATTAAAACTATGGGAATGTGAATAACAACTAATATTACTTATTGTGGTGATCTAATTTTGATTGTGTTTATGTTGCAAGAAAGTAAATGTTCCTATAAAAGGAAGGAGAAACTTTAATATCAAGAAGATATACCTTCGGAAAGTTTAAAACTTGACAATTTTTATTATAAGGTAAATAGGGTGTGTGGAAATTGACCTTGTTTAGTTATGCTTGGAGGATTTAGTAGTTTTGGTTATGTTTCAAGGGTTTTTAATTGAGAGTTGGAATTGGGAAATCATAAATGGGATTGAATTTCGGAATTGGCCTTCTTTGGGATTTTAAAAAGTGTTCAGAGGTCAATTTCATGAATATTTGTGCAAAAATAGGCCCCTATAGTCAACACCTATGAGAAGCATACTTGTTGAACATATAATATTGTCTTTTGGTCATGATATGACCTTTCAAAATCCACCATTAATGAGGGTGATGAGTTTGAAAGTTGAATGAAGGGTTGAAGTATGATTGGAGGGTTGAAGTATGGGTGGAGTTTAAATGGGCATGATACCCTCTTAAATGAGGAAATGACTTTCATTTAAGGACATGAGTTTAACCCAAACCTCCCTATCCAAGCTTCGCAAGTTGAAGGTCCTTTATATGGGGTTTGGGAAGGAAGAATGAGGTGTTACCCACTTCTTCTTTTGAAGAATTTTGGTGAAGGATGGAGAGAAGGGAGAGTTGGAGGAGGGTGAAGAAGTGGTATGAAAAGGTGGATATCAATGTGCCTAGTCTTAGAGAGATGAGTTTCCCTTACTCCCTCTACCTTTCTTGATTATGTGTTGAATGATAGAGATAGGTTGCAAGGTTTATTCATTATTTTGACATGAATAATTCCATGATGATTTATGAGTGGTGTTTTAGCCTATTGTGATTATTGTAGTAATTATAAGAAATTTTTGGGGTTATATCCTTAGTTATTGTGGTATTTGAGAAGACTCCATGAATTTAAGTTGGGTCTATATCAGTTTTCTTGCTCAGGGGTATGGCTAGAGCACTTGAGGCTTCATGATGCCATTATGGTAGGGAGGAGAGCAGGCCTATGTTAGTTATTTTCCAATTAGGATTCAACCAATGATGATTATATGTTTGTTGTTTCAAAAAAAAAGATAATTTGAAGGATATTTTTATGTTGTTTTGGTAAAAAAAAATTATTAAGTAATTTATAAGAGTAGTTTTGTGACTTTCTCATTAGTTTGTATGGTTGTTTTGAGATTAATATTTAAAGGATTTTATTTTATTTTTATGTCATTGGCCAAAGAGAATCATTGTTTATGAAAGAGCCATATTTGTAGTTTATTTGCATGCTATTCTATGAGAAATACTTTGAGGATTTATTCTTTGTTAAAAGAATCTCTCTTTTTAAAAAAAATTACTTGTCATATTGAAAAAGAAAATATTATGATATAATTTGAGTTCGTAGCTTTACATCTAGTTAAATTATATATTGTGTGATCTTTCAACTGTTAATATGGAGATCCTATAAAGATTCATTCTTATAAATCCATTATTTGATTATCTTCATTACAATTGTAGTTTTGGATTATCAAACTAAGAAAATAAAACATGCATAGTAGGGAAGAAAAGAATTAAAATCATCATCAAATCCTCTGTCAAAATACTAAAATCCTTTTAATATCACATTTGATGGAGCTCACTGGTGTATTACTACCTATTTATTTTTCTACGTAACAACTAAATAAGTTTACATAAGAACAAGCTTTTGTGATTGTTGTAATAGTACCGATAGCTAGACAATTGAAAAATCTAATGAGATTTAAATGATAGCATTGTAATCAATGTTAATCTAGCTTCACTGAATTTTTTTAGATGTCCATTCCTTTGTCAACACAACTCCAACCTACATAATAGAGAAAGTAAGAAAATTTATTAATGAGGATTCTTGCAGTTTATTTAATAATCTCAGAATTTTCTTGTTCTTATAAGAAATAAAATTTAATGATGAAGGAATATAATTCATTTGACATTGGATTATTTATGATAATAATTTATAAAATAAGTAAAATTATATTAGTAAGAAAGATAAATAGAAACATCCATTGTGAAATAAATAGAAAAATATCTCATAAATCACGGTTAAATAAAAAAATATCTTTTGTTAAGAAAAGAAACAAATCCCCTTAAATCAAGGGAGATAAATCATCTATTTAGTCCCAAGTTTCTAATTTATAACCCTTCTTGATTATTGGTATTTAAAACTTGGATTATATCTGTAAGATAAAGGGGAAAAAAATAGACAATTTAAAGGATAAAGCTTACACCTTCAATTTGAAGATTTAGTATTAAAAAATAAATAAAAATAAAAATTGAATAAAAGTATTACTTAAAATAAAATAAAATAAGTATTGCACCAAATCATACTATTAGGGTAGGTCCCCATGCGACTATTAAGCTTATTTTGGCTAGCAGTCGCTGCTCAACATTTCTAGCAGCAATTTGTGGAGCTGGTGGCCCCATGATTACTCATTTTTGCTGCTTATTTCTTAGCAAAAATCTAAAATAGAATGTTTAAATGAAATTTTAATAAAAAAAATTGTAGATAGTTGTTTTCAGAAAAAATAGGAGACAATAAAAGAGAGGGAAAATATCTTGTGGAGCCATATGTCATTTTCCTCAATAAGCAGCGGCTGCTTATTCCATCCCCTCCTTTTTTTCAAAGCTTATTTTTA